>JAUIMM010000535.1:600000-1010000 GCA_031769625.1 Taudactylus pleione
CTACTCTCTGAGTGATAAGGTCTTGCATCATCATCTTGACTGGTGGCAGCAGCTGCAGCGACAGTATTTGGTTGCTCTTCTCTAAACTGAACATTATCCATTTTTCAATTTGCAGATCACTGCATGGTTTATATATACACGTGAAAAAATTGCACTTGGGGAAAAAGCACACCAAGCAGGAAAAACAATTCAATTATTTAATTATTTTTTTATGTTGCAGCTCTATTCCTACATGGACTGGAGCCACAGGTCTTATACATGCACGTGAACAAAGTGCACCAAACAGTATAAACAATACAATTATTTAATTATTTTTTTGATGTTGCAGCTCTATTCCTTCTTGGACTGGAGCCACAGGGCTTATATATGCATGTGAACAAAGTGCACAAAACAGTACAAACAATACAATTATTTAATAATTTTTTTATATCACAGCTCTATTCCTGTGTGGACAGGAGCCACAGGGCTTATACAGTATATGCACGTGAACAAAGCACACTAGGGTAAAGCGTATCAAACAGTACAAACAGTACAAACAATACAAATATTTAATTTATTTTTTTATGTTGCAGCTCTATTCCTGCTGGACTGGAGCCACAGGGCTTATATATGCACGTGAACAAAATGCACCAAACAGTACAAACAATACAATTATTACTTATTTATTTTTGATGTTGCAGCTCTATTCCTGCATGAAGATACACATTTTGTATATATCAGCTCTCTGAGGTCCTGATTGATTTGTCATTTGTTCTGAATGTAAGGTGTATGATTGTGAATGGTTGTGCAGTATGTGGGAAGGACTACTAGAGACCTTAAAGTAAGGGTTAACGAGCATATCAGGAATATTAACAAGGTATATAACAAGCATAGCGAATCATATAATTTTAGAACAACACATAAATGCAACCCAGAAGGTTTGAAATTCATGGGAATAGAAAGAGTTGAATCAAATTGGAGAGGAGGAAACTATATTAGCATGATTGAGAGTGTAGAAACTAGATGGATCCATATACTAAAAACCTAACGGCTTAAACATTGACCCCCTAATAGCCCAATAGACAGAACTCAAGTTGGAACATAGAGACTGTAAACATCTGCCTAGATTGTATTGACCATACTATTATACATTAAATTAACACTCCTATAAGTGTACCCATACCCAGGGCCATAACTAGGGTAGTGTGACCAGTGCCATGGCACAGGGCACAGCAGGACAGGGGGCACTGTTTGGGCCTGTCAATGTTCCTGTTTATTATCATTCTCACTTGTAGCTTCCTCTTCCTTGTCCCCAGCATCTCCTGGCTGCCCCAGGAGTACCCCTATCTCTTCCCTCACCCTTCCCCACAAGGCCATGGCCCTTTTTCAGGTGCACTATCTTATGTCCCTATTTATAAAATGGGGGGGGACCAATGCTCTCTCTGACACAGGGTACCAAAAAGTCTAGTTACGGCCTTGCCCATACCTTACCCCATTAACCATAAACATGCTGACACTGCATATGAGATCCTAGTTGAACTTATGGACCTAACCCAATCCCAAAAATATATATAGGAATCCTTGGACTACTAATAGTGTCACCTACCAGTGCAAAATCATAGAGAGACAAATAAGGGGATCCAATTCTTGGTAAATATCTGATAGTAATAAATAGTACTGAAATAGAATAACACTGGATCAGCACAACTAGAATGAACATTTATAGGTTATAAAAGTAATATAAAAATGATTATGGACAGGAAGGAAAAAAAATAGAAAAAATGTTTGATACACATAGAGGAGCATTGGAGTGCCGACTCTATATAAATTCATGTGTTGAAACCTATGTTAAATATTATAGATGCATTACACAAATTTGGGTTTATACCTACTGCATATCTATTTATTACTATTTGGACATTTCCATGGTAAACTTTATTTATATTTTTATTCCTTTACCTGCTACTGGCATTTTAGTACCTGCACCATGCAGCTGAAGCTGCTTCCATGGGCCAAAATTGTTTAATAAAAGCAATTCATATTAATTTGATTGCTTCACAAGTCTTCAGTTTACTGTTAATATTGCCCCTCAGACACATGCACACAGCAGCAGTCATGTATAAGGGAAGCTGATGGACCAGCAGTACAATGATTAAAACCGGGTAAGTATGTTCCTTTATTCCTACTTACCATATTGCACTATAGTGTCCTATAAGCCCTGATAATGCATTTCTGAGGTGGAGAGACTGTTAATATAAGTCATAATAATTTGATGAAATGCTGAAACCCTGTGGACAGAAACACACCACCACTATATCATAAACCTAAACAATACCCAGCTACAAGTTTTTGCACAGCTGACATAGATTTACTGGACATTTAATTCAAGTAGCGGTTTCAAACAAATTACATTTGTGTGTGGTCACTTAACTGGATTACAATTGGACAATAAAGAACATCCAAAGAAACCTTTACTGGGTTACACCAGGACTGTGCCATTTTATACAACCATTCACAATTATAAACTTTACATTTAGAACAAACAACAAATCAATCAGGACCTCAGGCCACTGATCTATACAAAATGTAGCTTTTCATATACCTTAGCAGGGTTGCGACACCTCGCATGTATTGAGCAGCTAGAGGAACAGCATACCCCCTAGTAGCACTGACCACCATTAAGTTCTATTCCTTCATGGACTGGAGCCACAGGTCTTTTATATGCATGTGAGCAAAGTGCACTAGGGTAAAGCACACCAAACAGTACAAATAATATAATTATTTCATTTCCTTTTTGATTTTTTTGATGATGTAGCTCTATTCAAACTGTGTGGAGTCACAGGGTTTATATATGCACTTGAATGTCTTTACTGATGAACACAGCACAGCCTACATACAGCAGAGTACAGCACAGCATACAGCAGTAGGCACCCCCTATACACATTGACTAAGAGCAGCACAGCCACTTGTGAGTCTGAAGAAACATCACAGCCTACTGTATATATATAGTACACTACAGCAGCATACAACACACCATACAACAGTGTGCACCCCCTATACAGATTGACTAAGAGCAGCACAGCCACTTGTGTGTCTGGACACTGCACAGCCTATATACAGAGGAGTACAGCACAGAATACAGCAGAGTGCAACCCCTATACACATTGACTAAGAGCAGCACAGCCTTTCCTGAGTCTGGACACAGCACAGTATACAGCAGCATGGAAATGGAAATAGAGCTGAGTCCTGTCTGCAGCACCTTATATAGAAGTCAAGACCCGCGAGAATCCGCCGCTGAGGATGATGTTTTGCCCCAAAGCGGAATCCGAGTCAGGTGGGAAGACCTGAGCTGCCACTTGGATTGACTTGGATTCCTGATGTTCAGGTGGGTTCGGATTCCAAGGAATCCAAACCGCTCATCTCTAGTTAATTATGACCATTGCCAAATACTGTAGCATGTACCTCTGAAACTGCCTTATTGTTCTATCATACAATTATCTGTATACTGTATTTTATAAAATAATAATTTTTAATAGAAGCAGTAAATAATTATTGCTCTTAACAATTTTAACACCGTTTTATTGCCTTTACTACCTGATGTCTGCATTATTATTTGTTTATTGTTATTTAATACTTATGCTGTATAATTTATTGGTAGTCCTATTGATTTTACTTGTTACTGTCAGGGAACAGTATATGTAGTACATTTTTAAAGTTTTACTTCAATGTTAAAATGGCTGGGCTGCTTTGCAAAACATACATTTATACATAGGAGATTAAGGGCCTGATTCAGACCCACTCGCGAGCGGCTGTCCGCTCGCAAGTGGGTCAATGTTATGCACTGAGCATGCGCACGACGGAGGGAGCTCCGTCGTGCGCATGCGCCAGACGCGACGAGCGAAGGAAAGTCCTTCGCTCGTTGTGTCCGATCAAAGGGGGCGTGCTGTCAATGTTGATTGACAGCACGTCCCCTTTGGTGGGCGTGCCGGGGGCGTGCCTCCCTGACGGGGGCGTTCCCACGGGAACGCCTCCCGTCAGAAGCCGGCCCACTGTCATCACTAGTGATGTCAGTGGGAGTGATTTTGGCTCTGATAGAGCCAAATTCACTCCGGAGCTTGCGGTTGAAAACCTCAACCGCAGGCTCCGGCTCGCAATTTCGATGGTTGCGATGGTCTCGACCATCGCGGCCATCACAAAGCACGCTCGTATAGCCTGTGGGTGGTGACCCACAGCTATACGAGCGTCCAGGAGGACGCTCCATGAAATTGGAGCCCGGCCCTCATTCAGAGCGTGCGCTCTGCTCAGAGCGTACGGCTCTGAATGAGGGCCTAAATTCCATAGCCTATTGTATGAATATTGTGGATACAATGGAGAATCTTCTACTCATCAGAGTAACAATAGTTGTTACCTAAATCACCAGGCACAGCTACTGAAAATCACTACTACACAAAGCTGCATAAATATGATTATGAGGTGTAATGTCAGTATTGTAAACAGTCTTCTGCGTCAACACTCAAAAAGCTTATGACTAATCATACTAGCCAGTGTGGCCCGGACATGCATGGTGTCACACAGACTGGTGGTGTATGCATGCTACTTGGATGCCACTCGCTCACAATTCCCCACCACCACTAGGAATTGTGTACATTAAACAACATTCAGATACACCTACCCAGGGCACTAATCCATCTTCTCCATTTAACACACATTGAAATGGAAGCTGATGCATGCTCACAAATACAAAATAAATTCAAAAATCATAAAAATTAGAATGTGAGTAAACAATTGGCAGTGGATACAACATACACAAAGATAATAGAAGAAAAAGAGAAAAAAACTCTCAATATCAGATAGAGAGAGAGAGAGAGAGAGAGAGAGAGAGAGAGAGAGAGAGAGAGAGAGAACACACAAAGAAATAACTCATAAGACAGGGAAAAGGAGGTGGAGCACAAACAAACAAAAAGAAGATGGAAAATTCAACAGAAAAAAAACAATTTCCTCTGGTGAAAAAGTCAAATCATGCTGCAAGATATCACTTTCTGTTGAAGGAATACACAGGTTTTAATTATGTTTGTGCTGTAAATGTCATGCCATTCCCAATTTACTACACTGTTGGCTGTAATGTTATTTTAAAAAATACTACCATGCCATTTTTACTAGGTAATGTTTAAAATAAAATCATAAAACACTGTATGACCAAAAATAGCATAAAACAATCTCAATATTTAAAAAAATTATGTTAAGAGAATTCAATGCTTTACATTTTATTTTTTAGGGGGTTGGGGGGTAGGCTGAAAAAATTACATAATGTATATTAAAAATATTTTTTGATTTGTTGTAAGAATCTTGGGCCTGATTTAGAGTTGGGAATACAGCAAGAAATAGAAAATAACTGTACGTGGACAAACCATGTTGCAATGCAAGGGGAACAAATACATAATTTTTTTATGCATATGGGGTAAATACTGGCTGCTTTTGGCTATAGCCCACAAATGCTGGACAGTGTTATTTTTATACTGCAATTTAGATTTCAGTTTTTGGACACACCACTCCCAAATTTAAATCTGTCTGCACATTATAAATTTGCCCCACCTGCAGTACAAAATGGTTTTGACCAAGATGCAGAGTTACTTGATCTTTCTTAAGCCTCATACACACTGGATGATATATGTGAACGTTTTGAATGATAATGACATCTTTGATCGATATATTGTTCAAATCATCCAGTGTGTATGCACTAAGCAATGAATGATGCGCACTTGCACGGGTCGTTAAAGGTATCCCCAATTGTCTGTACATGCAGCTCAATCAGGGGATATCGTTAATGATACCATGCTGCCGAATGCAGCATGGCCCTGCTCGTCCCCACCATCGTTCATTGTTGCCGGCATTGGCAAGTATCTATGCACTTACCGACGCCGGCACTGCTGCTGCCGATATCGCTCAATACGCACATTGTCCAGTGTGTACGGGGCTTAACTCTATTCCCAACTCTGAATCAGGCCCCTTGACATTCACCAGATGGCTGTACAGTACAGGAGCTGAAGATGAATCCTGCACCATTTGTGGAAGCCCAGGAGTGAACATGTGATTTTGGGTACTTGTAGTGCAAGTGTAGGACGATCTGACAATTGCCCTTTATGGACCTTGAAGAAAAGAACAAATTATTGTGCTTATACTATTTTTTTTTAGTTTTTTCTCTTGAAAACAAACAATGATATACTTGGCACTTCATTTACAACAACTTCAGTGGCCCTGGCTGAAGTTCTTTTTTTTTTAGGTGGTACTGCTAACAAACACAATATTTATATTAGAATAAACTTGTACTTATTATTAGTACATTGTGTGTGCCTATCTAAGTGCACTAAGAATTGTCACATGTTTGGGTGTAACACATTATTAGTGTTGTATACAGAAAATAAATTTACACTCACCATGCAGGGTGGCATTTCAGTCATGCACATCAATGCCTTTTATTATGTCCAGTGATATTATCCCATATTCTAAATACTTCATTTGAAAGGAATGGGCCACACCAGTCCTCCGTGATACCCTCACATTTCTCTTAATGTCCAATAAATGCTTCCTACGGTGATCCACAGTATCCTTGAAATTACCTACAGACTTCACAGCCTGCACTGCCACTAACACCGGGGCCAGTTCTAGACCTTGTGGAGTTCAGGCGAATGTTCCCTTGGCACCCCTCCCCCCCAAAAAAGCCTGAAAAATCAAAGTGAGTGTACTAGTGCGCATGCTCCTGAAAAAGTGGTGTGGTTTAATGACATGCCCTCTGTTCATCATTCTAAAGGGCATGCCCAGTAGAAAGTGGATTCACTGACGCAGTGTGCTGCTGCTCCATCCTCTCTTGTGGCCACTCCCACAATTGCATGCGCGATGACGCCCAGCACCATCGGTTTTCTGGGAGACTGGAAGAGATAGGTAAAAGCAGAACAGTTTTTGAATATGGGGCAGCCGGAGTTTGTAGGTTATGCCACACAGAGCCAATCACGTTATACCACACAGAACCCATTCATATTATGCACACAGTAGTACTCTTTATACACATTATGCCATACAGTAGTACTCCTTATACACATTATGCTACACAGTAATGCCTCCTACATATTATGCCACACAGTAATGCCCCTTATACATTATGCCACACTAAGTAATGCCCCATTGTGTAGAATGGGTCAGGTGTCTGCGCAGATTCCTGATCATCAACTGCTGATTAAGGCCCATAGTGTAGTCCTATTTGGTTATAAAGTATCTCTTCCAGCAATAACAACTCCACATTTAAAGGTTGCAACTAATGTAACAATTTTACACTGATATATGTGACCTCAGGTCTGCTCATGTAGGCTGTTAGTAAGCACAAATATCACTCTCTGAGTTCATTCCCCACCAGTATTTAGCTACATGCTAGTATGCTATGTTTTATTTAGTATAAACCCTTTCAGACTGAATCATTTCTGGTATGTCACATTAAACGAGATGCAGTTCATTTACTGGTGTCTGGAATGCTGGATGTTGGAATCCCGATGCTGGAAGCCCGACACTATACTAAAGATAGGTGTCTAAATACCAACGCCTATCTTTAGCCAGATGCCGAAATCCCAAATGAAGGTGAGTGGGGACTGTTAGCTGTGAGCCATGGGGGGGGTTAAATCAGAGGGGACTTAGGGTTAGGCCCCCTCTGGAGAGGGTTAGGGTTAGGCACCACTGGGGGGGAGGTTCGGGTTAGCCACCCTCATGGGGTGTTAGGTTTAGGGTGTGGGAAGGGGGGGTTAGGGTTAGGCATCACCAGGGGGAGGTTAGGTTTAGGCACCACTAAGGGAGGGTTAGGTTTAGGGGAGAAGGGAAGGTTAGGGTACTTACCAGCCCCAGTCAGGATCCTGATGGTTCGGGCTTCCAGCATCGGTATTTAATCCACCAGCAATACATCCGGCAGTATTACATACCGATTCCCATTAAACACATTTCTTAGCAGTCACATTATATAATTATAGCAGTGTGTCCCATAGGCAGCTAGAAAAGTTGACATATGCTTTGCAGGGATACTATGTCAGGGCAAATAAAAAAATAATAATATATATATATATATATATATATATATGTTCTCTGCTGCATATATAAGTGTCAGAGACAATCGCTCGATCAGGCTCTTCCCAACCTTGCAGAGCTTCAAACGTACACTGAAAACCCAAAGCATACCCTGTTCAACAAAGCATTCCCTTCCACCACATATAACCGTGTCACCAAGTCTCTGTTCCTCCTGCCTCAGCCATCTCTACCTCACCTACATCCTGCACTCAGGTCCCCCTCTACACACTCATGCCTCATGTCATCTGTCTTTCTCCCCTCTCCCCTAGATTGTAAGCTCCAAGGAGCAGGGTCCATCTCCCCACTGTCTCACAGCCTTAATAAAACTTAATAATAATAATAATAATAATAATAATAATAATAATAATAATAATAATTAAATCTGTAAAAGAGGTTGGTGCATATGTATTCTTCCCTGCTGGTATGTGGATCTGTGTAATATGCATTGCATGGTAAAGCATTAGCAAGGGAACATCTTTTGGGGAAACCTTTTGCAACTTATATATTCCACAAAATGTGTCTTAACACACTACACATGTGTACTAAATTACCGTACGCATACAGCTCCAGTCACATTTAGCACTTAAGACTCCTTGCACAAAAGGGGCAGAAATGGGGGTGGAATGGAGCAAGTATGTGTTCATGCAAAATGCAAATGCATTCCATGACACATATGCATCTGTTTGGAGGCACATCACCTGCAGGTGCTTGACCCCTAATCCAAGTTGCAAACTAATGATGATGTCAGCTGGCAGTTGAATCTTATTAGCTGAATGTCTTGTAATCCCTCCTATATATGATGAGAAAAAAATGGGAAAGGGAGAAGAAAAGGATGAAAAACACTGCACTGATCTAGAGTGTAAATACATGTATGGAATTTACTATTGATGCTATAGCCACCTCTGAGAAGTAATAAGGTAATGTAAAACCAACAATAATGAGGGTGGAGGTGCTACCCAGCGCTAATACATAGGGATCAGAAAAAGACAGGGCATCAGTCCTAGAACTTCTACCCAAGAACTCTAAAAGGGGTGCACTCTAATAGCCGAAATCACATGAATAAAATATAACTTTTATTGATATCTACAATAAACCAAGTATAAAAAAGACTAACATGAATATCATTCTGTATCTAACAGAAAAATCTCGGTTATAATAACCTAGATAAGGTAGGCGAAATATAGAAAAACATATAATAGACAATACAACATCAAACATGTTTAACAATGATAAAAAAACACCAGGTCAGAAGATGTTGGCAAGTTGCATCTAGTAAGAAAATGTCACATAGCAACCTAATGTGATGTCTTAATAGGATCGTGACAGAAAAATGAATAGGTAAGTAGGGGTATAAGATCCAATACTAGGCTCTGCTGCTCCTTTCACTCTAAAAAGTGGAGGAAGCGGTGTGAGAGATCTGCTAGTCTGGTAACCTCTAAGGAAAAATAGTCAACAGTGGTCCTAGTCATCAACCCCAATTACTGCTATTGGTTGTCTTACCAAATGCTATAGGACAAAAAATGAGTGAATCATTAGGTTGGTATGAGGGCCACTGGGAAAATATAGAGAGGGTGTATAGGTGTGATGACAGTTCATGTAAGCGATTAGTCTATCAGATGCAAATCATCAAAGGATAAGATATAACACCAATGTTATGGTTACCTGAAAAATAAGATAAACAGGGACTAAAGATTCCGCCACTAGGCTCTGCTGCTCGGTCTCATACACTTTTGTAGAGGAGGAGTAGTGATAGATCTGCTAGTGAGGTAGTCCCATGAAAATATAGTCAAGAGCGGTTTTAGTATTCAACCCCAATTTCTGCTGTTGGTTCTCATAAAACAAGGCCTTGGACAACCAATGAGAGAATCATTAGGTTGGTGAAAAACCACTGGAAATGTAGAAATAAATGCTGTTTAATGGTTGCTATCATTGGATTCTTCAATATCAATAATCATCATATGAAGCCATATATTGAAAAGATGTACTGTAACATGGAACAAGCAGTAATACTGACACCATCTCCTTTAACTCAAATAGATAATGGTATAGATACCCAGTAGTAATCCATGAGTAAAGTGTCTAGCATACACTCTTCGTATAGACAATACAAAAAGGAATTGATGGCATCATAAATAACCAAACAGTATTCTTATGCATATAATGTCAAGTGAAAAGACCAACAGGTTTGTTATTGCTATACCAGCAATAGTCTATATCAATGATGATTTCTGCTTCATTGGGTACATGCATAAATAAATGACAAGCAATAGGTAATACAATACGTTATAGCAGTAATGTGATTAATACCATATCAACTGTGTCTGGAAAAATAGACACTAAATACTAAAACCGCTCTTGACTCTATTTTCATGGGACTACCACACTAGCAGATCTCTTACTCATTCTCCTCTACAAAAGTGTATGAGACCGAGCAGCAGAGCCTAGTGGCGGAATCTTTAGTCCCTGTTTATCTTATTTTTCAGGTAACCATAACATTGGTGTTATATCTTATCCTTTGATGATTTGCATCTGAGAGACTAATCGCTTACATGAACTGTCATCACACCTATACATCCTCTCTATATTTTCCCAGTGGCCCTCATACCAACCTAATGATTCACTCATTTTTTGTCCTATACCATTTGGTAAGACAACCAATAGCAGTAATTGGGGTTGATGACTAGGACCACTGTTGACTAGGTTACCAGACAAGCAGATCTCTCACTCCACTTCCTCCACTTTTTAGTGTGAAAGGAGCGGTATTGGATCTTATACCCCTACTTACCTATTCATTTTTCTGTCATGATCCTATTAGGACATCACATTAGGTTGCTATGTGACATTTTCTTACTAGATGCAACTTGCCAACATCTTCTGACCTGGTGTTTTTTATTAATGTTATACATGTTTGATGTATTGTCTATTATAGGTTTCTCTATATTTCGCCTACCTTATCTAGGTTATTATAACCAAGATTTTTCTGTTAGATACAGAATGATATTCATGTTAGTCTTTTTTAAACTTGGTTTATTGTAGATATCAATAAAATTAATATTTTATTCATGTGATTTTGGCTGTTAGAGTGCACCCCTTTTAGAGTTCTTGGGTTGAAGTTCTAGGACTGATACCCTGTCTTTTTCTGATCCCTCCCATATATGCTAATATTCTCATAATGTTGCTGCAATCTACTAAATAAACCTGAAAGTGAAATAAAAAATATAGTATTTTAATAATCGGTTACTGATCATAAAAGCTCAAAGCTTACAGCAATACAAATATATGTAAAACTAAAAACACACATTGAATAAAACATATGACGAATGAAACAATGTTTCTCTAAGATGCAGTTCATTTACGGGTGTCCGGAAAGTCGGACGTTAGAATCATGATGCTGTAAGCCCGACTCTGTACTAAATATAGGCGTCTAAATACTGATGCCTATCTTTATCCAGATGCCGAAATCCCAATGCCCAACAACCCAAACAAAGGTAAAAAGGTAAACAGGGACTGTTAGTTGTTAGCCACAGGGGTGGAGGGTTAGTTTCAGGCACCCATGGGGGGACTTAGGGTTAGGCACTCCCCCGGGGAGGGTTAGAGATAGGCTAGGGGGGATCGGTATGGAACACCGCCGGACGCCGGAAGACTGGCATCAGTGAAGATCCTGACAGCAATTTTGGAAAGTACTAACTAAACTAACCTCCCCCTAACCCTCCTTTAGGGGTGCCTAACCCTAACCTCCCCCCCAAGTGCCTAACCCTAACCTCCCCCCCAAGTGCCTAAACCTAACCCCCCCTTCCCCTGCAGCCTAAACCTTAGTCTCCAGGGGGGTGCCTAACCCTAACCCCCCCCCGAGGGTGCCTAACCCTAAGCCCCCATTACCCTAGCCTAAACCTAACCTCCCATGGGGGTGCCTAACCCTCTGTCCCCCCCGGGAGCCCCTAACCTTACCCTCCCCTGCACAGCTGTCCACACCCTGCGACCGGCTTACCTTCGATCGGTATGCCAAGCATTGGGCTCCCAGCGTAGGTTATATGACAGGTGTCAGGATTTCAATGCCTGACATTAGACACCTGCCAGGAGTAGACAGTCGGGAAGCCGGCAGTTGGCATTCTGACCGTCGGCTTCCTGACTGCATCCCGGCTAGGGGAAGAGGGGGTTACGGTTAGGCACCACTGGGGGGAGGTAAGGGTTAGGCACCCCCCTGGGAGGGTTAGGTTTAGGTGAGGGAAGGGGGGGTCTGGGTTAGGCATCACCAGGGGGAGCTTAGGGTTAGGCGCCAACGGTTGAAGGTTAGGGTTATGATTATTCCCAGGATTGCTACTTAATAAGAGAAACAATGTTTCATTCTTCAAATGTTTGATTCAATGTGTGTTTTTACATATATTTGTATTGCTGTAATCTTTGAGCTTTTTATTTACATTCCTTCTTGTGCACCTCCTTTCAAAAGCAGACAAATTATCCCAATGATTTCATATCACAGAAAACTTCAAAATGTACCTTATGTTTTAACCACAAACTCAACATGGGGGCCTCAATTCAATGAAACAATGAAAGAGCATAGAATAAATCAATTTATTTATTATAATCTCTTCTCCTAAAGGTGTACAATATAGAAGAATACTTTCAAGAAATTGGTCATGTTATATTGAAGTCCAAGTTTATGGGTAGGATTCTCTGCGGTTATTGTAAGTAAACTGCAATATTTAATTCAATCTATTTTCCACTGGCAATGACGTAGGTTGTTGAGAGCCAAGCAGTAGACTAGACAATTTACATCAATATCTTTTTGTATATGACACAGCACCATATATGTATCTCCAAGTGGCCAGAATATGTAGCAACAAAATAACAAAAAACTTTCATTTCTAACTCAAATAAAATAGTCCAGCAAGATTAATGGCACAAAAATGGTTCAACACCCAATAAAGATCACTCACTCTTTTCAAAAATGTTACCGATGCTGTTAACATTTTACTGATGAAAAAAGAGAATTAGTTTGTTAAAATTTGGAACTCCAAAGACAAAAGAATTTCAAACATGTTGGCAAGCTTTATCTTAATCAACAGAAAGAATATAGAACAAATACTAGGGGTTTAACCACAACAAGTCTAACAATCCCCTCCCCATCCTAATGGAGCTATAATCACTCTTCTTGGAGCTCGGATTTCACTGAAGGATATTGATCCTCTTCATTCCTTTGCCACCAAGTGCTATGGTAACCTGCTATTGAAAGGCACACAGGGCACAGATGTCCACAGAGACTTGCAGTTACAACCAACTATTACTAACAGCAATTCTAGACTGGTCCAACAGGAAACTTATCTCTTTGACAGCATTTCCCTACTACTTAGAATCTTCTACTGGGAGAAACTCCCTTATATTAGCAATCTGGTTCCCATGGTGTAGGACTTACCACAAAGAAGTCCTTAGACAGAAGTCTCTCTAGATTGGGAGCTGCACAGCACAGGGGTCATCACCGCCTACCTCTTCTGCTTCATTTAGTCAGAAGGCCCCATGCTGTACTGGGCTCCAGGATGTCTGCTTGACTAAAATGTTAAACAATGCAACCCTTATTTTCCATGCAACAATGCAGGATTGAGCCTTTATCTGGGCATCTAGGGCCTCTTTAACCTTTTACAGGTTCCAGTGGCCTCCAGCTGACTAGCAGCTGACTGACAACTAATAGTCCCATAATAGTATTGCCAGCTGTCAGTGCTATTCCCAAATTACAATATTTCTTCTAGAGGGCATTGTACAAATTACATTAAAACATAGAAAACCCACCAAGTCTCAATATGTGTTATAATATACAGTAAAATACATATTGACACTACTGTACCATACACTGTTACAAACAGTACTCAGGCAATATAACTTGTGGAGATGTCAAGTGTGCCTAAACTTTATTGTCAATCGGCCAAGCACCCTGCTCTTACCAAAGATATGTGAACAAAGAGGCATATGTTAAAATGTACAAACAAAGGTATTGTGTAACTTGTGTTTCCAGATTCAGCAGCTCAGGTCCGACCCAGGAGCTGTAAGCAGGCTCTCTCCTGGTGGCCTGTGTGGCTTGACTCTCTGGGGTTCTTTTCCTTGCACCACATATAGGTGTGATCACCCAGAACAGACCTGTCTATTGCCCGCTCACTACCCAGGAGTTATCCAGCCTCCACATGCACTTATATTGGCAGTTGCAGTCTTCTGGGGTTCCCGCTTGTCATTGATCGCAGTGCAGCTTGGAGGGACAATTTTGCAACCAGATTGAACCTAGGAGGGATGACCACTGGATGACTGCTGAAGCTAATGCTCCCAGGTATAACATCCATCACCTCATGCTCGTTAACAGTGCCTACTTCCCAGGTCTCTTTTGGTACACTAGAATTTCCTAAGGGATTTTTTATATCTTTACTTATTGTTAATAAATCACTTATACTGTTTTACACAATTAGAGGACGTTTGTCTTATGGTTATTTTGGTGGTTTCCCCCTTGCTTGATGTGGATTATAGGGCTGTCTACAGCATTACCTAAAGTCCAATCCAGAAGTAGGTGAAGGTATAAAGATACCTTTATATGTACTTTCTTCATCTTTAAAAGGTGAGCAATACCCTGGAGACCAGATCTTCACCTTTTTTATAAGACATCATTGCGAATATATACCATTTGTTTGTTTTTATTTACTTTTATTTTTTCTTCTATACAAGAAAAATATTCTATATATCAGCGCTTGGTGGCCTTCCTCCATTTGTTGTATGTATACCATAAAATGTGTCAAAGTCTACATAAGAAGCAGCTGTTGGGTGCATCCTACAGTTATGGAAGCTCTTACTGTACATAAAGGAGCAAACCCACATACAATTAATTTTTTAATAGCAAGTTAAGTACCTATCAAGCAAGCATCTTATCCTCACCCCTGGAATTTATTATTTCTTTCAACAATGCTATCTGTGCCTGATTAACCAGAGGACACTAAACTGTTGTTGAACGCAGATTTCCTATTATCTGTACATGTCAGACACCTCATGCTGGATTTACATTTTAGCAAGGACAGAATTGCAAAGCTGCTAGTGTATTGCTTTGCAATTCCATCCACTGCTGAATCAGGCCCTCTGTCTGCAAAGAGCTACAGGGGGCAGAAGGAGGGGGATTAGCCTTGTGATTTCAGTAGCCATTGTAGTCACAAAACAGCATATACAATCTGAAGATTTGCTAATCAGAAATATCAGACAAAACAAACATAGCAAGGATAAAAGGAAATGACCAAGATGATAGCCTGCAACAGTGTTTTGTTTTTATTTTTTAAAAACAAACCTATTTTTTTCATGGGATTGCTGCTTTAACTTATACTTGTAGACACCAAATCTGTTTCACTAGGCACCAAAAGACCACCTGCATTTTACATGTAGCTTTCATGGACACATTTGTTTAACACATTTTTACTTATATCCCCCGATTTTCTCTTTCTCTATAACTAGCAACCCTCCCCAGCTTCACATGGGAGAAATTTTGAATTTACAGCCATAAGGCCGTATTCAATTAGAGTCGAAATGCCGTTTTCAGCTACAAAGTATCACGAGTGACGTCATTTCGCCATGCGAAAAGTTTCATCTGTAATCAATTCCGAAGACTTTTTGCCGGTGCGGAAACTCAATGCAATGGAACCAGCGAAAAAGTTTGCCCTATGAATAGGTGTCGAAAAAAAGCGCAGAATTGGGATTTTGGGGTGCAAACTTCGGAAAACCCCCCTGCACCCTTGGGACAGTCCCCCAAAGGTAAACTGCGTCAAAAAAGTTAAAAAATACTTTAGATCACCCCAAAAAAGTACTTTCATTTTGGGGGTGAGAATGTCCAAAGTTGGGGGACCCATTTAAAAACTAGCGAAATAGAGTCCCAAGTATGCCCCAGGTGTTTTTAAGTTTGCAGGTGGTTGTGGAAGATGGATTTTTTACATTTTTCAAAACTTCACTTTAGCAATTTTAAAATATCCTAACACCCATTGCCACATACCAAAAATGTGCTGGGACTACTTATTTTCTGCTAAAAAAAAACTGCTAAATGCTATTCCTCACCACTTCTGCAAAGATGCTAATTAGCAGCTATTGAGAGTATTTAAGTACCCCAAATATCTTCAGAAGGCCTATTTGGGGGTATCTATAGTGATCCCCAATGTCAGTGCATCTTTTGGGGGGTATCAGGCTGATTTCCCCAAATCTGAC
This sequence comes from Taudactylus pleione, assembly GCA_031769625.1. NCBI lineage: Eukaryota > Metazoa > Chordata > Amphibia > Anura > Myobatrachidae > Taudactylus > Taudactylus pleione. Next base: position 616,297 of record JAUIMM010000535.1, read on the forward strand.
AGCACTTGTCACCTGTTTGTGTTTCGCCGCCTCCCGTTTTCACCGATCTCTAATTGAATACGGGGATAAGCGGGGACAAGCGCGATACTTTTTTCGCATGGAAACCAGCGATGTCGGCAAAAAGTCTGGCATGCAAAAAGTACAGGACTATTTGCATCTAATTGAATATGCCCCACAGTATTTTTTAACTGAGGTCTTAAAAGATTGCCTTATAGACATTAGTAATTTTCCCTTCTGACGTCAACATGAAAAGTTTTAGTTTGACCATATAGATGTAGCCACGCTCATCTGTGCCGCGATGTGAGAGCATCGCGGCATGGATGGTGCGACTACTGTGCCCGGGTCTATGGCGTTCACATGCATATGCAAGCAAACGCCATAGACTTCAATGGGAGGTTGCCGGCCACGCCTAGTCGCGGCCTGTTTAGAGCTCCGCAATGCCACGATGCATGACACTGGAGACTGCTCCATTGGTACTTGCCGACAGCCATGGCCAAAAGTTTTGGTTTTCAAAAAGTCTGCTGCTTCAGTTTTTATGATGGCAATTTGCAAATACTCCAGAATGTCACGAAGAGTGATCAGATGAATTGCAATTAATTGCATGCAAAGTCCCTCTTTGCCATAACAATGAACTTAGGGCCTGATTCAGAGCCGCTCATAAGCGCCCGCTCGTTTGCTGTGAGCGATGTTCGCACAACTGCGCATGCGTATGGGTCGTAATGCGCATGCGTAAACCAGTCATTGCGGTCGGAAATTGAGCACTCGCAAAACAGCGAGGGGCTGCTAATTTGATTGACAGAATGTACCGTTTGTGGGTGGTAACAGGGGAAGGTGCTTGAAAACGGGGGAGTGGAGAACTGCACGCAGGCGTGCCTAACGGTAAAAAGGGTGTTTCATGGGAATGCATAATTAGTAAAGAAGCGTCATCGACCACGTCACTTGGTTGTCTTTGAGCCTGAACTGCTCGCAGTGATTGCGGTAGGATAAACCTACCACAAGCACTGTGAGCAGTTCAGATGCCTTTCGATGTACCTGATTAATCAAATAAATACCGGAGATGACATGTGATGCGAACAGCAAAAGGGGCGTCTTTAGAAAATAGCGAGCGCATTTTTTGTTCGCTCGCTCAGACATAGAGGCGTCAACAAACCGCAATGAGCGAGCGCTCAATTTAAATAGCCGGCCCCTTTTTAGGAACGACCGTCTGCAAATAGCGTCTGGCTCTGAATCAGGCCATTAATCCCAAAAACAACATTTCCACTGCATTTCAGCCCTGCCACAAAAGGACCAGCTGACATCATGTCAGTGATTCTCTCGTTAACACAGGTGAGAGTGATGATGAGGACAAGGCTGGAGATCACTATGTCATGCTGATTGAGTTAGACTAACAGACTGGAAGCTTTAAAAGGAGGGTGGAGCTTGAAATCATTGTTCTTCCTCTGTTAACCATGGTTACCTGCAAGGAAACATGTACAGTCATCATTGCTTTTCATAAAAAGGGCTTCATAGGCAAGGATATTGCTGCTAGTAAGATTGCACCTAAATTAAATATTTATCAAATCATCAAGAACTTCAAGGAGAAAGGTTCAATAGTTGAGAAGAAGGCTTCAGGGTGCACAAAAACGTCTAGCAAGCGCCAGGACCATCTCCTAAAGTTGATTCAGCTGCAGGATCTGGGCACCACCAGTGCAGAGCTTGCTTAGGAATGGCAGCAAGCAGGTGGGAGTGCATCTTCAGGCACAGTGAGGTGAAGACTTTTGGAGGATGGCCTGGTGTCAAGAAGGGCAGCAAAGAAGCCACATATCTCCAGAAAAAATATCAGAGACAGACTGATATTCTGCAAAAGGTACAGCAATTGGACTACTGAGGACTTTGGTAAAGATATTTTAGCTGATGAATCCCCTTTCAGATTGTTTGGGGAATCTGGAAAAACGCTTGTCGGAGAAGAAAAATATGAACACTATCATCAGTCCTGTGTCATGCCAACAGTAAAGCATGCTGAGACCATTCATGTGTGGGGTTGCTTCTCAGCCAAGGGAGTGGACAAACTCACAATTTTGCCTAAGAACACAGCCATGAATAAAGCATGGTACCAAAACATCCCCCAAGAGCAATTTCTCCCAACCATCCAAGAACAGTTTTGTGACATAAAATGCCTTTTCCAGCATTATGGAGCACCTTGCAATAAGGAAACAATTATGACAAACTGGCTCAGGGAACAAGACATCAAAATGTTGGGTCCAGGGCCATGAAACTGTCCAGACCTTAATTCCATTGAGAACTTGTGGTCAATCCTCAAGAGGCGGGTGGCCAAACAAAACCCACAAATTCTGACAAACTTCAAGCACTGATTAGGCAAGAATGGGCGTCCATCAGTCAGTATGTGGCCCAGAAGTTGATTGACAGCATGCCAGGGTGAATTGCAGAGGTCTTGAAAAAGAAGGGTCAACACTGCAAATATTGACTCTTGCAAATTCTTGCAGAATCTGTTAGAATCGGAATCTGCATGATGCCATCTTGCGAATGGCAAACATGAATCCATTTTAGCTACAAGTAAAAAAATCCTTACATTAAATATTCAGTGATGACAAGACAGGTTTTGTTGATCTGTCTGTGATGAATAATTAAAGAATACACAAAGATATGGTGAGCATTTGCTCTGCATACAGAACAGTATGCCTAGGAAAATTGAAGTATAATACAGGCACTAATATACTCAGAAGGAATGGATTGGGAAACAATTGTTAGATATCTAAGCTACCCTTAGCCATTGTAGGCCTTGTATCTAATGTGATGTGGTTAAAGAGAAATGAATTGTATTCTGGGTAAGCCATTGTCTTTGAGTTTGATGCTTAAACAGATTAGCCTTGCCTTTATGATCTCATCAGGCATCTTTTGATCACCTGTGTAAACCCCCATTGCCTGTAATTTTTGTAGTCCAGACAAGTAATATCAAAACCAAGTAAAGCATAGAGAAATATATATATATATATATATATATATATATATATATATATATATATATATATATTGATTCATGATAAATACATGCATGCACATAGACAATCGCATGTGTATTCACAATGTATGCAAATATACACACAATTACATTAAAAGGCTCCGCAGTATTTTAGGTTAATATTCAGGTTTTTATTATTATCAGCAATGTTGTGAAATGTATGTATTTGATATTAATGGTATAGAACATCGTAGACATTTCATGTTTGGTACTGTACTGATACCTGTCTATTTCCAGATACCCGGTTATATCAGCAAGGGAATCGGATCATGCGTTCAGGAGTTATGGACCATAGTGAATTATTGGTTGAAACATAAAACTCTGTATGCTGAGCCTGTGGTTAATTTAAATCAATTAAAGAAAAACAATACAATCTGAAGAAGTGGGACATACCCCTAGTGAACTGCCCTATGAACTACAGTGTACTACAAAGACCAAGAGCAAGAACCAATGGAATTATGTTTGTCTGTCTACATTGCTGTTATCATGATCAGTTCGGGTATATAGCCTGTGTACTGGTCCCATTTAGGAGCCATTCTTCTTCTAGGATGACCGCAGGCTTCTGGATTGATGACTGTAACTGGTACCGGTGCACTGGCGTATGTATATTGACTAGGGGTGTGTTTTGGTTTTGGATCTGGATCTTTCTTCATGTTTTGGATCTGGATTGGTTTTGCCAAAACCACCCTTCCGTGTTTTGGGTTCTGGGTTTTGTGTTTTGGATCTGTATTTTTTTGAAAAAAAGCATAAAAACAGCTTAATCACAGAATGTGTGGGTTTTTCTGCTCCTATGCAATTATTAACCTCAATAACCTTCATTTCCACTCATTTCCAGTCTTTTCTGAACACCTCATACCTCACAATATTGTTTTTATGGCCAAAAGATTGCACCGAGGTAGCTGGATGACTATGCTAAACGACACGAGTGGGCGGCACAAACACGTGGCCCATCTAGGAGTGACACTGCAGTGGCAGACAGGATGGCAGTTTGAAAAACTAGGCCCCAAACAGTACATACTGCAAAGAAAAAAAAGAGGTGCAAGATGGAATTGTCCTTGGGCCTCCCACCCACCCTTATATTGTATAAATAGGACATGCACACTTTAACAAACCAATCATTTCAACGCCAGGGTCTGTCACATGACTGTGGCTGAAATGATTGGTTCATTTGGGCCCCCACAAAACAAGCTGGCAATTAATGTGTCCCTGCACAAACTGGCTCTACGGAGGCAAGATGTCGTCCTCATCCTCCTCATCCACCGATTCCTTGGATAAAACAGGAAAAAGGGATTTAGGTGTCCCTGGACTGCTTACGGTCTTAGCCAAAGTTTCTGAACTTGACAGTAACTTTTTATGAACACGCTGCAGGTGCCGTATAAGGGATGATGTTCCTAGGTGGTTAACATCCCTACCCCTACTTATTTCACCTTTACATATGGTACATATGGCAAGACAGTTGTTGTCCAGATTTGGATAGAAATATTTCCAGACCAAAGAGGTGGAATGTTTGGTCTTCTGCACAGGCATGACCGTGATGGGCTTTTTCATCCCACGGACAACAACTGTCTCCCCCGGAGCCTGATTTAAACAAACCACATCACCATCAGAATCCTCCTCGCCAACTTCCTCCTCAGCGCCAGCTACACCAGTATCCTCATCCTGTTGTACTTCAACAGTGACATCTTCAATTTGCATATCAGCAAGTGGACTGTGGGTGCTCCTTCCAGCACTTGCAGAGGGCGTGCAAATGGTGGAAAGAGCCATCTCTTCCCGTCCAGTGCTGGGAAGGTCATGCATAGCAACCGCCACCACACTTGGACTCTCCTTGGGGATTTGTGATATCTCCTTAGAACACACAGTTCTTCGCTGTGCTTTTGCCAGCTTAACTCATTTGATTTTTTTAGCGGGAGGAGGGCTTCCATCGTCATGTGAAGCTGAACCACTAGTCATGAACATAGGGAAAGACCGTTCCTTGCCACTCCATGTCGTAAATGGCATATTGGCAAGTTTACGTTTCTCCTCAGATGATTTAAATGTTTTTTTCAAGGTCATTTTCCTGAACTTTGTCATTTGGGATTGTATGTGGCCTCTACTATGACATTGGGCATCGGCCTTGGAAGACGACGTTGATGGCATGTTATCGTCTATGTCATGACTAGTGGCAGCAGCTTCAGCACTAGGAGGAAGTGGTTCTTGATCTTTCCCTATTTTATTTTTATCGGAGAAAGTTTGGTCCTCCATTTATGTTATATTGATATATACGTGCGGCTAAGGCGCACACAAACACAGAAAATAATTTTCTATTTTTATTGGAGACTAGTGCACTTTGTGGGTTACACCACCCTTTAAGAAATGAGCCAGCCGGCCCTTTACTTATGGGACACAGGCGCACGCTTGGCGCTGCTCCTTTGTTGATGCACGTGCAGCCACAGTGCACACAATTCACAAACACAGAAAATATTTTTTTTTTGTTTGGAGTGTACTTTGGGGGTTACAGCACCCTTTAATGGTCAAGCCAGCTGGCTCTTTACTTATGACACAGGCGCACGCTTGGCACTACTTTGTTGATGCACGTGCGGCTACTGCACACACATTTCACAAAGACAGAAAAAAAAGAAGAATTTTTTATTTTGTTTGGAGTGTACTTTAGGGGTTACAGCACCCTTTAATGGACAAGCCAGCTGGCCTTTAACTTATGGGACACAGGCGCACGCTTGGCGCTGCTCCTTCATTGATGCACGTGCAGCCACAGTGCACACAATTCACAAACACAGAAAAAAATTTTTTATTTTGTTTGGAGTGTACTTTGTGGGATACAGCACCCTTTAATGGTCAAGCCAGCCGGCCCTTTACTTATGACACAGGCGCACGCTTGGCACTACTTTGTTGATGCACGTGCGGCTACTGCGCACACAATTCACAAACACAGAAAATAATTTTTTATTTTGTTTGGAGTGTAATTTGGGGGTTACAGTACCCTTTAACGGTCAAGCTAGCCGGCCCTTTACTTATGACACAGGCGCACGCTTGGCACTACTTTGTGGATGCACGTGCGGCTACTGCGCACACAATTCACAAACACAGAAAATATTTTTTTATTTTTTTTGAAGTGTACTTTGGGGGTTACAGCACCCTTTAACGGTCAAGCCAGCCGGCCCTTTACTTATGACACAGGCGCATGCTTGCCACTACTTTGTTGATGCACGTGCGTCTACTGCGCACACAATTCACAAACACAGAAAATATTTTTTTATTTGGTTTGGAGTGTACTTTGGGGGTTACAGCACTCTTTAACGGTCAAGCCAGCTGGCCCTTTACTAATGACACAGGCGCACGCTTGGCACTACTTTGTTGATGCACGTGCGGCTACTGCGCACACAATTCACAAACACAGAAAATATTTTTTTATTTGGTTTGGAGTGTACTTTGGGGGTTACAGCACCCTTTAACGGTCAAGCCAGCTGGCCTTTTACTTATGACACAGGCGCACGCTTGGCACTACTTTGTTGATGCACGTGCGGCTACTGCGCACACAATTCACAAACACAGAAAAAATATATATTTTTTTAGCACTTGGGGGGAGCACCCCTGATGGACAGAGCACCCCCTGGACAACACTACAGCACCCCTTTCGGACTGGGACACTGCACAGGACTTTGGAGTGGACACAGCCCCTATGGACAACTGACTGCACAACACAGTCCAGCCAGCCCCTATGGACTTTGAAGTAGTGGACACAGCCCCTATGGACAACAGCAGCACAGCACAACACAGCCAGCCCCTATGGACTTTGAAGTAGTGGACACAGCCCCAATGGACAACAGCAGCACAGTGCAGCACAGCACAGCACAACACTACTCTGCACTACACTACACTACACTACACAGCCCAGCCAGCCCTAACTCCCACCCTCCCTCTTCACTGTCCACAGCCGAGTGAGAAAATGGCGCCGACGCGGGTACCTTATATAGGATCCAAAACCTGCGAGACCCGGAAGGCGGGATGATGACGTTTTGCCTCGATTTCAGATCCGAGTCAGGTGGGAAAAGTCGAGCCTGACTCGGATTCGCCTCGGATCGGGGGGGTCTAGATCATGTGCATTTAAGTACCTTTTTCTTTTATGCTGAATAATAACTTTTTGTGCTTCGGAACCACAACCAAGGGTAAGTCGCACATTAGCGTCTGCATGTTTTCTGTATGGCTGCTGCATGTTCAAAAAGATTGTGTTTTGTAGTGTGATTACCTGTTCAAACTTCTGTTTTGTACTACTGTGTTTTGGCAAAAGGTTTTATTGCTCTGCGCAGAAGTAGGTTATGTGATTAAAGTGTGTATGTGTGTGGGGGCTACTGTTTAGTTAAGCCCGAAATGCTAAGGCTACTGTCTAGTTAAGCCTAACAGAGGTTACTGTCTGGTCAAACCTCAAAGTGTAAACTCAGTAGGTGCCTGACGAGGCCGAGCAAACTACTGGGCCAGTGTACAAAGCAGGTACATTGTGGTTTTGGGAAACAAGGTCTTCCCGGTCCGAACACCCATTAATCGCAAAGTCCATTGATTGGTTAGGTTCCTTGGGCAGAGTGATCAAACCACATAGTTTGTGTAAACTGTGATTGTGAAGTGGGTGTCGTGGGAGTGAAACTGTTGGCAAACTTAGGGGTTATTGGAGTTTCTAAATGCTACCAACGGAAGTAAACTTGAAGTAGGAAGTGGTGTGGTAAAGCTTGAGGTGATTTACCTTGAGGAAAAAGAAATAACTCGCAGAGCAAGTTGTTTTCTTTCCTCACGTTTTGGCTATACAAACGATCCCTAAGGGCGGGAAACCGGTGTATAAGCTTGCAGAAGTGAGCGGTTGAAGCTTGGTAAAATGGCCGCAAGTAGGGTAAGTACAATAGGTGTTTATTCTGCTTCTCATTGTGCAAAGCCAACAGAACTTTAGAAGGGCTGGCCGTGCATAGTGGGAGGGAGTGCGTGAACGTAGCTCTTTGCAAATAGTTCACAGGTTGACGTTTTCTGGAAATTGCGTAGCATTGTTCTTTATATGGGTGCTAAGCAATCTCTAGTAACGATCAATGAAGTGCTGCTGATGGAAGGGCCACAGGGGTCGACAAAGTATGTAATGTTTAAAAAGTATGGTGCTTATGCTACGGCGTATTGTAACATATGGGTCAAAATGACCAAGAAATGTAGAAAGCCTTTTCCCAAGATAGGTAGCTTTGATGTGGAAGTCTTGAACAATGTTAGAGACAGTATTTTCTTGTTGAGGTCTCTAAACAAAAGGGTAAAGTTCAATGATTGTTTGAAGTTGTGGCAGGGTGAAGGGAATATGTGGCAAAGCGGAGTGCATGCGAAGCAAATCAGCACCGCGTGCACAGCGCAAGGGAGTGCAGGCACAATGCAAAACAGTGTTGTGCAAGTGACACCAGGGAACGAGCACGCACTGCAAAGTAGTGTTGCCAAAGGTACTGTTAACGCACATGCACCACCACCGCCCTATGCAGATAGTGGTGTAGGTACAGTCGATTGCAAAAATCATAAAAATGTAACAAGCAATTTGTACCTTCTTCTAAATAACTATAAGGAACATGCTTATGATGCAGATAATGAACCTGTTGTAATGTCCGCTCTTTCCCTTGTTGCACAAATGTTACATGCACCACCATCACACGCACATGTAATGGCCCCACCAGCACCAGCAAGGGAGGTAGCCTCACCATTGATAGTACAGGAAATATTAACACCTGCAGCTACTGAAACTGCTAATCCCATACGTAGTAGCCAGAGAGTCAGGTAATAAAGCCATGGGTAGTAGTGCATTAGGCATCCACCCCATCTGGACAATAACTGTTCCCCATGGGAATCCGGACTCACAGGGTGTAGTGGTCACAAGGGATGTAGCAATGCATTGTCCATGGACGAGGGTGGAGTTACATTCTATAATGGTAGAATTCCCAGACCTAGAAAGGATTTAACAAGTTGCCAAAAATTTGTAAAGGATTTGGGTAATGCTCATGAGCCAACCAACAAGGATTGGCGAGTAGTATTACGGGCATGTCTTCCACACAATACCGACATGAAAAAGTTTATCATGGCCTGTGTATTGGATGGAGATGTTCCCATAACTGATGAAGGCAACCAAAATAATATAACTCATATTGTAGATCAACTGGCCATATTTTTTCCTGTAGTAGTCAATTGGAGTAAAATTTTTACAATGAAACAGAAGGAGAGTGAGTCTGCAGGAGACTATTTTAACCAAACCCTACAGACTATTACCCAATATACAGGCATAAAAGATATTAAAGATAACACCCATTACAGGGAAATGACAGTCACAATACTTATGGATGGTCTTAAAGACGTCCTTAAGAGAAGGGTTCAGACTTCACTTCCTGAGTGGAGGGGAATTACTCTGGACGCTCTCAAGGAAGCTGCAATTGAGCATGACAAAAATATCCTTAAGAAGAGAGAAATGCAGAGCAAGAAACTAATGGCCGTTAGTATCAAAGCTCTGGAAGTAATGCAAATACCACCGCAACGTTCTTATCACAGACGGCCAACATACACACACCCCACACAACCTTCAAACTCATATCCTCATACCCAACCTCAATCTTTTCATACTTCTTCCCCTACACAACAACAACCTTTCAACACACGTCACATAAGGAAGTATTTTAGATATAATCAGGAGGGCCATATAAGTAGGTTTTTTAAAGTAAGCCAGGGAATCCCTAGGTACCAACAAGAGGGGCACCCACACCAAACAGGACAGTCACAGCTATCACCTGCTCACATCGTGGCCGTGAATGCTGTTTTAGAAGAGGACAGTCAGCTCTATGGGTCAGGTCATACGTGTAGTCTACAGCCAGTCAGGTTATCTGGGAGTACTAGGGAAGAACCTGTAATGACAGTTGATGTAGCTGGTACTAAACATTCTTTTCTTGTAGACACAGGGGTGACCAGGTCAGTGTTAACTTTTCCATCCAATGTACAGGTAACCAACAAGACAGTACCAGCAATGGGTGTAACGTGTAAAGTGCAGCATTATCCTTTAACAGAATCCGCCGAGGTTACTGTTGGACCGTTACACACCAGGCATTCTTTTCTCCTGGCTGCAGCGGCCCCCACTAACTTATTGGGAAGGGATTTGTTGTGTAAAATGGGATGTGTCATTTATTGTACCCCTGATGGTATATTCCAGGATATCCCAGAGAGCATTGCACATGAGGTGATGGATATACTGGACACTCCACAAAGGCTAATGTTTCACTCTACTATTACAGATAATACTCCAGCACAGGTAGAACAGATGTTAGCACAGATGCCGAGTTCCCTTTGGACTAGAGATGGACAGGACACTGAATTAATGGCAAACATAGCTCCCGTAATGGTACATCTAAAAAGCAGTAGGCAAGCTCCAAAAATTCCCCAGTATCCGTTAAAACCAGAAGTAAAATTAGGGGTTTATCCCATAATTAAATGGTTATTGCAGCAGGGGATTTTAGTACATACAGCAAGTGTAGCTAATAGTCCCATTTTTCCAGTAAGGAAGGCTGGGGGGAGGGGTTACAGGCTAGTGCAAGACCTTAGAGGAATTAATAAGGTGGTTGAGAGCCAATTTCCCATAGTGCCAAATCCAGCTGTCATCCTTATGCAGATCCCAAAAACTGCCACTCATTTTACGGTCATTGACCTCTGTTCAGCTTTCTTCTCTGTCCCCTTACATCCTGACTGTCAGTATCTCTTTGCTTTTACATACAAGGGGGTACAATACACATGGACATGATTGCCCCAGGGTTTCATAGACAGCCCCAATATCTTCTCACAGGCCTTACATGACTGTTTGCAATCTTTTCAACCTGCCAATGGATCTGTTATAATACAATATGTGGATGATTTATTGTTGTGTTCTGATTCATTAATGTCATGTTTAAATGATACTAAACTTTTGTTGCTTCATCTCTCACAAACAGGACACAAGGTTGAATTACAGTCATGCCAGGATAAGGTTAAATACTTAGGACACTGCCTAACCAAGGGCCTACGACACCTGACAAATGATAGAATCCAAGCCATACAGACCATGACCTTGCTGCAGAAACAAAAGCAAATTCGTACCTTCTTGGGAATGTGTGGATACTGCAGAATGTGGATCACAGGTTTTTCTATTTTGACCTTGCCTTTACAGGATTTGGTCTCTTCCTCAAAACCCGATCATGTCATACATACAGAGGAAATAGAGCAGGCTTTCCTTAATCTTAAGGATAGTCTGACAAGAGCACCTGCATTGGAAATACCTGACTATGAAAAACCCTTTGAATTGTATTGTACGGAAGCCGATGGTTGTGCAGCAGATGTCCTCATTCAGAAACATGGTGACGCTAGCAGACCTGTAGCATGTTACAGTGCCCAATTGGACACTGTGGTAAGATCACTCCCAATGTGTTTAAGAGGTGTTGCTGTCACCGCTCTGTTGGTAAACAAGAGCGAGGATGTAGTGTTAGGGCATGATACAATTGTCTATACACCCCATGCAGTATCTGCCTTGTTGAATTCAGCCCAAACCAGACATGTCTCCTCAGCTAGGTTCACAAAATGGGAACTGGCTATGATAGCACCTGCAAACATCACCATTAAGTGTTGTAATATGTTAAATCCAGCTACATACTTACCATATGTGCATTGGAATGCACAAAGGGTGGAGAGTGAGTCTCTGGCAGAAGGTGAGTTTTGCAGGGGTACTGATGAACATGATTGTATGGATTATTTGTATCAAACTTTTACAGCTAGGCCTGACATATGTGATACACCATTAGAAAATGCAGATTTTACATTTTACATGGACGAGAGTTGTCATAGACAAACTGACACAGGAGAGTTATGTACAGGTTATGCTGTTGTAAATGACAAAGACTTCATAGAGGCAGAACCTCTTAGTCCTCCTAACTCAGCCCAAGTGGCAGAGTTAGTAGCACTAAGAAGAGCATGTGAATTGACGGCAGACAAATCTGCTAACATTTACACTGACTCCAGGTATGCGTTCAGGGTGGTACACAATTTTGGAGCTCTATGGCATCTGAGAAATTTTATGACAGCAGCAGGCACACCAGTAGCCCATTCTAAACATATAAAAGGACTATTGACAGTGATTCAAATGCCAAAGGCAGTGGCCATCATTAAATGTAAAGCTCACACATGTGAGGATGATCCAGTTTCACTAGGAAATAATAGAGCAGATGAAGCTGCCAAATGGGCAGCAGGGTTGAAAATCAATGTAGCTAGTGAACGAATGATGGTTTTTCAAATGATTGATATGCAGAAATTAATTGAGATGCAAAATTTGTGTTCCATTCAGGAAAAGGCAGTCTGGAGATTGAAGGGATGTGGACAGGAGTCCTCTGGACTTTGGAGAGTTGGACAAGGTAAGCCGGTGTCACCCAAGGCATACTACCCAAGCTTGGCTGAGGCAGCGCATGGTCTGACTCACTTGGGAAAGCAAGGTATGTGCAAGTTGGTCAGGGCATATTGGTGTGCAATGGGCTTCTCTTCTCAAGCTGAAAAGAGAGCAATGTCCTGTTTGACATGCTTAAGGAAGAATGTTGGAAAAACAATACCAACTGAACCACATCCCTCTGACAGATGGGCCTTTTCAGGTAATACAAATTGATTTCATCCAATAACCACCCTGCAGGAATCTCAAGTTTGTATTAGTTTGTACAGATGTATTCTCTAATTGGGTAGAGGCTTATACAGCTGCCACTAATACTGCTGTGTTCACTGCTAAACAGATTGTACAGGAGTTTGCATGCAGATATGGTATCCCAAGAGTTATTGAAAGTGATAGGGGGGTACTCATTTCACTGGTGATGTCTTCCAGAGTATGTGTAAGTTGATGGGTATTGATAGTAAACTTCACACCCCCTATCGACCGTAAGCCAGTGCAAAGGTGGAGAGGGTGAATGGTACTATCAAACATAAATTAAGTAAGATCATGGCAAAGACTGAACTGGGATGGCCAGAAGCATTACCGTTGGTCCTACATAGCATAAGGACCACTCCGAGGCCTCCTCTTAATCTGTCCCCCTTTGAAATACTGTTTGGTAGGCAACCTCATTTGATTATAAGTCCACAGGAAGATCTGAAAAGTAACAATGAGGTCACTGTAAAGTATCTTATAACCATGAGTAAACAGTTAAAACAGCAGCAGCAGAAACTGAAATTGTTGTCACCAGATATGCCGGAAACAAACTGTCATGATATCAAACCTGGAGAATTTGTTATGATCATAAATTTCTTGCATTCAGGTTGTCTGATTGATCAGTTGGAAGGTCCGTATCAGGTGTTGTTGATGAGTACCACATCTTTGAAGGTGGCCGAGAGAGATACCTGGGTCCATTCCACTCACTGCAAGTTCAACCAACCGGTGGAGATACAAGGTGGAGATGAGGCAGATAACATGGACCTGTCGATCGCGAGCTTGTTCCGGGAGGGTTAAAAGGTTGCAGTGAGATATCTGAGCTAAAGAAATTTGTAGATCCTTGCTACGGCAATGGACTGGTCTGCTGTGTTCATTTTTGTATTCTGTTCCAGAGTTTCCATCATCCTGGTTTGTTCGGGGATTTCTGGATTCTGTGATGGGGGACTGATAGAGAAGATGGGAGCTAATGGCAGTATTGATGGAGTGGAGTCAAGAGGAGGAGTGCTATGCCAATCAGGGGAGTGTCTGACTATTCTTAGTACAGTAATTGTTAAGAGATTTGTAATACCTGAAACTCGAAGACAGTGTGAAGTGGCTCTCCCCGAGTTCAGAAGGATTATGTTATTTGGGATAGATACTTCCAGAAATTATGACCCTTACACATGGTGAAATGGTTGGTATCCATAAAAACACACAATCTCCATATCTTCATATTCATTATGAACACCAGTGATCCCAAGGCGGTGATAGACCGGAAGATGGACGAAATTCTGCAGTTAAAGTGCGAATTCTGAAAGAACCATAATGCTTCATTGACTGAAGTTGAGGAACAGGTAAAAGAGTGGTTCACTTTGTTGAACCCTGTGAAATGGTTCTCCGGTCTAGGAAAGTGGGTCCAGAAATTGGTTGCTACAGTGGGTAGACTTCTGATCCTCATAATCAGTATCATCTTAGTAATTGGCTTATGTGTCAGATGTGTTCCCAATGCGTTGAAGTGCAGGAAACGTACTAGGGTGAACTGAGAAATCGAGATGTGGTTTTAAGCAATGGAGATATGGATACCAAGGTTAAGGAAAAGCTGTATTACAACCCTGAATTAGAATGTACCCTATGATAATGTGATCCAGATTTTGTATGGTTGTGCATGAATATATATCGATAATGTTATTTTAAAACATCCTAGGTAATACTGTCCCAATTCCCCCTCAAAACTTCCTTTATAGGTTAGATGAATTCCCACTTCCTGCCAATGATCCCTTAAGGATCCACAGATGGCGTATAAGGGTTGTTATACCCTCCTTGAGACGCATTATCTAAATGGTTCAAATGACCAACCATAATAATATTAAATGGTATATTCTCATGCATGGCTGAACAGATTCAACATAGGTTATGATAGCGTTTGATCGGCTATCAAAGGGTGGACTGTTGAAGCCGGATAATTGGCTAAGACAGAATCTGTTAGAATCGGAATCTGCATGACGCCATCTTGCGAATGGCAAACAAGATGCCATTTTAGCTACAACTAAAATAATCCTTAAATTAAATATCCAGTGAAGACAAGGCAGGTTTTGTTGATTTGTCTGTGATGAATAATTAAAGAATACACAAAGATATGGTGAGCATTTGCTCTGCATACAGAACAGTATGCCTATGAAAACTGAAGTATAATACAGACACTAATATACTGAGAAGGAATGGATTGAGAAACAATTGTTAGATATCTAAGCTACCCTTAGCCATTGTAGGCCTTGTATCTAATGTGATGTTGTTAAGAAGAAATGAATTGTATTCTGGGTAAGCCATTGTCTTTGAGTTTGATGCTTAAACAGATTAGCCTTGCCTTTATGATCTCATCAGGCATCTTTTGATCACCTGTGTAAACCCCCATTGCCTGTAATTTTTGTAGTCCAGACAAGTAATATCAAAACCAAGTAAAGCATAGAGAAATATATATATATACAATTACATTAAAAGGTTCCGCAGTATTTTAGGTTAATATTCAGGGTTTTATTTATATCAGCAATGTTGTGAAATGTATGTATTTGATATTAATGGTATAGAACATCGTAGACATGTCATGTTTGGTACTGTACTGATACCCTGTCTATTTCCAGATACCCGGTTATATCGGCAAGGGAATCGGATCATGCGTTCGGGAGTTATGGACCATAGTGAATTATTATTTGAAATATAAAACTTTGTATGCTGAGCCTGTGGTTAATTTAAATCAATTAAAGAAAGACAATACAATCTGAAGAAGTGGGACATACCCCTAGTGAACTGCCCTATGAACTACAGTGTACTACAAAGACCAAGAGCAAGAACCAATGGAATTATGTTTGTCTGTCTACATTGCTGTTATCATGATCAGTTTGGGTATATAGCCTGTGTACTGGTCCTAGTTAGGAGCCATTCTTCTTCTTGGATGACCGCAGGCTTCTGGATTGATGACTGTAACTTGGACCGGTGCGCTGGCATAGGTATATCGACTGTACCTATATCGAGTGCAACCTTTGCACATATTGTCTAGATCATGTGCGTTTAAGTACCTTTTTCTTTTATGCTGAATAATAACTTTTTGTGCTTCAGAACCACAACCAAAGTCTGATAGTGTTTATTGCTGTGTACGACTATTCATAATGCTAATTAGCGTCATATAAGGTTTAAAGGTTATAGGCAGGATTACATAGAGGTTTTAAATAGGATTCCATAATGGGAAGAATGGGGAGAATTTTTACAGGAATCGGGCATCTGTGAGGAGGGGGCGGGGCAGAATGGCACATATAATCATGCCATTTGGCCCCTTCCCCTAGTTAAATTTGCAGCATTTGCAGCAATTTACCATGAAGGGTGGGGCTTCATGACACTGATAATTTGGCCCTGCCCCCCCATTGCCGTCCTCATGCATCTCCTCTCCAGGGAAACTCCCAGAGATAAAAATCTAAAAGTCTGTAAATCTGGTTTTGACGTGAGACACAAAAGGGCCACGTAAAGTTGTCCATGAGAAAAACAGTCTACACCTTGGTCCACTCCAGCCACGTTAAGTGTCTGTCCCTGTGATTTATTTATTATGATGCCAAAGCAGAATCTTATTGGGAATTGAACTCATTTGAAATTAAAGAATCGTCTTTCACATAAATTATATAAGAATGGTAAAAAAGGGAAAAACTAAAATGTGGTATCAGTAAACAGGGCTTACATCAATTTTTCAGGAGAAACCAGATAATTTGAATCAATCTCTACATGGCATAAACTATAGTCCATTGTTGTGATATATCTTTAAAGGTTTAGGCAGAGTAAGCCAAGAAAGCAATTGAACTTGCTTCACTAAAATTATCACTGCTCAGCTCCCTATTGTCATACATCAATGTTTTTACACCTAAACCTTTCTCAACAAATGCTCTATAGAATAGTGAAAATTGCATCAAAATCAGTCCATTGGCTCTCAAGATTAACCTGAAGAAACAGAAGCCTACCAAGGTTTTTATTTTATACCGTGTGCTCTATATGAATTACTGCTGGACCCCTGGCCGGCGGTTCAAATCCCGACAGTGGCTGGCCGGCAGAGGAAGAAATTTATAAACTAACCTATTTTTCACCCTAACCCTCCTTTAGGATGCCTAACCCTAACCTCCCCGCCTTGTGCCTAACCCTAATCCCCCTCTAAGTGCCTAAACCTAACCCTCCCTTTCCCCGCCGCCTGAACCTAATTCCCCTGGGGGTTGCCTAACTCTAACCTCCCCCCGGGGGTGCCTAACCCTAACTCTCCCTACCCCTAGCTTAACCCTAACCTCCTGGGGGGGTGCCTAACCCTAAGTCCCCCCCAGGGAGCCCTAAACCTAACCCTCCCCTCCCCCATGGCTGTCCGCTGCGGCGCCCGGCATCCGCTCGATCGGGATGCTTGGTGCCGGTCTCCCAGCATTGGTAAAATGACAGGCATCTAGATTTAGATGCAAGTCATTCGTCCCTCGTCAGGATTAAATTGTCTGGAAGCCAGCGGTCGGCATTCCGTCCGCCGGCTTCCTAAACGTTTACCCTCTATACATAGTATGTATAGACTACACTAGAACTCTCAGGCATTACACTCTCAGATACAGTACAATGAGACAAGGGTTGCATGTCATTATTCTGCTCTATTTTATGATAACAGCATTACCTCTGCTGATGTCAATGACTCAGTGCTTTCCATATGTGATGAATTAATAAAAATAATGGGAACGATTTATAGGGGTAGTTTCTGAATACTCTCCCTACTTGCTGAAGTAGCAATCAAAAGCAGATGAATGAGAACAGATTATTTTGCTTTAGAATGTGGCAGTGGTACTAGTATCCAAAGTAATACTGAATGTTACGGTTACAATGTCAGTTACCACCCCTGGTAGCAGTAACCAGCACTAATTATCACAAAGCCCTGGATTGTGGTGTAAAGGTACCGTACTCCCAGATGGATATAAAGACAGTCTCACAAAGGAGGTTGAAGGCTTTACAGCAGGGATGGGGAACCTCACGCTCGGGGGCCATATAAGGCCCGCGGAATCATTTGGTCTGGCCCTCAGAGCTTTTTTCTGCTAGCCTCATCTGGCTAGAAGGGTGCCTAAAATGGCACCCTGTAGCTGGAATCTATGCTCCATCCTTAGGACACTTCAGATGGTCACACCACTGCCCCATGATGCTCCAGGCATTGCTGTACTCAATGATGATTGTGACCGCCCCCATGTGACATCACATGAAGGGGGCATGGCCTGCACAGGGCCCACAAATAATGTTATACATATAAAAATGGCTCTCAGTAGAAAAAAGGTTCCCCACCCCTACTTTATAGAGTGGAAGGTTTCACAGATAAGGTTGAACGTGGTTGTTATTTATTTACAAATTTACATATTCACCTTGGATGACCAAATCCCTTAAATACATAAAATCTTACACCTTCTTAAATAGACAAAAAAACTCATATTACAAGATTAGCAATAAAAAACATTATATCAAATAGCATCTTAAGTAAAATGATAATATGCCTGCATAAAGAGAGCAGATGTTGCAACAACCTAAAAGTTACCTCAAAATTGTCCCAATTTTGGTGGGACAATCCCACATCACAGACGCCTCACAGGGATGGAGCTTGTGCAAATGGGATGTGGATTACCCCAAAGTGAATATTTTGATATGCTTGTGTGCAGTTTTTAAGAAGGTTATGGATGGGGCTTATTTATCCAGGTTATGTATAGATGTTTTTAATTCACCAACATTTCCCAAACTATGGGCCTGACTCAGATTTGGGAATAGAGAGAGATATCTTTTTCAACTGATCATCTTGGTGAAACCATGCTGCACTGCAGGTGGGGCAGATTTAAAATGTGCAGAGAGATTTAGATTTGAGAGGAGTGTTTCCAAACTGGCATCTTAATTGTAGAGTAATAATAAAGCTGTACAATATTTGTGGGCTACATGCAAAAGCAGCCAGTATTTACCCCACATGTAAAAAAATGTAATGTATTTACACCCCTTGCATTGCAATATGGTTTGTTCAGGTTCACAGTTGAGAGAGATATCTCACTCTATTCCCAAGTCTGAATCAGGCCCTATGTCTTTATTCCAGTTCTGATATAGAAGTGGTTACATTTAAAATAAACATGTGACCCAATCTAAGTGATGGAAATTACAAGGATTCATATAAAAATTTCATATGTAATACACAATGATTTCAAAAATATAATCCCTTTCATATTAGTTTACTTTATTCCTATAACAGAAATAGATCCAACCACATTAGCCACAGCTTTCACATAGGTGAGAATAAGGATGAGATTATTTGTACTAAGCAGTGCACTCTATTAATAACTGTACTTACTATTTTAGACCAGCTTTTCTAATGGGGGTGTTTTTTCACACTCAGTGGCTGATGCAGAGATGTACTCAATCAGCCAGGCACCCTGCTCTCACCAAAATGTCCGTATAGCTCATGCTCTGTAGCTAAGCAAATGACTCTATGGGTATGTAACATGCCGATAACAGGGCGTTCCAACACATGACCCATTAGTGTAGCGGTGCAGCTTTACAATTTTCATAGTAAATGACCCTCAGTAGAAAAAAGGTTCCCCCACCCCTACTTTACAGAGTGGAAGGTTCCACAGATAAGGTTGAACGTGGTTGTTATTTATTTATTTACAGATTGACATATTCACCTTGGATGACCAAATCCCTTACATGTATAAAATTTGACACCTTCTGAAATCGAAAAATACTCATTTCACAAGATTAGCAATAAAAACATTACATCAAATCAAGTAAAAGTTACATTTCCTATTTTGTGTCAGGAAACAAAAGTGTTGTACATTTATTAACCATTTAAAACTGATAATTTTGTTCTCCAAAAATGTTCTTAAACAGTTTTTTATTTATTAAAGTTTAAAATGTATTTTTTTAAATATATTTAAATATTTTATTTAATATTATATATACCTAGAAAATCCCCCCGTGTCCATAGGCTCCCATTGTAAAATCACTTCCCACCCCCCAGCAGAAGATCCCTAGCATCATTATCCTTCTTCCCCCTACTGGTAATAGAGCCCACACCCCTACCCCAGTGCCAATTGGGCCACACTGTATTTGTGCCCCCCAAGTATTTTTAATTGTATATTTTAAACAATGTTTTGTGGGGCATAACCCACCCCTACCCTGCCCCCAGTGACAAAAGATGACGCCTCCTCCTCCTTTGGCATAGAACTGCCCCCTCACCTTATTGCAGTGGGGAGTTTGGGGCAGATCATCAATCCCCTCTGCATGTCCCAGGGATCAACATATTTGTGCTTGAAGGGGAACTATGTTCTCGCACTTATGATTTAGGCGGATTGTCCCAGAGTGCTGTTCACATGGAAGTGATGTCAGCAGTCCCAGACCATGAAAGCACTGCTGGAGGTCTGGAGCAGGAGGTAGAGATCCGTTCTGCACAGGATTACCTCTATAACAGACAAGGAATGCAGTGGGTCAGCACAGATGCATGGAATGCGACCGTGGGAGCTGAAGCCCAGCTGGCTGTGGTCACATTCAACGCATTAGTACCAGGTAAGTTGTTAATACATTTCCAAAACACACCATGGCTGACATTTTCCCCTTTAAAAATCCATTAGTAATATTTACCCATATATTATTAATAGTTATTTCTTCTGGGGGAGATTTTTGTATTTAGAAATAAAAATATTCCTAATTGACATGAATATTGAAGGAAAAAATATAAAATAAGTATGTGCTACGAACGTATTTTTTCTTGTACACAATTCTTACATTGATTGATAAACAGACTCATTTACTATAAAAGCTCTTTGGATCCCACCTGTTATTGTAGCAGCTGCTTAATATATGTCTTGGTATAATTTAAGATGCATTATGCTATAAATTGTTTGGTTTCTGGTAACAATAAAGTTAAATAATTACAGTAAGACAAAAATAATCAATGTATTAAATAATGTACCAGTAAACAAGTACTTTTAACCCTAATTTAATTATGAAAAGGGCAGTTAAGTCAAATAAAATTATTTGTCTAATAAATAGACAAAATCATCATAAGAATATGAATTAATAATAAATGCTATTTTAGAGGGGAGTGTTTATTAATAACAATAAACTATTTACTCTAAATAAGACCTGGTTTGTTCACTCCCTGCATGAATTTAACTTAACTGTATATTATTATTTTATCAGGAGATTAGTGAAAACATATACAATTTTATAATCATGGGGACAAAGAACGTAGGGTGCTTCCAATGTTCCACTAACCATAACCAGCACTAGGCTTGGCAACCCAGGGCTGGTGAAATCATAGAGGAGAGAACTGCAGTGTGGTAATTGCAAACCTTCATTTCTGTAGCACTAAGCCAGTTGGTACTAGGGCTGGGTTACTCAGACACCCGAGCATGCTGGCACCTGCAGTACACCATAGAAAAATGTAACAAAAGATACAGGTGGGATTTATTAAACTTTGGAGAGAGATAACGCGGAAAGAGATAAAGTAACAATTAGAGATGAGCGGGCGCGGTTCTCAGAGAAAGGAGCCCACCCGAATTCACCTAATCCAAGGAATTCAGACCCACCACTCGGATCTTCCCGCCGATTCTGGACTTCAAAGGGAGCCAAAACATCATCAGCTGCAGTCAGATTTCTCACGAGTTTTGGATTCTTTAGAAGATACTGCGGCGGTGATTCAGGCACTATATCCAGTCATCTGTTCTGATGTGCTGGTCTCCATCCTCCACTCCAGTGGCTGGTCCTGTGCTTTGGTGACCATCCACTCCAGTACTGTACTGTGGTGTACATCCGCTCCAGTCCTGCTGTGCTGTCCCTTGTCTTCCACTCCAGTAACTTCTCCTGTGTTGTGTCCACTGTCCATCCACTCAAGTGGCTACTCTTATGCTGTGTCCATCCACTCCAGTGCCTGCTGCTGTACTGTGTTCTGTTCATCCAATCCAGTGGCTGCTCCTGTGCGGTGTTCCATCCATCCACTCCAGTGTCTGCTGCTGTGCTATGCTCCATACACCCACTCCAGTGGCTGCTGCTGTGCTCTGTCCATCCACTCCAGTGGCTGCTGCTGTGCTTCATCCATCCACTCCAGTGGCTGCTAATGTACAGCTGTTCAGTGTCTATCCGCTCTAGTGCCACTAACATACAGCTGTCTAGTGTCTATCAACTCCAGTGCTACTGACATAGTGATGTCCAGCATCTATCTGCTCCAGTGCTGCTGACATACAGCTGTCCAGTGTCCCTCTGCTCCAGTGCTACTGATGTACAGCTGTCCAGTGTCCATCCACTCCAGGGCTGCTGAGGTACAGCTGTCCAGTGTCCATCCACTCCAGGGCTGCTGATGTACAGCTGTCCAGTGTCCATCCACTCCAGGGCTGCTGATGTACAGCTGTCCAGTGTCCATCTGCTCCAGTGCTGCTGACGTACAGCTGTCCATTGTCTCTCTGCTCCAGTGCTGTTGATGTACAGCTGTCAAGTGTCCATCTGCTCCAGTGCTGCTGACATACGGCTGTCCAGGGTCCATCCACTCCAGGACTTCTGAAGTACAGCTGTCCAGTGTCCATCCACTCCAGTGCAGCTGATGTATTTGTCCACTCCAGTCCCCTTAGCCTCCTTAGTGCCTTAGTGTTGTTAATATTGGCCAAGCTAGATTACAGTACAAGCAGTTAGCAAGTCATATTGCAGGAATAAAGTTAAAATTTAATTATTATATTAGTGACATCTATTGTGTGTTTCACACTGGTGCTGCACTAGCAGGCCATACTCCACTGTTCACAAAAGTGTGAGTTGTCATTTGTAAAAAAAGTTTTAAAAAAGTAAAACAAATATAAACAAAACTTTAAAAAAAAATGGTCCACTCCAGTGCTGCAGATGTATATCTGTACAGTGCCCAAACACTCCAGTGCTGCTGTGCTGATGTATAAATATTTTATACAGTATCTGTCCAGTGTCCAGCTACTCCAGTGCTGCTGTGCTGTTGACAAATATATATATTATATATACAGTATCTTTCCAGTGTCCATCCATCTACTCCAGTGCTGCTGTGCTGTTGTATAAATAATAAATAATATATATAGTATCTGTCCAGTGTCCATCCACTCCAGTGCTGCTGTACTGATGTATAAATAATTTGATATACAGTATCTGTCCAGTGTTCATCCACTTTAGTGCTGCTGAAGTATCTGTCCACTCCTGTCCCCTCAGACTCAAGCCATACCCATCTGCATTCATATATAAGAAATGTGCCTCCACAGTGACAGTTGTCACATTCAAAAAAGTAAACAAGTTTTTAAAAATTGTTGTGTGTGCTGTGCCCCACTGCGTTTATTCACATATACATATATTAGTGCTGTGATACCCTGCAGTGTGAGCTGTCATTTGCTAAAATAAAAATATATATATCGTTCTGTTGTTTGTACTCCTTTTGTGTGTTCGTCGACTTGATATGGATAGTAATCAGTTGAGAGAAGGGAAGCAGCAACAAAATACTAGTGCTGGAGCTGCTGCCACCAGTCATGACAATACTAATCCTTCAACATCATCTACTAAAGCTGATGCCCAAGGGCATAGAGGGTTTAAATCAGGACATCTAAAATAAAAAAAAATGATGTTTTACAGTGGTAAAGAAAAAAAATCCTCTAGTAAAGGGAAAGTTTAGTGCAGAAAAATGACCACACGCAGTGGCAAGGAAAAGCTCAGACCTTGGCCTTTATTTATGAGTGGTGGTTCTGAAACAGTCAGTGCAGCATCTTCTTCTGACTCTCATGATGATGCAAGATCTTTTCATTCCGAGTCTAGAAGAGGTGACAAAAAAATGAAAACCACTAAGGCAGTAGAACAAACTTTGTATTCAGAAACAGAAATGTCACAAATCCCTCAGGAGAATCTAGGTATGTCTGCGAGTGTGTTAGCCTGACCTTTCTGAATTCATATAAAACCCTGCTTCCTCCATCTCTGCACTCTCCGGCAATGTGGGGATGAGCAGCACAAGTCAAGAAGTTGCTGACCTAGACATTGAGGATACTATGGTAGAAGTGCAACAGGATGCTGGGGATGTTTGTGTATCTGACACAGATGCTAATGAGGATATTGATGATGAGGATGTTGATAATGAGGATGTTCTTTGTGTAAGTGAGGACCAGTGGAAGCAGTTCTTGCTCTTGATAAGAAGATGTCATACTTGGGCATAAGACAAAACAATCCACATCTTATGTATGGAATTATTTTTACCCAAATCCAGACTATTGTCTTGCCATCTATAGCATTTGTAAAGCCATAGTAAGTACAGGTAGGGACTTTAACCATCTCAGAACCTCCTCCCTGTTATGTCATTTGCTGCGCATGCATTAAACGTTTTTCGCAGAAACAGAAACTTTTGCTAAAAAAGTAACAACAAGCAGTCCAGTGTCAGCTAGCTCCATTAGATCCAAGCACCTGCAATTTCCACCACCAACACCTTCATCATCATCATTATCTTCAATCATGATCAGAAGTAGTCCTGCATCCAATTTGCAGTTCTTGCTCATGATAAAAAAAGCCATTGTCATGCCTGGGCATAAGACCACAAATGCCACCTCTTGGGTGTGGACTTATTTTAACCCAAATCCTAACAACATTTGTGAAGGCACCTGTACCATTTGTGAAGCCAAAGTTAGTAGAGGTGGGGATGTTAACCATCTAGGCACCTCCTACCTGTTACATCATTTGCAATAAGTTCATGCAATTTATTTAACAAAAATGCATTTTTTTAAAATGAAACTGGTCTCTGTGTCTTTTGTTAAATGTTAAATGTACTACAGTTGCAAGAATGTCTGGGTGCCTCGGTATGTTGACACTTGTGGCTCTACAAGTGCCACCAAGTTCTGCGAGCCATTTTGGAACCAATACATGTGTACCTGTAGTACAAAAATATAAGTATTATGTTATTAACCCCTACTTCCCTAGGGTGCTAGGAATAGCCCTAGTGCTATTGGCTCTAGAACTAGATATACATAGGTAAGGGGGCCTGCAAGTTTTCTGGTGGGGTTGTCAACCCTGGTGCCATCTAACCAAAGGCTGGTGGAATGGAATGCAGGTCTCCTCACTACATTACCACTAGCTTAATGCTGGATAGTAAAACATTGGGGGGACCCCAATCTTTCCTCCCTGATTTTCTACTACCTTCCTAGATGTAAAAGGCTAAAGCTGATTAACAATTTTTAAATATACATGCCAGGCATCTGTGCAGTGATTTAAAACTGCAGAATATTGGTGAAAGTTTTTCGAAGGGATAGGGGTTTAGAAAACCCTTGGGGATCTATGCTGGTCTTTTTAGAGGGTCAAACTAACCTTTAGGGGAGGAATTAATAGGGTCTGAGTTTCTTTGCAAGTACAAACTCTCACTTTTTCACACATTTTGAAGGCCGGAGTTTGCCCCTAAACTCGCAAATGTAAGAGGGCTTTTCTGAGCTGATCCTGGTTGGGAAAATATGGGGGAAAAAGACATATATTTATCAACCAGTACCAGGCTCAAGTGAGCCAGTCCAATTTGTGGAAATACAGGTCACAAAATAAAGACAGGTCCCCTGTATTAGCGAAAACCAACACTGGACTTTTTCTAGCTGGAGTTTAATGCCACAGCCATGGGACCAGCATCCCTCAGCCAAAGCATTAATACACCACGCTATTATTTTTACAGTTTGAAAGCTTTTTTCAAACAGAAGCATGCCTGGATCTCACTGATCTGAGCATGCTTCTGTGTAACTCACAGCTGCTCAGGCTATACTTGCTAGCCTAAAGCAGGTCTAATTTTTTGCAATTTTTAAGTTAAAAACTTGCACTCTATTACATTACATTGGCCATGTTGTATGTTTTCCATGGAAAAACATCTGGATGTGAGTTTCAGCGCGAGTTGCAGGAGTGTGAGAAGCATGCAATTTTATATTTTCTCGCACCCTATTACATAAGGTGAGTTCTAAAAATCCATGAGTATAAGGCTATACTCACACAATTCCTAACCTCGGACCCAATTACAACAATCACCTAGTATACGCCTTCATTTTGTATTAGAACTTGCCATCAATTTGCAGCTTCCAATTTTTTTCTAAACTCCCTAGCAAGCTTGCTGCTTAGTAAATTTAACCCTAAAACACTCTGCTTGGCTGAAAAAAACACAGATGTGGGAAACAGAGCAGCAATAGTGGAGAAATTTTGAGCCAAAACATTCCTAATACTAACACATTATATCAATTTATCAAGGTCTTAGTATAATAGTGCCCTCTCTGATATGTAAATAACAAGCAGGAACCTGTGCTGATTTTATTCAGTTATGGGCAGATTTGGAGAGATGCTAATTCCAACCAAAGGAGTCTCAACTTTCAAATGTATATTATATACAAAAATATAAAGGTAAAAGGGGAAGGGGTGTGGACTGCATACCCTAATTTTAAACATAATAAGATATGATACCATGCTGAAACTTAGCACTAAGAATACTGATAGTCAAAATAATTATGATAAATGCTACAAATAACATGGAGTATAAATGAGGTTCATTGCACATTTGGCCAAAAATGTGTGCCCATCTACCACAGCAAGGTAAACCCCATCAGGAAGTTCCCTAATATCCAATACAAACATAGTAATATTTTGTATTTGGCCAGGTAGAAAATTGCTATCTTTGTAATGATGTTCTTGTTCTGCCATGTTAAATCCTTTCTTATGTTGTGCTGTCTGTTTTTAACACTATTGCAGTTTGCTATGTCTATAGCTTTTTGCGGTTGAAGCTCTTATTGCCATCTATAACTCTAATATTTAGTTGAATGAAAAAAGGTATTTGAAATTCTGCACGTTATATACTGTACTACAGTATACAATGCAATGCTCTTATCAGATTAAGCTTGTACCTGTTCTCAAATCATTCTTGTTCAACTTTTTACATTGACAGTTTAAAGCAAAAAATATGTTACAACCATTGAAAAGTGAAAAAGTAATTTTGTGCAACTATTTTAAAACCAATAGTTGCCAATCTCATTTGTAATTTCAAGTTCAAATATAATGTCTATTGTTTATTACGGCTCTTGAAGTGCAGTCTCTATCTCAAGAAATGCTAAGACAATCAATATTTATTTGTTACAAACTATAGTGTATCTATTGTGTTATAAACACCTCCATTATATTATGATATTCATACTGACCTACTTATATTTTCTTTATTGTTGCACATACACATCTATTGAATTTATTTTTTCAATACTAAATATTTAAATTCATCTGAGTACAATAGCATATACTGTTTATGTGGCATTTACTATATTTTCACATGTACAGTATGCTTCTGTCAGTCTCATTCAATACTGAAATATCATAGGAAAGATACCAATAACAGCGCACACTTTTGTTCTAAAATACACGAGTCATTCACATATAAGCCTTCCCTCTTTCTTTTTCCTTCTCCACTGTAGATCATGTCACGAATACTTTCCTTACTCAAAAAATTAAAAAGGAAAGAGGAACATAGCATAATATTGTCACATAAATTCACACAAACCCAGTGTGCTCACTCTCTGTCCGAAGATATAAAGTAAGTCCAGTGAATCATAACCTATAGAAGTTAAAACAAAAGTAAAATCAATTCCAGAAGCAATTATGTATTTTAAAACAGGTACTTCAAATAAGGACTCGGTAGGTGGATTTCCGGTAAATACACAGTGGGCCTGATTCAGACTTGGGAATAGAGAGAGATATCTCTCTCAACTGTGAACCTGAACAAACCATATTGCAATGCAAGGGGTGTAAATACATAATTTTTTTACATGTGGGGTAAATACTGGCTGCTTTTTCATGTAGCCCACAAATACTGCTCAGCTTTATTATTACTCTACAATTTAGATGTCAGTTTGGAAACACTCCTCCAAAATCTAAATCTCTCTGCACATTTTAAATCGTCCCCACCTGCAGTGCAGCATGGTTTCACCAAGATGATCAGTTGAGAGAGATATCTCACTCTATTCCCAAGTCTGAATCAGGCCCAGTGTCTTTTTTCTGGCAGCAGACACCTGAAGAACAGCATACTCAGGCTTAGGCCTGAAATAACAGGTATGTACAGAAAATAAATCAATTAACATAAAAGGTCCCAGCAATCATCATGCTTTAGCAGTCATTCTGCTGCAGTGAGCAGAATAAAATTCAAGTGCATATAAATTCCAATCTAAAATTCATATAAAGTTTTTTAGATATTTTTGCTGCTCCTACATGTATCTGAAATACTCAAAACAATGACATAAATTAAACGTTATTTTTCAATAACAGGGACACTCCTTGTTATTGAAAAATAACTTAAAATTTGAGTCCCCTGCAGTGGCCTGCAGCCACAATCAGCCATGCTCTCCCAGCATAGCCCTTGATCTTCCTCTTCCTCTGCTGCTGACTTACTGCTGGATCTGAGCTACCTGAAACACCCAGAATTCCATATTTTCACTTTGAGCTGTGTAGCCCAGAAAACCCAGAGTTCCAAACTTCTACTGCAGCTGCAGAATGTGACAGTCTTATTTTCCTCTCCCTTGGAGGGCAATTCAGAATGTGGGCAATTCAGGTGAGAGACCACCCCTCTAACCACACATTTAGCTTGCTTTTCCAAGCTTGGGGAAGCGCTCTTTTCCTTTTGCGACAGCCAAGACCTTTCAGCCTTCCAAACCACCTTTCCAGGCATGTCTTCTTCATACGCCAAGAATGTGGTGCCTTCTGGTAGAGGAGCAGACATCCTTCTTTTCTTGAGGACACTGGGTTCTACTCTTTCCGCTGCCCCAGAGAGAACATATCCCACAAAAGGGACCTAGCCAGGGGCACAGGAATCGATATCCCCTCTTGCCAGAGATTGTGCAAGTTATTATGGTATATCTGCTTTGTATGTCTTCTTCCTGGCTGTCTGACACAGTAATTTACCGGTCCTATAGGTTACACTGCCTCATAGGGCTCATGCCAATGGGAAAACAACTTGCTCTCTTGTGTCTGTACTTAGACTAAAACTTTGTCCCCTGGACAAAACTTCCAAACTTATGCAGAAACATCATAGGCTCATTTCTGCTGACTTTGAGCCTCTAAGATTTTCTTGCACAATAGGACCTATTTTATTCAGTTGTTTATATAGTGTTCTAACAAATTCCACAACATTTGGTTACTCCACCTTCTACTGTTCCTAGCCTTCTTTTAAAATGTCTAGAATGTCTCTAGGGTGCCTTCCAAAAAGAAGCTTGAAAGGGCTGAACCCAGTTGAGGACTGAGGTACTTCACATATAGCAAACATGAGGTAAGGAAGTACTTCATCCCATTCCCGTTTACCATCTAGGACAGCTCGGTACATCATAGACTTTAGGGTCCTATTGAACCTTTCCACCAACCCATCCATCCATGGGTGGTAAACTGAGGAATGCAGATGGACTATTCCTAACTACTTACATATCTCTTACTTGGGACATGAATGGAGTCCCTTGATCTGTAAGGATTAATTTAGGGTAAACAAGATGAAAAAAAGAGGAGCATTAATTCTTTGGCAATAGTAGCCATTTTGATCTTTTTACTTCAGCCATGATTCCTGGCCAAAAGAATTGGAGCATAATATGTTCTAGTGTTTTCTCTTCTCTGAGATGACCTCCCCAAAGATGGGTATGAGCAGCTCGCAACAGTAGGGGTATATGTACCTTTGGCACCAAAATCTGCTCAATCTTCTTCCCTTCCTGCTCCACTTTGATTCTATATAGTAGATCAGCTTTAAGGACAAAATATGGAGTGCACTCTGGTGGGTAGGCAGTTTTTGCAATGTCATTAACTTCTATGACACTAGACATGACATTCCCGAGGACAGCATCGTTTTGTTGATCTCGGTCAAAACTTCACAGGTCTATGTCAGCCGGCAGCATATGCCAATCCGGACTGGGGCCATCCTCATTTAATATTGGTAAGTCAGATGTTCCTTCTCCAAAGAAGACAGGCCGTGATTTTTGACTATTCTCCCTTCTCCGAGGTGGGGCCTTGGAAAGTTTACAGTGGCATTGTCTTTGTGGTTCCTTTAAGAGCTCAACAACTCCTGGGAAATTGCATCCCAATATGATAAGATAGCAGAGCTTAAGACCAACCACGGTGACCACCTCATAAATGTGCCCATTTATGGTGAAGCTCACTCGCACCCAGGAGAAGTTTTCTGTGGATCCATGAATGCAGATTACTTCAACTAAGCCTTGCACCTTTTCCACTAGCCTGGGCAGGAGAGCCTGAGACCAGGGTTAGTTCACTCCCTGAGTCTATAATAGCTGGGAGTTCAGTAATACTGTTTCCCAAATTAATGGGGATCTGGAATCCAGGTATACCATCGTGCAAAAAGTGGGGTATGTAGCGCCCATACTAGTAACCCTGCACTCCATATGCTCTGGTTTTCTGGGACTGTCCCACCTTAAATGACCCAGCTCTCTGCACTCATAGCAAATGTCCCTGGCATCTCCAGCAGTGTTTCCTTGAGGAGGGGTGACAGTTTGGGTCACAGGCCAATGGGGTACCATCTTAACGGGTCATCCATTCCCTGGTTTCTTTACTGGCATCTTTTTATTTCCTGAGGTCTCATACTGCTCCAATACTGTAATTATTTCCTCTAAATTCTGAAGACCAGTGTGTATGACCCAGCACTGCAGATTCCGCACTATGGTGCTTATACACTGGTCAATAATCACTGTCTCTGCAATCTGAGCAGTAGTGCAATCTTCTGGCTGGAGCCAACTTCACCCCTGTCTGATGAGTTCTAGTACCTGTTTCTGAATTGGGACCCCTAGTAATAGAGCCCAATCCTGGAAGTACTGCACTTTCCCTGAAGGAGTGAGACCTGACCAGGCCAGAATGGCACTTTAACTAAGTCATATATTTCCGCATCGGCAGAGGATAGATCAGCATATGCTTTCTGAGCCTCACCAGTAAGATAGGGGGCAAGCCTATCTGCCATAGTGTCCACTGGCCTTTTAAGCACTGTGCCACCCTCTCAAATATTCACAAATACATCTCTGGGTCATCTTAAGTGGACATTTTCTCTAGATGCCCTGTAGTTGTTGTCCCATTGATTGTGTCACAAATTGTAACATTTGCTCCTCTGTCTTTTGATGGGAGGCTAGCAAATTTACTATAGTATGAAAAACTTCCTCCATGTTTACAGTGGGAGGTGTATGCAAGAAAAATAAGAAGTCAGTTTACACAAATAAATATATATTTAGCAATGCTCAGTCAACTAAGTTCAGCACAACACAAGCAAAGCACTGTTTTTTTCAGCAAGGGGTTAAACAGTTTTTTTTCCCTTTTAGCAAGGTAGTGCTTAATTAACCCTCAGTATGTGAGCTCTGCTCTGTTCAGTTATCAGGTGAACTTGTTTACACAGCATGCAAAATGTAGATTGTGAATAATCATTTGTACTCACTTGAACTCATAAGTGAAAAAAATAAAGTGAGCAACATTTTCCTTTTTTTTTACCAGCAACTTAACTCACAGTGCACAGCAAATTACCCAGTGATTTTAATATAACTATGGTTATTTAGGTACGCCAACCATTACTCACATACTGTATACTGGAATGTTTTGCCTTCAAATCCTTGGCCACGCCTGGAGACGTCTGGTGTTTGGGCAGCGACTCAGTAGCGCAATTATCCCCGTATGGACCAACATATGTAAAATGGATACTTGAAATAAGGACTCGGTAGGCAGATTTCCGGTGAACACACAGTGTCTTTTTACTGGCAGCAGACACTAAAGAACAGCATACTAAGGCTTAGGCCTGGAAACACAGGTACTGTACATACAGAATAGGGTGTAGTGAAAATGGCTGATTTTAGAAAATAAATGCTTGGGTATAGAAAATGTTCTAGGCAATGGTAGTAATTCATTACCAAAGGTTCATTATCCTAGGTCATATCTTCAGCTGCCATAATTGCCTCAAAGTTTTAAAATTTGGTCCGGATAGGCAATCCTGCAATACACGTATAACGGGTCACGCTGCACCGCACTTCTTGTCTCACATACAGTAGCATGGAGAGCATTTCTGGACACTAAAACATTATGCATTTGATGTTGCTACACAAGTGAAGACTCGAAAAATCAAATCAATTTGACTATAATTTTGCGGAATTATGGTAATATTGGCCTGCAGCTTTTAGTTATTTTTCTGAAGATATTTTCAGAAAATATCCAGGACCCATCGTGAGGAGATGGCCAATGACCATACTTTTATCTTCTGAAGTAACCAAACCAACATCTTCCAGGACTGACGACACAAGCGCCGCTGTAGCAGTGTGTGATACGCCAAATCTATCAGCAATTTTGGAAGTTTCTGGCAAAGAAACCCTCATCTGGGAGCTTTGTTTACCAACAGTCATGCTTGGGACATAAGAAGAATCAGATTCATCATCTGCAAAGGTGTGCCCTTCATCTTCATCTCCCACATAAAAATCGGAGGTGTTTGGAATGACTTGAGTTTGAGACTTTCTTTTTCATTTGTAGGTCTTTACATTCCTGCTTTCTGTTTAGAGACCTGTTTTCATTCCTACTTTCTCTTTTATGAGGACCTCTTTGATCTAACAGAAAG
The DNA here is from genome assembly GCA_031769625.1 of Taudactylus pleione. Taxonomy (NCBI): domain Eukaryota; kingdom Metazoa; phylum Chordata; class Amphibia; order Anura; family Myobatrachidae; genus Taudactylus; species Taudactylus pleione. The sequence goes on from JAUIMM010000535.1 coordinate 648,619, forward strand.
CTGTGCTTCTTACTGGTTATTTTCTTCTGACATGAACAGTGAGTCACAGCCTTAGAATCTGCAAGGTTGCATTTGCAGGATGCTATGTCGAAGAGCATTGAACATTTCTGCTGAAAATTGGTGACTCTTTTCATGTGAACTTAAAGAAAACACAGCGCTATAGTGGTGAATTAAACACAATTGTTTCTTTTTTATCCAGCAATTTATTTGCACGTATTAAAAGTTTTTTCAAACATTAGGTATCTTTGTAAAACAACCATTACACTTTTATACTGTAAATATTACTCTTCACAGAGAAATTTACCAATAAAAAACATTTTGGGATTGTTCTTCATTTAAAAATCAGTCCTATGTTATGGAGAATATATCATCACATACTCATTGAATAGTGAATAACTTATTTTAAATAATAGCTGCATTTGTTATACTGTTTGAGTGCAAACCTTAAATGGAAGAATCGTCCATTTCTCATGGATTTCCTGATGAGGTTGATTATACTTATGCTGTTAGTAAAGTTAGGTTTCCCCATCTATTCTCCGGCCTCTGCTCCAATATTACGGAGTAATCACTGCTCATATGTAGAAATTAATATGCAGGCCGATGGCGCTGGCTTGTGACCTGCCACCTTAAGATCTGGTGAGAGTGCTCACCACTGTCCTACAGATGCTGTCCTGTCCATGCTTGATAGAGAACTGCTTGTGACCCACCAAATAGGGCTCCGGTGATAGCACTGCTGTTCTCCAGATGCCGTCTCTGTCCATGGTCTCACACTTTGCCAATGATGCTGTGTGCGATTGCAGTGGTTACAATGGTTTCCAAATAGTTGTTAAAGTTTAATTTCCATTTGTAATTTTGTAGCAATGTGATGACTGAAGTGTCCACAAAATGGATTGATCAGCTCTCAGAGTACTGTGACCCAGTATAAAACCTTCCTTTTGCGTTTCTTCCGACCCAACTAGATCTTTTCAAGGGATACTGGTACATACTGGGAGCTCCTTAGAGCAGCCTTTTATTCACCTCAATTATTTCATTATTATCATGTGTATAGGTATTCATTAGTATAGCTTCTAAAAGAGGGTTGCTTGTGCATTTACATCACATAATAATAATTGCTAGTAAACATTCAACATTAAATAAGAACAATACTTTGAATAAAAAAAATCATAATAGAAATGAGTTGCAAGGAGAATCCATTCAAGTACAACACCTTTTTCTCTCTTTTCATGTGCAGTGTGTTTCCAGTTAGTAATTTTGGATACTTTCAATTTAGAAAACTGTGCATGTAATTCCTTAATTCTTTCTTTGGTTCTGAGTGTAGTGATTGTGGGTACAGATGCTTGTCCCATATTTCAATCACATCCTCAGCTGTTTCCTGAGCAAGATAATTAATACCTGTTTTTTACTGTTTGTTTCAGCCAGTTTGGAAAACCTCTTTTGGTGAAGTGCCGTAAGAACATCCTCATGTGTTAGCAAGATGGAATATTTGTCAGATCGCAGTTTGTGCTTTGTCTCGAAATGCGTTTCTTGGCCTTAGAGCCTTCCGTCGCCACCACCATAGGAAGCGAATAATAAGGCTAAGTTCCTGATAATGATGGATAGAAATTCAGAAAGCAACAAATAAATCAATGAATAGGTGGTAAACGTGGTAAACTGACAGCAGACTGATGAGTTGTCTGACCAGTGACATGCAGTCAAGGTAGGCAGGGGAGGCTCTGCAGACTCTGCATACTTGCACCACTCCCTGGAACTGCAGGGAGATGAGAGAGATGAGGTAGCTACACTGCAGCTCTGCATCTCCTCTGTATAATCAGACAGTGCCTGGAGCTGGGTGTCTGGCCACACAGCAACCAATAATACCAGATAGAAGATAGCCATGTGAGGCATGCCTGACAGTGTATGTGGGGGGTGTTCCTTGAGGCATGATAACCAATCCAGGTAGAGCAGGAAGAGACAAGAACTCAGATGGTGATTGGAAGCAGAAGGAGAACAATTACACACACATGAGAGCAGTTTGAGCAGACATCTTCAGCCAGGCTCGCAGCACCACATCCCGGGGAAGTGTGCATGTGTGCAGGATGGGGGGGGGGCTGACTGCATTTGTAAATGCATAATGTTTTAGTGTCCAGAAATTCTTTCCACGCTTTGTGAGACAAGATGTGTGGGACAGCGGGACCCGCCATACATGTATTGTGGGATTGCCTATCTATACCTAATATCAAAACTTAGAGGCAATTATGAGAGCTGGAGATATTGACCTAGGATGAAGAACCTTCAGCAATGAATTACTACCATTGGGTAGAACATTTTCTATACCCAAGCATTTTTGATTTCTAAAATGGGTCATTTTCAGTAAACCTTAATACAGAAAATAAGTAAATGAACATAAAAGGACCCAGTACTCCTTGTGCTTTAGCAGTCAGTCTGCCACAGCAGACTGCAGCCACAATCAGCCATGCTCTCCCAGCATAGCCCTAGGTCCCTGGCACTACAGTAACTTGGGCCTACTCACTGGCCGCTATTCAGCATCAGTGCGTTGAAGACTAGGTGAGTGATACAGCCATGGCCAAAAGTTGAGAATGACACAAGAATTGGCTTTCGCAAAGTTTGCTGCTTCAGTGTTTTTAGACCTTTTTGTCAGATGTTACTATGGTATACTGAAGTAAAATTACAAACATTTCATAAGTGTCAAAGGAATTTATTGACAATTACATTAAGTTTATGCAAATAGTCAATATTTGCAGTGTTGACCCTTCTTTTTTAAGACATATGCAATTCGCCCTGGCATGCTGTCAATCAACTTCTAGGCCACATACTGACTGATCGCCGCCCATTCTTGCCTAATCAATGCTTGGAGTTTGTCATAATTTGTGGGTTTTTGTTTGTCCACCCGCCTCTTGAGAATTGACCACAAGTTTTCAATGGGAGTTTCCTGGCCATAGACCCAAAATTTCGATGTTTTTTTCCCTGAGCCACTCAACATCACTTTTTCCTTATGGCAAGGTGCTTCATCATGCTGGAAAAGGCATTGTTTGTCACCAAACTGTTTTTGGATGTTTGGGAGAAGTTGCTCTTGGAGGATGTTTTGGTACCATACATTATTCATAAATGTGTTCTTATGCAAAATTGTGAGTGAGCCCACTCCCTTGGCTGAGAAGCAACCCTACACCTGAATGGTCTCAGGATGCTTTACTGTTGGCATGACACAGGACTGATGGTAGCACTCAACTTTCCTTCTCCGGACAAGTGTTATTCCAGATGCCCCAAACAATCTGAAAGGGGATTCATCAGAGAAAATTACTTTACCTCAGTCCTCAACAGTCTAATCCCTGTACCTTTTGCAGAATATCAGTCTGTCCCTGGTGTCTTGCCTGGAGAGAAGTGGCTTCTTTGCTGCCCTTCTTGATACCAGGCCATCCCCCAAAATTCTTTGCCTCACTGTGCGTGAAGATGCACTCACACCTGCCTGCTGACATTCCATAGCAAGTTTTGCAATGGTGGTGGACTGATCCTGCAGCTGAATCAACTTTAGGATATGTTTCTGGCGATAACTGGATGGTCTTGGGTGCCCTGAAGCCTTCTTCACAATTATTGAACCTCTCTCCTTGAAGTTCTTGATGATCCGAAAAATGGTTGATTTAGGTGCAATCTTACTAACAGCAATATCTTTGCCTGTGAAGCCATTTTTGTGCAAAACAATGATGACTGCATGTGTTTCCTTGCAAGTAACCATGGTTAAGAGAAGGTAACCATGGTTAACAGAAGAAGAAAAATGCTTTCAAGCTCCACCCTCCGTTTAAAGCTTCCAGGGGTAGATGTATGATAGCGGCACTTAACGTGCCGCTATAACGCTTCCTGCTTCACCTCTTTACCGAGGTGAAGCAGGAAGCATTACCAATGAGATGTAGAAACATCTCATCGGCCGGAGAGGGGGAGCGTTAACTCCCCCCTCCAGCGCTACCCGCTAAAGACCACTGTGTGTCAGTCCCAGCTGGCTCCACTGAGCATGCGCAGGATCTCGCTAGTATCGCGAGTTACCCACATGCAGCCTGGAGCTGGCAGCCACCGCAGCAGGTACAGCGCTGTCCCTGCTGTGGAGATAGGCTAGCGCCAGGCTGTAGCTGTTGATAATGACAGCTGCAGCGGGCCAAACAGTCAGACATTATGACCGTTCGTACATGGCCCAGGCTATTGGTGCTGCTATCTTGTAGATAGCAGCACCGATAATGACAGGGGCGCATAGCGCCTGTCATTTACCGCCCAGACCCCCGATCATACATTGGGGAGAAGTGGTATCAGCGCACATAACGTGCACTGATACCGCTTCTGGGTTTCATACATCTCCCCCCAGTCTGTTATTCTAACTCAATCAGCATGACAGAGTGATATTCAGATTTGTCCTCGTCAACACTCTCACCTGTGTTAATGAGAAAATCACTGACATGATGTCAGCTGGTCCTTTTGTGGCAGGGCTGAAATGCTGTGGAAATGTTGTTTTTGGGATTAAGATCATTGTCATAGCATAGTAGCATAGAGGGACTTTGCAATTAATTGCAATTCATCTGATCATAAAATTCTGTAGTATATGCAATTCGCCATCATAAAAACTTCAGTAGACTTTGTGAAAACCAATAATTGTGTCATTCTCAAAACTTTTGGCCATGGCTGTAGTTTTAAACTTTTCTTCTGCTGCTGATTTACTGTTTGCTCTGGGCGACCTGGAAAACCCTGAATTCCATATTTCCACTTTGATCTGTGCAGCCCAGAAAACCCAAAGTTCCAAACTTCTACTGCAGCTGTAGAATGTGTCAGTCTTGTTTTCCACTCCTTTGGAGGGAGCTGATCCTACCAGAATGTGGGCAATTTAGGTGAGAGACCACCCCTCTCACCACAGTATAAAATGGGCAGCATCCTCAGGTGTATGGCCTCTTACAATAAATAAGCTTGGTTTCACACATGTAGCAGTTGCTTTGTAATTGATTTCAGATGTTCATTTAGACTTTAAATTATATACATATAATGAAGGAAAACAAACATAGCTCATCTGTCATAATATTGTTTGGTAAAAATGTAAGAACAATTAAAAAATAAATAAACACAATAAAAAAATATGTCATCCAATAATAACAAAAACTAGTACAATTGACTGCATACCAGACATAAAGGGATCGCAGTGCATATCACAATCAAGTTGAGATAAGTCTGGGTAATTTTACTTGAGAGCCAGCAAATATGGTTATTTGCGTTCCCTTCTGATTGCATAGCAGACCTACAGTACGCATTTCAGCTATGTGAGACTTTGTAAAGGTGTATTGGTCGATGAACAGGTGATAACTTAATATCTAAAATCCAGGTGATCAGAATTGTTTCCTAATTACTGGTGGAAGGGGAGCACACATTGCATTCCAACCACTGGTAGTGGTGAACTTCCCCTTGCTACCTTAACTTCCAAGCAAGTCTAGGAACTGTAAGTGAAACGCATAGCACATTCCAAATCCCGGAGCTGGAAGTTATGATTGCCAGTATCCTTCTGGAACACCAATCTGCGTACCAAATCACAGGAAGTAAATGGCAGTGGAACATTCCTTGCATTGCAACAGCCATAAAAAACCAAAATGATGCACATTATTTAATCACAATACATGAAATTACACGATATAAAATACATAGTACAAAATTAATACAATAAAATAGAACAAAAATAAAATTCCAGATAGAATAGAGAATTAATCATTAAGAAACAATTTTAATACAAACTTCATGTTTAAACCTTTAGGATTCATGGTTTTTAATTGATGGATCCACTTCATTTTTGACTCGGCTAACCTAATATCACAATCCCTATATTTCCAATTGCTGTTTACATGTTTTATTGCAAAAAACCTTTTTCAGTCCACTGGTAGAACATCCATGTTCTCCTTAAAGTGAGCTAACAACGAATGGGTCTCAACCCCTTCTTTATGTCACGAATATGCCTTACTGAGCCATATATACCTACAGTAGATGTCTTTCCTACACATAAAAGTCCAAAGTGACATTGTATTACATGTACAACAATATTGCTGTTAACAATATTGCTGTTGTGAAGTCACCTATTGACGTAATGAAGTCACTTATTTTGTACCCCTTTCCATTTGCATGGAAACTTGAATTTTACCACTGTTGCTCTTAATGGTTCTACAAGCAATACATAGCCCACGTCTATGGAATCCAGCAGACAATATTCATCTATTTCAAAGAGCTTCATACAAGTGAATGTTTTTTTTTTTACTTTTTATAGATTAAGTTAGATGTTTTGGGTAGGGATTGGCCCAACACTGGATCATTGAATAAAAGAAGCCAATATTTATTAATATAAGATATCAATTTACTAAGCTCGATTTACATTAAATGGGGCAAAATCGGCAGTGAATTGCATATTCAGAATTTACTAAAAAGGCTACTCTGCCAACTTTGCTCCATTCGATGTCTAAATCTCGGCCGAGAACACCCCGCAAATTGGATGGTAACATGTTTTCGAACACATACACCATCGGTCCAACTCAGCAGCCTTTTTGCCATAGACATCAATAGGACCTGGAAATTTACTAAGCATTTGTATTTGTTTTAACGGACAAAATATAGTACAAATGAGCTGCAAAAGACACCAAATAGAAATCTCAAATAGAACACCTTTTTCAATTCGAGCTTGATATAGGAACATACTTAACCATCACTGACAACTCTGCATGCATGGAACAGGGAGATCGTTGATACATGCATGTGTGTGTAAAAAATGAAACACACTTCTGTGTTAAAATAATTGAAAACCAGTGTAAAAAAAAGCAATAAATGCTGTAGACACCTCTCCAAAAGAACAACAAGAACTGGGCTTTGGAGACCCAGTACTGGTTGTGCTAAATACAGGGGACAAATGATGTAGGGGTCCCATGTATTAAGCACAACCTGCACCAGGATATTCAGAACCAGCCTTGGTTGCCAAAATACAGGGGACAAATTATGTAAAGGTCCCCTGTATTTAGCGCAATTAGCACTGGGCACTGAGCCGGTCCTGGTTCTGGAAATACAGGGGACAAAAATGCATAGAGTTCCCCTGTAATTTCCATAACCAGCACTGAACTTTTTCTAGCAGAGGGGTAATGCCACAGCCAGGAGAACCCTTTCACCGGGTCCCCCAGCCAAAGCATTACCCCTGACCTCTGGTAATCCTAGGCTGGGGATCCTTGGGGAGCTGGGGACACCCCCAATAGAGGGGTCCCCCTCTCCAGAGCGCCCCAGTTTTAGGCTGATAGCCCAGGTCTATCCCCAGCACCCCTGGAGCAGTGTTTGCCAGGTTGATTATGTAGAGTGGTGCAATTGATAGTAGTAAAAATATTGTCTTTTACTGTGGAACTACAGGTCCAAGCAAGCCTCTCCCACATGCTGGTACTTGGAGAACCACAAGTACCAGCATGCAGGGCATTACTGGCCCACTGGTGCCTGTAGTTCCACGGCAAAATAAATATAAAAAAACAACACACACTGTGACAGTAAAAGTTTAATAAAACATATATGCACACACATGCACATTTAATAGAAATCGGAAGCTTAGTAAATTTACCGCTAAGTCTCAATTTATCTATATTCAGAATTAAATTTAGTGGTAAAAAACCACTGATGGTCTTCTTCAACTGTCTTTTTATTTTTTATATCCTGCTTTTTGTTAAAATATTTTCATGATCACCGGTATTCACCCTAGATTTAGCCTATTCAAACAACTTAATTTGGCACCTCTTTTCAAAACTGTGTTGCCCAGTTCCTCTATTTGATTGGATTTGTTCTTAATATAACTTTCCAAGTCCAAAAAATGTACCATCTCCCTACTAGAATTAAATGTAAACTGAATATTCATGTCATTATTATTCAGACAGAGCATAAAATTGTCCAATTCCATCTGACTGCTTTGCCACACAAACAAAACATAGTCTATGTAGAGATGCCATTGCAGAAGTCTTGATCCCATCCCTTCATCACTCCAAATGTACATGTTCTTCAACCATGACATAAAGGGGGGAATTCAATTGTTTCAGTTAGGGCTTCTTATTTCTCTGCCCTGTATTCTTCACCACCATTGTGACTAATCATCACGCTGGTCAGGTCATGATTAAATTGATTTGTTGTTGTTTTTATGTGGTCGTGTAGAATTGGTGGGCGGGGATGTGCGCTTCCCATCCAGACTTTTTCTTCCCCGCCTGTGTGGACACGCTGTGTTGCCACTCCCCCTCGCTCCATGCCCACCTGTCAGCGGAGCCTCCCCATTGGCCCAGGTCTCATGGGCATGCTTCCTGATGACTGTCAGCGGCACTGGCCAATCCACTGGCTGCCCATGACAGTGAAGTGTCCAGTGAGAGCGGTGGGACCTTGCAGCTGCTGTTGGTAGCACTTCATGTAGAAGAGGATCCCGGAGTTCCAGGCTTCAGTGCTGGTAGGAGCAGGCTGAGTAGGCTGTAGGGGTGTGGGGTGGACTTGGGGCTTCCTATAGACCATGGTGCACCAGTGTGCTGGAAGAGGGACACCCTGAATATAAATATATATATATATATATATATATATATATATATTGTGATGTTCTGGGGTAATTGGCTCAGTAGATTAGGGTCAGTGGTGCTGTGATTAGGTACAGAATTAGAGTCCACACATTGCGTTCCAGTGAAAATAAATGAATGCTTTACTTCCAGCATGGAAACCAGTAAACAGAAATAGAAAATAATAAACAACCTAGTACTCTCTTAGGGCACTAACTCACTTCTTGAACCCTCTCTACAGAAGCAGCTAATCTGCATGAAAGTCTCTCACAGTCTCTGAGGTTGGTGGTCCTTCCTGCCACATGCAGGACTGGACACTGGCTTCCTGGCCTGGTATAGCTTGCTTAGCTTGTTGGCTGCCACCTCTCAAGGACAGTGTCAGAGTAATAGGGATCTCCCTGCCTCCTTGCAGGTATGATCCTGACCACCTGGTCTGCTTCACTCACACTGCAGCCCCACCTGGACTGTCTGACTGTGTCCACCAGAAACCTCACCTAGGCTCTGGTCCTATGGCAGCCATTACACGTCTTCCCACAATGCTTTTGTACTCTGTCTGGGCGCATCTCTCCTGCCACACACAGAATCTGCTGCTCACCAGCAACATCTCTGGTGATACTGCCACAATAGATAGATAGATAGATAGATAGATAGATAGATAGATAGATAGATAGATAGATAGATAGATAGATAGATAGATAGATAGATAGATAGATATCTATGTGTGTGTGTATATATATATATATATATATATATATATATAAATATATATATATATATATATATATATATCTACACGTGGGTTGTCCAAAAAGTAATGCCTAAATGCTCATAACTCTGAAATAATATGCAACATTTATTTGCAACTTTGTCAGTTTGTACTTTAATATGTCTGCTAACTATATATTTAGTTTTGTTTAGGTAGTCCAAGAAATACCATGGAATCCAAGATGAAACAAAGAGCAGTCATTGAATTTCTGGAAAAAGAAGGCTGCAGTGCTACAGATATCTACAGAAGACTGAAAAAAAGTGTATGGTGAGCGCTCAATTGACTATAGCAATGTCAGAAGGTGGATGAAGCGTTTTCAATTGGGAGAATCGTCCGTGTGCGACAAACCTCGTGGCGGCAGACCCAGAAACAAAGGCCCAATCAAAGCAATGGAAACACCCAAGTTCACCTAGGCCAAAAAAAGTTTAAATCACATCGATCCGTAAACAAAGTCATGGCCACATTCTTCTGGGATTGCCGAGATGTTATTCTCATCGATTACATGGAACAAAACCAATCAATCAACAGTGATCAATACATTATTACACTTAAGAAGCTGAAAGAAGCCATCCGCAAAAAAAGGTCAACAATTCGACTGTCAAATGTCATCTTACACCACGACAATACCAGACCTCACACTTTGATGGCATCTGCAGCCATTGCCAAAATGGGGTGGGCAATAATGCCACTTCCACATACAGTCCTGATTTGGCCACTTCTGACTTTCATCTGTTTGGACTTCTCAAATAAAGTCTTTGTGGTCAACATTTTGAAGACATAGCGGTTGTTAAAAACACCATACATTCCTGGGTCAAACACAAACCACTGGAATTTTTCCAAAGTGGATTCACAGCTTGGCTTGAAAGATGGAGAAAATGTTTGAGGGCAGATGGTGAATTTTTTGAGTAGAGTCATTTTGTTACTAAAACTTCAAAGTATTTACTGCAAATTTTCTTTTCTGTATCTATAATAAAATTTGAGTTGTGAGCATTTAGGCATTACTGTTTGAACAACCTATAAATATACATAAATATATATATATATATATATATATATATTAGGGGTGAGCGGGTTCGGATTTCTGAAATCCGAACCCCCCCGATCCGAGGCCGATCCGAGTCAGGCTCGACTTTTCCCGCCTGACTCAGATCTGAAATCGAGGCAAAACGTCATCATCCCGCCTTCCGGGTCTCGCGGGTTTTGGATCCTATATAAGGTACCCGAGTCGGCGCTATTTTCTCTCTTGGCTGTGGACAGTGAAGAGGGAGGGTGGGAGTTAGGGCTGGCTGGGCTGTGTAGAGTAGTGTAGTGTAGTGCAGAGTAGTGTTGTGTTGTGCTGTGCTGTGCTGTGCTGCTGTTGTCCATAGGGGCTGTGTCCACTACTTCAAAGTCCATAGGGGCTGGCTGTGTTGTGCTGTGCTGCTGTTGTCCATAGGGGCAGTGTCCACTACTTCAAAGTCCATAGGGGCTGGCTGGACTGTGTTGTGCAGTCAGATGTCCTAGGGGCTGTGTCCACTCCAAAGTCCTGTGCAGTGTCCCAGTCCTAAAGGGGTGCTGCAGTGTTGTCCAGGGGGTGCTCTGTCTGTCAGGTGTGCTCCCCGCAAGTGCTAAAAAAATATATTTTTTCTGTGTTTGTGAATTGTGTGCGCAGTAGCCGCACGTGCATCAACAAAGTAGTGCCAAGCGTGCGCCTGTGTCATAAGTAAAGGGCCGGCTGGCTTGACCGTTAAAGGGTGCTGTAACCCCCAAAGTACACTCCAAACCAAATAACAAAATATTTTCTGTGTTTGTGAATTGTGTGCGCAGTAGCCGCACGTGCATCAACAAAGTAGTGCCAAGCGTGCGCCTGTGTCATAAGTAAAGGGCCAGCTGGATTGACCGTTAAAGGGTGCCGTAACCCCCAAAGTACACTCCAAACCAAATAACAAAATATTTTCTGTGTTTGTGAATTGTGTGCGCAGTAGCCGCACGTGCATCAACAAAGTAGTGCCAAGCGTGCGCCTGTGTCATAAGTAAAGGGCCGGCTGGCTTGACCATTAAAGGGTGCTGTAACCCCCAAAGTACACTCCAAACCAAATAACAAAATATTTTCTGTGTTTGTGAATTGTGGGCGCAGTAGCCGCACGTGCATCAACAAAGTAGTGCCAAGCGTGCGCCTGTGTCATAAGTAAAGGGCCGGCTGGCTTGACCATTAAAGGGTGCTGTAACCCCCAAAATACACTCCAAACCAAATAGCAAAATATTTTCTGTGTTTGTGAATTGTGTGCGCAGTAGCCGCACGTGCATAAACAAAGTAGTGCCAAGCGAGCGCCTGTGTCATAAGTAAAGGGCCAGCTGGCTTGACCATTAAAGGGTGCTGTAACCCCCAAAGTATACTTCAAACCAAATAACAAAATATTTTCTGTGTTTGTGAATTATGTGCGCAGTAGCCGCACGTGCATCAACAAAGTAGTGCCAAGCGTGCGCCTGTGTCATAAGTAAAGGGCCGGCTGGCTTGACCGTTAAAGGATGCTGTAACCCCCAAAGTACACTCCAAACCAAATAACAAAATATTTTCTGTGTTTGTGAATTGTGTGAGCAGTAGCCGCACGTGCATCAACAAAGGAGCAGCGCCAAGCGTGCGCCTGTGTCCCATAAGTAAAGAGCCGGCTGGCTCATTTCTTAAAGGGTGGTGTAACCCACAAAGTGCACTACTCTCCAGCAAAAATAAAAAAATATTTTCTGTGTTTAGCCGCACGTATATATCAAATCGATATAACATAAATGGAGGACCAAACTTTCTCCGATAAAAATAAAATAGAGAAAGATCAAGAACCACTTCCTCCTAGTGCTGAAGCTGCTGCCACTAGTCATGACATAGACGATAACATGCCATCAACGTCGTCTGCCAAGGCCGATGCCCAATGTCATAATAGAGGGCACATACAATCCCAAATGACAAAGTTCAGGAAAATGACCTTGAAAAAAACATTTAAATCATCTGAAGAGAAACGTAAACTTGCCAATATGCCATTTACGACATGGAGTGGCAAGGAACGGCTAAGGTCGATCCCTATGTTCATGACTAGTGGTTCAGCTTCACATGACGATGGAAGCTCTCCTCCCACTAAAAAAATCAAAAGAGTTAAGCTGGCAAAAGCACAGCGAAGAACTGTGCTTTCTAAGAAGATATCACAAATCCCCAAGGAGAGTCCAAGTGTGGTGGTGGTTGTGATGCCTGACCTTCCCAGCACTGGACAGGAAGAGGTGGCTCTTTCCACCATTTGCACGCCCCCTGCAAGTGCTGAAAGGAGCACCCACAGTCCACTTGCTGATATGCAAATTGAAGATGTCACTGTCAAACTACAACAGGATGAGGATACTGGTGTAGCTGGCGCTGAGGAGGAAGTTGGCGAGGAGGATTCTGATGGCGATGTGGTTTGTTTAAATCAGGCTCCGGGGGAGACAGTTGTTGTCCGTGGGATGAAAAAGCCCATCACGGTCATGCCTGGGCAGAAGACCAAACATTCCACCTCTTTGGTCTGGCAATATTTCTATCCAAATCCGGACAACAACTGTCTTGCCATATGTACCATATGTAAAGGTGGAATAAGTAGGGGTAGGGATGTTAACCACCTAGGAACATCCTCCCTTATACGGCACCTGCAGCGTGTTCATAATAAGTTACTGTCAAGTTCAGAAACTTTGGCTAAGACTGTAAGCAGTCCAGGGACACCTAAATCCCGTTGCCCTGTTGTATCCAAGCACCTGCAAACCACATAGTCAACTCCCTCCTCGGCAATTTCCTCCTTAGTCAGGATCGGAAGTAGTCCTGCAGGCCATGTCACTGGCATGACTGACTCTCCTATCCGGGATTCCTCCGGATGATCCTGCATTGCTACGCCTCAAGCTGCCGCTGCTGCTGTTGCTGCTGCTGGGAGTCGTTCATCATCCCAGAGAGGAAGTAGGAACACCACTACTTTTACTAAACAATTGACCCTCCAACAGTCCTTAGCGAGGAGGATGAAGTACGACAGCAGTCATCCTGAAGCAAAACGTATAACTGAGGCCTTGACTGCTATGTTGGTGTTAGACGTGTGTCCGGTATCCGCCATTAGTGCAGTGGGATTTAGACAATTGATGGAGGTAGTGTGTTCCCGGTTCCAAATCCCGTCTAGATTCCACTTCACTAGGCAGGCGATACCGAGACTGTACAGAAACATCAGAAAAAGTGTCCTCAGTGTCCTGAAAAATGCCATTGTACCCAATGTCCACTTAACCACGGACATGTGGACAAGTGGAACAGGGCAGACTAAGGACTATATGACTGTGACAGCCCACTGGGTAGAGGTATCACCTTATGCAGCAACAACAGCAGCGTCACCAGTAGCAGCATCTCAGAAACGCCAGCTCGTTCCAAGGCAGGCTATGCTGTGTATCACCGGTTTCAGTAAGAGGCACACCGCCGACAACCTCTTAGAGAAACTGAGGGAAATCATCGACCAGTGGCTTACCCCACTTAGACTCTCCTGGGGATTTGTGATATCTGACAACGCCACCAATATTGTGCGGGCATTACATCTGGGCAAATTCCAGCACGTCCCATGTTTTGCTCACACAATAAACTTGGTGGTGCAGAATTTTCTGAAAAGCGACAGGGGCGTGCAGGAGACGCTTTGGGTGGCCTGAAAAATTTCTGGCCACTTTCGCCATTCAGCGACTGCGTGCCTAAGACTGGAGCGCCAGCAAACACTCTTCAACCTGCCCCGTCATCACCTGAAGCAAGAGGTTGTGACGCGGTGGAACTCAACCCTCTATATGCTTCAGAGGATGGAGGAGCAGCAAAAGGCCATACAAGCCTATACATCCACCTATGACATAGGCAAAGGAGGGGGTATGCACCTGACTCAAGCGCAGTGGAGAATGATTTCCGTGTTGTGCAAGGTTCTCCAGCCCTTCGAACTTGCCACACGTGAAGTCAGTTCAGACACTGCCAGCTTGAGTCAGGTCATTCCCCTCATCAGGCTTTTGCTGAAGCAGCTGGAGAAAGTGAAGGAGGAGCTAAGACAGAGCGATTCCGCTCGGCATGTGGGACTTGTGGATGAAGCCCTTCATTCGCTTTGCCAGGATTCCAGGGAGGTCAATCTGTTGAAATCAGACCACTACATTTTGGCCACCGTGCTCGATCCTAGGTTTAAAGCCTATGTGGTGTCTCTCTTTCCGGCCGACACAAGCCTGCAGAGGTGCAAAGACCTGCTGGTGAACACACTGTCAGCTGAAGCGGAACGTGACACGTCAACAGCTCCTTATTCATTTTCTCCCGCAACTGGGGCTGCCAGGAAAAAACTTAGCTATCCTAAACAACCCGCTGGTGGTGATGCAGGGCAGGCAGGACCAAGTTTGGACATCTGGTCCGGACTGAAGGACCTGGCAACAATTTCTGACATGTCTACTGTCACTGCATATGATACTGTCACCATTGACAGAATGGTGGAGGATTACATCGGTGACAGCATCCAAGTAGGCATGTCAGACAGTCCGTACCTGTACTGGCAGGAAAAAGAGGCAATTTGGAGGCCCCTGTACAAACTGGCTCTATTTCACCTGAGTTGCCCCCCCTCCAGTGTGTACTCCGAAAGAGTGTTTAGTGCAGCCGGGAACCTTGTTAGCGAAAGGCGTAGGAGGTTGCTTCCACAGAATGTGGAGAAGATGATGTTCATCAAAATGAATTATCAGCTCTTCCAGGGAGACCAGCCTCCAGAACGTACAGAGGGACCTGTGGTGGTGGATTCCAGTGGGGACGAGTTAATACTCTGTGAGGATGAGGATGTACACAACACTGAAGAGGGTGAGGAATCGGTGGATGAGGATGACATCTTGCCTCCGTAGAGCCAGTTTGTGAAGGGACAGATTAATTGCCAGCTTGTTTTCTGGGGGCCCAAACGAACCAATCATTTCAGCCACAGTTGTGTGGCAGACCCTGGCGCTGAAATGATTGGTTTGTTAAAGTTTGCATGTCCTGTTTATACAACATAAAGGTGGGTGGGAGGGCCCAAGGACAATTCCATCTTGCACCTCTTTTTTTTCTTTGCATTATGTACAGTTTGGGGCCTAGTTTTTCAAACTGCCATCCTGTCTGCCACTGCAGTATCATGCCTAGATGGGCCACGTGTTTGTGCCGCCCACTCGTGTCGCTTAGCATAGTCATCCAGCTACCTCGGTGCAACCTTTTGGACATAAAAACACTATTGTGAGGTGTGAGGTGTTCAGAATAGACTGGAAATGAGTGGAAATTAAGGTTATTGAGGTTAATAATAGCATAGGAGCAGAAAAACCTACAAATTCTGTGATTTTAGCTGTTTTTATGCTTTTTTTTAAAAAAATACAGATCCAAAACACAAAACCCAGAACCCAAAACACGGAAGGGTGGTTTTGGCAAAACCAATCCAGATCCAAAACACGAAGAAAGATCCAGATCCAAAACCAAAACACAAAATACGAAAAGTGGCCGGTGCACACCCCTAATATATTTATATATATATTAGTTGTGAGCTGGTTCGGATTTCTGAAAACCGAACCCCCCCGAGCCCCCCCGATCCGAGGCCGATCCGAGTCAGGCTCGACTTTTCCCGCCTGACTCAGATCTGAAATCGAGGCAAAACGTCATCATCCTGCCTTCCGGGTCTCGCGGGTTTTGGATCCTATATAAGATACCCGCGTCGGCGCCATTTTCTCACTCGGCTGTGGACAGTGAAGAGGGAGGGTGGGAGTTAGGGCTGGCTGTGTAGTGTAGTGTAGTGTAGTGCAGAGTAGTGTTGTGATGTGCTGTGCTGCGCTGTGCTGCTGTTGTCCATAGGGGCTGTGTCCACTACTTCAAAGTCCATAGGGGCTGGCTGTGTTGTGCTGTGCTGCTGTTGTCCATAGGGGCAGTGTCCACTACTTCAAAGTCCATAGGGGCTGGCTGGACTGTGTTGTGCAGTCAGATGTCCTAGGGGCTGTGTCCACTCCAAAGTCCTGTGCAGTGTCACAGTCCAGGGGGTGCTCTGTCTGTTAGGGGTGCTCCCCCCAAGTGCTATAAAAAAATATTTTCTGTGTTTGTGAATTGTGTGCGCAGTAGCCGCACGTGCATCAACAAAGTAGTGCCAAGCGTGCGCCTGTGTCATAAGTAAAGGGCCGGCTGGCTTGACCGTTAAAGGGTGCTGTAACCCCCAAAGTACACTCCAAACCAAATAAAAAAATATTTTCTGTGTTTGAGAATTGTGTGC
Source organism: Taudactylus pleione (assembly GCA_031769625.1). Classification (NCBI taxonomy): domain Eukaryota; kingdom Metazoa; phylum Chordata; class Amphibia; order Anura; family Myobatrachidae; genus Taudactylus; species Taudactylus pleione. The sequence goes on from JAUIMM010000535.1 coordinate 665,190, forward strand.
GCAGTAGCCGCACGTGCATCAACAAAGTAGTGCCAAGCGTGCGCCTGTGTCATAAGTAAAGGGCCAGCTGGCTTGACCGTTAAAGGGTGCTGTAACCCCCAAAGTACACTCCAGTCCAAACCAAATAAAAAAATATTTTCTGTGTTTGTGAATTGTGTGCGCAGTAGCCGCACGTGCATCAACAAAGTAGTGCCAAGCGTGCGCCTGTGTCATAAGTAAAGGGCCGGCTGGCTTGACCGTTAAAGGGTGCTGTAACCCCCAAAGTACACTCCAGTCCAAACCAAATAAAAAAATATTTTCTGTGTTTGTGAATTGTGTGCGCAGTAGCCGCACGTGCATCAACAAAGTAGTGCCAAGCGTGCGCCTGTGGCATAAGTAAAGGGCCGGCTGGCTTGACCGTTTAAGGGTGCTGTAACCCCCAAAGTGCACTCCAAACCAAATAAAAAAATATTTTCTGTGTTTGTGAATTGTGTGCACTGTGGCTGCATGTGCATCAACAAAGGAGCAGTGCCAAGCGTGCGCCTGTGTCCCATAAGTAAAGAGCCGGCTGGCTCATTTCTTAAAGGGTGGTGTAACCCACAAAGTGCACTACTCTCCAGCAAAAATAAAAAAATATTTTCTGTGTTTGTGTGCGCCTTAGCCGCACGTATATATCAATATAACATAAATGGAGGACCAAACTTTCTCCGATAAAAATGAAATAGGGAAAGATCAATAACCACTTCCTCCTAGTGCTGTTGCTGCTGCTGGGAGTTGTTCATCATCCCAGAGAGGAAGAAGGAACACCACTACTTTTACTAAACAATTGACGATCCAACAGTCCCTAGCGATGAGGATGAAGTACGACAGCAGTCATTCTGAAGCAAAACGTATAACTGAGGCCTTGACTGCTATGTTGGTGTTAGACGTGCATCCGATATCTGCCATTAGTGCAGTGGGATTTAGACAATTGATGGAGGTAGTGTGTCTTCGGTTCCAAATCCCGTCTAGATTCCACCTGCATCCTCAAAGCAGCAGCGACAAGCGTGCGTTTGTCTGTTAAAGGGTGGTGTAACCCTCAAACTGCGCTCCACAAACAATAAAAAAAATTCTTCTTTTTTTTTCTCTTTGTGAAATGTGTGGGCTGTAGCCGCACATGCATCCTTAAAGCAGCAGCGACAAGCGTGCGTCTGTCTGTTAAAGGGTGGTGTAACCCCCAAAGTGCGCTCCACAAACAATAAAAATATTCTTCTTTTTTTTCTGTCTTTGTGAAATGTGTGGGCTGTAGCCGCACCTGCATCCTTAAAGCAGCAGCGACAAGCGTGCGTCTGTCTGTTAAATGATTACATCGGTGACAGCATCCAAGTAGGCATGTCAGACAGTCCGTACCTGTACTGGCAGGAAAAAGAAGCAATTTGGAGGTCCCTGTACAAACTGGCTCTATTTCACCTTAGTTGCCCCCCCTCCAGTGTGTACTCTGAAAGAGTGTTTAGTGCAGCCGGGAACCTTGTCAGCGAAAGGCGTAGGAGGTTGCTTCCACAAAATGTGGAGAAGATGATGTTCATAAAATGAATTATCAACTCTTCCAGGGAGACCAACCTCCAGAACGTACAGAGGGACCTGTGGTTGTGGATTCCAGCAGGGACGAATTAATACTCTGTGAGGATGAGGATGTACACAACACTGAAGAGGGTGAGGAATCAGTGGATGAGGAGGATGAGGACGACATCTTGCCTCCGTAGAGCCAGTTTGTGCAGGGACAGATTAATTGCCAGCTTGTTTTGTGGGGGCCCAAACGAACCAATCATTTCAGCCACAGTCGTGTGGCAGACCCTGGCGCTGAAATGTTTGGTTTGTTAAAGTGTGCATGCCCTGTTTATACAACATAAGGGTGGGTGAGAGGGCCCAAGGACAATTCCATCTTGCACCTCTTTTTTTTCTTTGAATTATGTACTGTTTGGGGCCTAGTTTTTCAAACTGCCATCCTGCTCACTCCTAGATGGACCACGTGTTTGTGCCGTCCACTCATATCTCTTAGCATAGTCATCCAGCTACCTCGGTGCAACCTTTTGGATATAAAAACACTATTGTGAGGTGTGAGGTGTTCAGAATAGACTGGAAATGAGTGGAACTTAAGGTTATTGAGGTTAATAGCATAGGAGCAGAAAAACACACAAATTCTGTGATTTTAGCTGTTTTTATGCTTTTTTTAAAGAAAATACAGATCCAAAACACAAAACCCAGAACCCAAAACACGGAAGGGTGGTTTTGGCAAAACCAATCTAGATCCAAAACACGAAGAAAGATCCAGATCCAAAACACAAAAAGTGGCCGGTGCACACCCCTAATTTATATATATATATATATATATATATATATATATATATAGATAGCTAGATCAATACAGAGATACAGTATATATAGATATCCTGGAACACTTTACTATAATGATTACTTTATCTGATTCCTATTGTGTCATGTTAGTATTAACATGCCATGTTTTAGGTATTCCTGGTTTAGACTTATATGAAATTTCTTTCATGTTTATTCCATTGGGTGATAAGCCCTTATTAGTATTATGCCACATTTTTGATTGATTAGTAGTATGCCACATGTTTTATTGATTTATATCTACATTTGGAATGCCTAGTCCTTTAATCTCATTTGTTTTTAACACTCCCACAGCCGCCAGGTGCTGTGCACAAGCCATGCTGTTACCAGGCAACCAACTCCCACAAGTGAGGGATGTCATCATCATGCACCGCTTGTCGGGAGCATGCTGGAGTCCGGTGCCCAGTTGGCCAGTTGAATCGAGCTACACTCGGTGATGGGGGATATAAGGTAGGATTTATTTGTTTGTCACTGTCTGTATATTTCACCTGAGGATGACGTTACGCACCTCGAAATGTAGTAATAAAATTTCATATATTTTCTAAGACCTGTAGTGCCGTGCAGTGTTCTTCACCCTGGAGGGTGAACACACTGATCAAGTAAATTAGATAAAGATATATATAAAAGGGGTGTGGCCATTGAAAAGGGGGCATGTCTATAAGATGCGTCCTCTTTTCGTAACTCTTGGGGGCATGCTCGGCACTTACAGACAAGCCAGGCAGCCCCCAAGTGCTGCAGACAGGGAGAATAGATACCGGGCGCATGCGTCATGAGTCTCCACACATTTCTCCACCTGTGGGACACTGCAACCTGCGGGTGAAGACGGCACCGCAGGCTGTGAGGGCAGGGCGCTTTTTGCCCTCCTTCTGGAGGGTAGGGTGCTTTTTGTCCTCCAGAAGGAGGGCAGAGTGCCACGCCCTGCTAAAACAGCCTAGTGGGAATCCTAATGTAACCCCTAATCTTCGCCCAAATCCCCAATACTTACCTTTGGTAACCAGCACCGGTATTTTAAGCCACAGGAATCTGCAACCCCCCTGCAGTTTCTTGTAAGAAAACAAACTCAAAGAAGGGATGAAAGAGGCAAAAAAATGCTATTTTATTGAAATTTTTGAAGAATAATTGATAATAACCCTTAACAATTACATACCAGTTAAATATAAATAAAATTAAAATATTTAAAGACTTTTTATTAAAAACTCACACCCCCTAGGGCTGGTGAGAAATTACAGGTGATACAGTGAAATATAGGTCGACCAATATTCTTATCACGCCTACTTTCCAACAATTGATTAGACCTGGCCATGTTACAGATAGGCTGGAATTTAGGCATGATAAACCACAATTATCACGACCAAAAAATGTTCAATTGAATAGAGAATACATTTTATCACACCTAACGACATGTTTATCATGGGAAAAAACACTGTGATAAAACAATTGAATTCCCCCCAAAGAGTTTGGGGTATGGAGGGGTAAATCTCATTCCCACCGCAATCCCCATGTTTTGTGTATACTGTAGTAATAATTACCAACATAAAAATAATTGTCGGACAAATGAATTCAATCCCTTCCAGAATTAACTCCTTTAGTTGAAGGTCATAGTAACTATGCTCCAGCAAGTTTAACTGCTTTAAGCACCTTCTAATGTTGTACAATAGTATATAGGAAGGACACATTAGCAGTCACTAAAATATAGTTAACGTTCTGTTTTAACACTTTAAGGATATTAAGGATATCCATCATATCCTTTAAATATGACCTATTCTTGATAACTATCGGCTGTAAATAGTGATTCATTAAGAGGTTTTTATTATACTTGTCAATCTTAGGGTGGGTATAGATGGCAGGGGTATGAGGATTGGTGGCAAATAAAAATTATCCCTCTTCTTTTGAGATCACTCCATCCACCACATATTTATTGATCATAGTTTCAAAACTTTTATGTATCCTTGCTGTGGGATCAGTTTTTAATTTCCTATAAGTATCACTTTCTCCTAATTGTCTTAATATCTCATTTTTAAAATCATCACTATTCATCACTACTACACACACCCCTCATCTGCAGATTTAATAAATAAACATTTATTATTCTTCAAATTTCTCAGTGATTTTTTTTTATAACTTTGACCTTAGAGCCTTAGGACACACTTTTTCACAATTCCTTAACTATTTATATTCTGCACCAGTAACATACCGTATATACTCGAGTATAAGCCGAGTTTTTCAGCACAAAAAATGTGCTGAAAGAGTACCCCCTCGGCTTATACTCGAGTCAAGTGTAGCGCTGACCGGACGGAGTTCGGTCAGCGCTACACACTGCCAAACACACAGCCGCCGGAGCTGGCAGCTGCGTGTTTGGTGTAATCAGCAGCCGCTGAGAGTCTGTCAGACTCTCAGCAGCTGCTGCTGCTCCCACTGCGGGAGCCATCTTCCGGCTCCCGCAGTGGGTGATGGGAGACACGTCATCATGACGACGTCTCTCCCATGCAAATCGGCCGGAGGAGCGGACAGCGGCGGGACCAGGAGCGGGAGTTCAGGTAAGTGATTTTTTTTTAAATCTTTTCACGTCTCTCTCTACTAGGGGGGGTGGACTACAGGGGGCACTACCAGGGGGCGATGACTACAGGAGGCACTACCAGGGGGCATTATCAGGGGGCACTACCAGGGGGCGATTACTACAGGGGGCACTACCAAGGGGCATTATCAGGGGGCAATTACTACAGGGGGCACTAAAAGGGGGGATTACCACTGGGGGAACTACAAGGGGGGGATTACTACAGGGGGCACTACCAGGGGGGGATTACTACAGGGGGGGATTACTACAGGGGGCACTAAAAGGGGGGATTACTACAGGGGGCACTAAAAAGGGGGATTACCACTGGGGGAACTACCAGGGGAGGATTACTACAGGAGCACTACCAGTGGGGGATTACTACAGAGGGCTCTAAAAGGGGGGATTACTACTGGGGGTACTACCAGGGGGGATTACTACTGGAGGCACTGAAGGGGGGATTACCACTGGGGGCACTACCAGGAGGGATTACTACTGGGGGCACAACCAGGGGGAATTACTACTGGGGGCACTACCAGCTGCTGCCATTTCCCACACTAGGCTTATACTCGAGTCAGTAAGTTTTCCCAGTTTTTTGGGGTAAAAGTAGGTACCTCGGCTTATATTCGGGTCGACTTATACTCGAGTATATACGGTACTTGATAATTAATGGGGAAATTGGCTCTCCTATTACTATCACAAGAGAAACAAGTCAGGGCTGCCCCCTTTTTCCACTATTATTTATTATACAGTAGCCCCAGAGCCACTATTGAGAATATTACAACTCTGGACAACTTTTTGGGGCATTCATTTACAATCTCGCGAGGTTAAATTTATGGCATTTGTGGATGGTATGTTACTATACATATCTAATCTAGAATCTACCTTGTCTGCCATATTGGCAACATTTGGAAAATATGTAGAATTTTCCATGTTTACTATTAATCACATTAAGTCACAAACTCTATATTTGTGTTCAAATGTGTGACCCTATTGGAGCACAGAGTTTCAGATATTGTGACCTTCAAAATTTCAAAAATATTTGGGCATATATCTCCCAAAGTAAATCCTGGCTATATAGAGTCTTAATATGTATGGTATCATTAAGGAGGCAATTGGGTAACTCACCAGGTGGAACCATTTATTGCTATCATATTTCGGTAAGATACTGTACATCTGATCAAAATGATCATTTTCCCAACATTATTTTACCTGCTACACATTACCTATTCTATTGGCAGCGGCAGAGGACAAATGTATCTACTGTACAATGCCTTCTGTAAATGTATCTGACAAAACAAAAAAACCTAGAGCGAGCTTGGTGAAATTGCAACAACCCCCCTCAAATGGTGGGTTTAATTTCCTAATTTAAAACTGTATAGCCATGTGGGTATATAAACTTCAGGAGGTCATAATTCAAAATCCCTTACTGATGACAGTATGGACAGTGTTGCACTACACAAGTCATCATTGGGGACTAAATAGTCATCATTCTCTGTTTTTACCACTAGTGGTTAATCCAGAGTTTCAGAATGGTCAAGCCTTTAATCATTTTAATTCTTGGTGGTCAAGGGGCACCTTATATATTTGGGCATTGGTGGATTTTACATTTAAATCCCTAAAAATACAGTTTATTGCAAAAAATTCTATATATCATGCTCACAGGCTTTTTCACTTTATCAGGCCCAACACTACATTAGCTCAGTAACCATAGACCTTCCTTGTAAAGATTGGTCTAATGCTTTGCTGCTTAGGCCTATATTAGGTAAAAAGGCAATATCAACTCATTATAAGTGTGACGACACTGTGCCCTGCCTGTGCTCAGATACGCCAACCTGATGTAGCTGGGTGGTTGTGACATGGGTTCTACCTAAGCTGCCACCACAAAGAGTATTAAAATAGCACTCTCACATTTGCCAGACACTTAAATCTCACTTAAACTCACAGTTACTACACAAATATAGCATGGGCCTCTCCAGGCATGTGAATTCATTAGAGCACAGAGATAACGCTGATAAAGTTTTAGGATTTATTGAGAAATATCTCCAGTGTTAAATTACAGGAAAAATAGGTAAATAAACAAGATATACAAATAGTAATAAATGCACAGATTGATTCAGATAAAAGAAAATTATGTAGTATCAGAATCCTAAGGTATCTTATGCTGAGATCTTAGAGAATCTGTATGGAGGGAGACCACCATAGACTGACATGGGGAGCACTTCTTAGCTCTCAGCTACTCTCTGGAAGTGAACAACTAGCAGTGTGGACTGCTGAGCATTATAGTTCCATGACCTGCTCATCCCCTAGCAGCCCCCACCCTTTTCAGGCTCAAAAATACTGGTCTGTTCTCCCAGGGTCTGTGTAGATGCAAATTAGCACAACTAGAAGACCTGACACTAATATACCTCCCTGGACCATTAGGGTATTTTATGATAGGAAGACTGCTAGCATAAGGTGTTACAAATGACCCTTCTAGCAGCCAGTGTGACTGCATACTGGACTTGCATCATGGCCCCCTAGTGTGGGAGCAAACGTTACATTCAGGAAGCTTTGTCTTCAAAAGATAGGTGTCATGTGGTCATTTGCTCTGATAAATTTATGCAATCCAAATTTGACATACTGTTCCCATGCATGGCAAGCAGCCATTCCTGAAATATATACTTTAGAGGAATTATAATACACACGCTTTATCCAGAGCACACAAACTACATAAAGTCATGACATGGGCTTTGATGAATCGATGTAACCCATGGCATTGGTCACACCTCCCTCCTAAAAATGGCAGAGGGAGATGGCGATCATCCAGCACCTACCTCCCTGTGCCACGGCGTCTACCTCATCACCTTGCCGGGAGAGTCCATCTGCATTCCCGTGCAAGGCATGTAATCAGAACCCTGATGTCAATTATGGACTTTCCTAAATATTAAAAAAGGGTTTTAAACATCTTTTACTAATCCCCTTTTTTTTAAAAGGTATTGCGTTACATTCATACATGTTTATTCACAAGCGCTCTTTATTTGTTACATATTGAAATTATTTTATTAGGAGCTGCTTTCAAAATAACATCCATAGCGCAGAATATATATTTTTTTATCATTTCTCTGGCTTGGGGCAATAAATGCGGACCTCTCACAGGCTTTGGGAGACAATAGAATCTGCCACTACCCTCAGCTGAGATCCATGATAGTGATGCAGCGCGCCTTGGCCAGCTGATCCAGCAAATCATCTATCCTAGGCATGGGGTATGCATTGAACACTGTGGCCTCATTCAGCCTCATGTAATCAACACAGAATCGGGTACCTGCACATTTCTTGGGAACCAGTACTACAGAGGCTGCCCATGAACTATGAGACCCCTAAATCACCGCTAGCTGCAGCATCTCATAAATCTCCCTTTTCATGGACACTAACAGTTCTGGGGAGGTGTGGTAGGCTGCCTGTCGCAATGGGGTTTGGGTGCCAGTGTTAACATGATGCGTCACTAGGTGTGTCTTACCAGGCTTCCCTGTAAAATGTGCCTGATACAGGTGTAGTGTGTCAGCTTGCTGACCTCGCTGTACTGCAGACGTCTCACCTCGGTGAGCATCTGTCAGAGACCAACCTTTCTGGGCAGCAACTGCCAGGTCTAACAGGGGGTCAGGTTCCTGCTCATTCTGTTGCAAGCTACACACAATTGCAACACACACTTCCCTGTCTGATACGCCTTAAGCATGTTGATGTGGTATATTCTCTGTCTTTTACAGCCTCCCTCCTGTGCTACTACATAATCTACATCATTGATGCGCTGTATTATGGAGTAGGGGCCTTGCCAAGCAGCCTGCAACTTGTTCTGCCGCAGCGGGTTTAGGACCAGAACCTTCTTCCCTACCTCAAGTATGCGCTCTCTTGCATGGCGATCATACCACTTCTTCTGTTTCACCTACACAGCTTTCAGGTTATCCTGCACCATCCCCATCAGGGATTGCAGCTTCTCCCTGAACTGTACCACATAGTGTACCACTGCCTGCTCAGAAGTGACCATCTTACCCTCCCATTCTTCCCTGATCAGATCTAAAGGGCCACCCCCACGCGGCGCACATATAGGAGTTCAAAAGGTGAGAATCCGGTTGATTCCTGCAGCACCTAAGGTATGCAAAGAGGAGGTGAGGCAGGAACCTCTCCCAATCTCTTCCCTGGTACTCCACAAAGGTCCGCAACATTTGTTTTAGGGTACTATTAAGTCTCTCCATGAGTCCATTCGTTTGGGGGGTGGTATGGGGTCATAATCAGGTGATCCACATGCATCTTTTTACAGAGGCTCTGCATAAGTTTTGACATGAACTGGGTACTTTGGTCCATTAACATCTCTTTTGGGAACCCCACCCTGGAAAATATGGCAATAAGGGCATCAGCAACCTTATCTGCCCAGATGGATTACAGAGCCACTGCTTCCGGATACCGTGTGGCATAATCTACCACCGTCAAAATATATTCCTTCCCAGAGCTATTGGGAATACTCAAAGGTTGTTAAGACAACTGGCAAGGGTATTAAGGGCGCACTTTTTACATCACCCGACTTTCCTACCACCTGGCATGCATGACATGAATGACAGTAGTTAGGTATGCCTGTCAACATGCCAGGCCAATAAAAATTGTGTCTTAGCCGGGCCTTGGTTCTAGACACACCCAAATGTCCTGCCAGGGGAATCTCGTGAGCCACCTTCAATAAGCCACCCCTGTATGACTCTGGCACAATCAATTGCTTTTCAATAACTACATTGGAATGCTCAGTGCTGACATTGTGCTCCCTATACAAAAACCCATTTTCCCAAAATATCCTATTTAATTCACCTTCTGTACACATCTGATTAGCCTGAGCCCTTACAGATTCCAGAGTTGGGTCTGTGTGGAGACATATTTTAAATACATTCTGGTCAGTGTAGGGCAGTGGACTGGGAGGCTGCCCCGATCCTTAGCTCTTACAGGAGAGAAGGGGAGGGGGGAAGGGGGATTGTCATCCAGTGAACTGTCCTCCACACTTGCAGGGGTTAAAGAAACACACTCTTCCAGTGCTGTTGCCTCTACATCTGCCCAGGCTAACAAACACTCTTTCAGTGCTGTTGCCTCTACATCTGCAGGGGCTAACAAACACTCTTCCTTTCATGCAGTACTGCATGTAGTCATTGCGGCGACAGTTGTAAAATCATTAGCTACCTGTACATTACTCGGTTCTTTGCTAGAACATGCATAATCACACATTTCAGTCTCTGTCCTGTGAAGCTGAAATGGGTTATTCCCTGTGGTATCAACATTATCCTCAGTACATATTGACTCTTTAGTACATATAGGTATTGGTGTTAGCTGGGGATAAAAATTATTGCAAGTTTACATCAGGGGACAAATTTTGGTCAGTTACATATGTAGCAGACATCTTCCCCAGATCTGTCCCCAATAAGACCATGGCAGGCAGGTCCACCAGTACCCCAACATCAAGGATTCCATGACCTGCCCCCCCAGTCTAAATAAACCCTAGCTAGGGGTATTTCAGAGTGTACTCCACCCAACCCCTGCACAGCCATTGCTCTCCCTGGTAAAATGTTCTCAGGGCGCACCAAATTGGGGTGTATCAAAGTCACTTCAGCCCCGAAGTCACGCATGCCAATGGTTACCTTGTCGTAGACTTGTACTGCTTGCAGATTGTCCCGTGGTCACTCCTGGGGTCCCCCAGCATACAGGACAGTTGGCACAGACTTCCCTGCTGGGCCTCCCACAGGAAGGGACATTGATTTCTTCTTGAAGGGACAATTGGCAATGATGTGCCCAACCCGGTTGCAATTAAACACCTACGGGCATCGCCCAAAACACATTTACTCACCCCCCCAAATGGTGCAGACACAGCTGGTTTCGTTGAAGGGGCAAATGTGGGGAGCCCTCCAGGACTCCTCTCCTTCCAGGCCGACTGCCCGGAGATCCCAAACAATTTATTTGCTGCTGGAGCCCTGGTTGCGATGTACTTGTCAGCCAGGCTGGCAGCTTCTTGCGATGACTTAGGGTCTTTGTACATAACCCATTCTTTCACCTCCGTGGGGCACAGTCTGAGGAACTGCTCCTGCAGGATGATATCTTTCAGATTATCAAAGTCCGTCACTTTCAATCCGTCAATCCACATAAGCATCGTGGTTGACAAGTGCGCTAATAGTCCCATATATGTGTTAGAGGGACTGCGCTTTGAGTCTCTGAATTTCTGCAGATAAGCTTCTGGGGCGAGGTTGAATCGCTTTAGCAGCGCCTCCTTAATGGCGCGGTAATCTCCATCCAGCTCTGAAGGTCAGGAAATGCCTCCAGCACTTTCCCTCTCAGTCCCGGTGTTAAATAGCTGGCCCATTCACTGGGTTCCAGTGCAAATTGTTAGTAAGTCCTTTCAAATCCCCTCAGGAATGTATCAAGGTTGCCATCTTTCTCCAACACAGGGAATTGGTTGTGCCGAGGCTTTTTCCTACCCAGGTCACAGGTGGTGTTCTGGCCACAGAGTCTGGCCAGCTCCAGCTGGAACTCACATTCGGCCTGGCACTCTGCAGCGGCAGCTTCCCTGTCTGCAGTCGCTGGGTACTGCTGCACCAACTACATGGCTGTTGCCGGGTCCACATCCTTCATATGCCTTATAGCAGTTTGAAGGAAACTCTCCAGTGTAGACTCACTTTACCCAGCAGAGGGGTCTGATCTCCGCTGGGCATCTGTTGTAACGTCCAGTACAGATTGAGCTTCTGTAGCAGGGTTGTCCATTGATTGGCCACCTTCGGCAGCAAGGTTCTAATCGGCCTCACTGAGGGCTTGGGCCAGTAAATCTTTGTTCTGGCCAGTCCACACAATGGGGGTCATTCAGCCCTGGTCGGTAGCGCCGATGCGCTCGAGCCGGGTCGATGGCCCCCCACAGAGCATGCGCACGACAGCGCCGTCGTGCGCATGCGTGAGACCTGCTATGACTGACAGCGCCGGTCATAGCGGGTCTCGATCCAAAAGGGGGTGAGCTGTCGATGTTGATTGACAGCTCGCCCCATTTGGAAGGCGGGCCGGGGGGTGGCAGTCCAAATGGAGGCATTCCCATGGGAACGCCTACCGTTTGGGGGAGGCCCCACTGACATCACTAGTGATGTCAGTGGAGAGCTTCCGGCTCAGACAGAGCCAGAAGCTCTCTGGGGCGTACGACAAGGGAGACCCTACCCTAGGGTCTCGTCGTAAGCCCCGATGGTCGCGATGGTCTATGACCATCGCGACCATCACCGGAGTGGTCGTTAGAGCTGAGGGTGTTAACCCACAGCATAATGACCGCAACAGAGGCGGGCGGTCAGGATGCAAGCAGCCGCCCAGTTTCTGAGCGACTGCTTGCATCCTCCGACCGCCTCTGAATGTTCCTCTGCATACACATGACCACAAGGTCATCCATTCCCAGCTGCATGTACTCCATGGTCACTCTGGACCTCAAACTTTTTGCCGAGATCAACTGTGAACAGTATGTATTTTTAACATTTTAACCCTGAGAGTACTCTCTGATGACTTAGAGTACTGACTGTCTGAGAAGCACACACCGCTAATTCACTTAATCTCTTATGTATCTCCCCCCTTGACCCTATCCTTTCACGTCTCCTCCGCTACCTCTCTCCTACTGCCTGCTCCCATCTTGCCCATCTCCTCAATCTCTCCCTATCATCAGGCACTGTCCTGTCTGCATTCAAATATGCCCTTGTCTCCCCCATACTAAAAAAACCTACCCTTGATTCTAACACTCTCTCCAACTACCGTCCCATCTCTTTCCTCCCTTTTGCCTCCAAGCTCCTTGAGCGTGTTGTTTACAACCGCCTTACCACCTTTCTTTCCTCCCACTCCCTCCTTGAACCTTTTCAGTCTGGCTTCCGTTCTCTCCACTCCACTGAAACTGCCCTCAGAAAAGTCTGCAACGACCTCCTTGCTGCAAAATCCAAGAGCCACTACTCCCTGCTCATTCTCCTTGACCTCTCTGCTGCTTTTGACACTGTGGACCACCCTCTACTGCTGCATATTCTTCACTCCCTTGGTCTACGTGACACTGCCCTCTCCTGGCTATCCTCCTACCTCTCTGACTGATCCTTCTCTGTCTCCTCTCATGACTCCCCTTCTCCCCCACAACCTCTTGCAGTAGGTGTTCCCCAAGGTTCTGTTCTTGGACCTCTCCTTTTCTCAATCTATACATCCTCACTAGGGGAACTCATCAGCTCTTTTGACCTCCAATATCATCTCTATGCCAATGATACCCAGATCTACCTTTCCTCCCCCGACCTCTCTCCATCTCTCCTCACTCGTGTCTCCAACTGTCTCTCTGCCATCTCTTCCTGGATGTCCCAGAGATTTCTTAAACTTAATATGTCTAAGACTGAGCTAATCATCTTCCCACCCCCTACATAACCACACTTCCAACCATTTCTTAATCAATTGATGGCACAACTATCTCCTCTAGCCCCAAAGTGCGCTGTCTTGGAGTTGTCCTGGACTCCTCCCTCTCCTTCAAACCACATATCCAGTATCTCTCACAGTCCTGTCGTTTTCATCTTAAAAATATTTCCAAGATTAGACCCTTTCTCACCCAGGATGCCACTAAACCCTCAAACACTCACTGGTCATCTCCAGACTGGACTACTGTAACCTCCTCCTATCTGGCCTCCCCAACTCCCTTCTCTCCCCTCTCCAGTCTGTCCTCAATGCTGCTGCTAGGCTCATTTTCCTCTCAAAATGCTCTGCATCTGCCTCCCCTCTACTACAAGCTCTACACTGGCTCCCCTTCCCTTTTAGACCCCAAATTAAGGTTCTCACACTCACTTACAAAGCCCTCAGCCATTCCTCTCCTGTTTACATCTCTGATCTCCTCTCCCTTCACTCTCCTGTCCGCCCTCTTCATTCAACAAATGCATGCCGCCTCTCATGCCAATTGATCACTTCTTCCCACTCCCGCCTCCAAGATTTTGGCCGCGCTGCTCCCCACCTTTGGAACTCTCTCCCACTTCCCATCAGACTCTCCACCTCTCTTCAATCCTTCAAACGGGCTCTGAAGACCCATTTTTTCATCAAAGCCTTCCAGCTCTCTTCTTAACTTGTTGCTACATACTCAATCCTCCCTGCCTACCCCATCTGTGTCATCCTCTGTTTGTCTGTCCCTCCCCTTTAGAATGTAAGCTCCTATGAGCAGGGCCCTCTACCCTCTTGTGCTTCTCCTTACTCTTCCTTCATCTACTTCTTACTCTCTACCAGGGCACGTAACACTTGGTTGCTTTGCATTGTTGCTTATCTGGGTGTTATGGTCGCAAATGTAGCAATGTACAATATCCTTGTCCTGTATTGTATTGTTCTGTAAGTCACTGTAAATTAACCTATTTGTTTATGTACTTTGTAAGGTGCTGCGGAACACTTGTGGCGCCATATAAACGATGATAATAATAATAATAATAATGTTAAAAACAAAAACATCAAATCCCACCGCTTGCCACCAGTTTGTCACAACAGCGTGACCAGCCTGCGCTCAGAAAGGCCAACCTGATGTAGCTGGGTGGTTGTGATGTGGGTTTTACCTAAGCTGACAACATGAAGAGTATTAAAATAGCGCTCTTACATTCGCCAGACACTTAAAGCTCACTTAAACTCACAGTTATTACACAAATATAGCATGGGCCTCTCCAGGCATGTGAATTCATTAGAGCACAGAGATAACACTGATAAAGTTTTAAGATTTATTGAGAAATATCTCCAGGGTCAAATTTCAGGAAAATTTGGTAAATAAACAAGACATACAAATAGTAATAAATGCACAGATTGATTCAGATAAAAGAAAATGATAGAGTATCAGAATCCTAAGGTATCTTACGCTGAGATCTTAGAGCATCTGTGTGGAGGGACACCGACATGGGGAGCACTCCTTAGCTCTCAGCTACTCCCTGGAAGTGAACAACTAGCATTGTGGACAGCTGAGCATTATAGTTCCATGACCTGTTCTCCCCCAGCAGCCCCCACCATTTTCAGGCTCAAAATACTGGTCTTTCTTCTCCCAGGGTCTGTGTAGATGCAAATTAGCACAACTAGAAGACCTGACACTAATATACCCCTGGACCTTTATGGTATTTTATGATAAGAAGACTGCTAGCATAAGGTGTTACAATGACCCTTCTAGCAGCCAGTGTGACTGCGTACTGGACTTGCATCATGGCCCCCTAGTGTGGGAGCAAACGTTACATTCAGGAAGCTTTGTCTTCAAAGGCAAGGTGTCACGTGGCAATTTGCTCTGATTAGTTTATGCAATCCATTTTTGACATACTGTACCCATTCATGGCAAGCAGCCATTCCTGAAATATATACTTTAGAGGAATTATAATAATACACACGCTTTATCCAGAGCACACAAACTACATAAAGTCATGACATGGACTTTGATGAATCGCCAATCGGCAATGGTCACAATAAGCTTTTACATATTCCTATAGATTTGCTAAAAAGTAACACTAGTGGCTGCAGATTTTCCCTAATATCACATTAGTTCAACTTTTGAAAACATTTTCTTACTTCATACATACTTTATCTTCTAATATGTATAAAGAAATGTTTTACAACATTTATTATAAGGGATATTTATCCCCACATCATCACTTTTTAATAGGTTTGACATAGGGATGAGTGGGTTCGGATTTCAGAGATCAGAGCCCACCTGAGTCGGATCCAACCAGGCTCGATTTTTCTCGACTGACTCGGATCTCAAACCGAGGCAAAACTATAGAGTCTGAAATCTTGTGGTTCGCAAGCTTTTGTCTCTATGATAGTATATAAGGGACATGCGACGGATGCCATTTCACTCCGACTGAACAGGGCAGATGGGTAGTGTAGGGCTGGGAAAGGTGCTGGTGCTGTCTGCTGTGTCCTGGGCTTGTGCTCATCCATTCTGGCTGGGCTGGTGCGGTCACTGTGCTGTCTACTGTGTCCATCTGTGCTGTTGCTGATCCATCTGGGCTGTCTGTGCTGTCTGCTGTGTCCTGGGCTGGTGGTGCTGATCCATTCTGGGCTGGTACTTTGCTGTCTGCTGTCTCCATCTGGGCTGGTGCAGAACTGCAGATACATCTGGGCTGGTGCTGTGTCCATCTGGGCCCAAGTTCTGGACTCAAAAAAATAAAAAATATATTGTCAAAAAAAAAAATCAAAGTGTCTTTTATATATTTGTGTGTGTGTGTGTATGTGTGTGCTTGCCTGTTAGGCTTAACCGCAGTACTGCACAAGATCCAGCCAGCAATGCAAGTTGCTACCTAGTGCTACTCCAGTCTTGATCAATCTCTGCTCTGGGCCCAAGTTCTGGAGCTGAAAAAAAAAATCAATTGTCTTTTTTTCTAATAATTGTCTGTGTGTCTGTGCATGTTAGGCTTAGCCGCACAATATATAGCATCCTGACAACGCAACCTAGTGCTGCCCGACTCCAGTCATGATCAATCTGTGCTCTGGGCCAAAGTTCTGGAACTGAAAAATATTAAAAATCAATTGTCTTTTTTTTGGTCAAATTTTTTTTGTGTGCGTGTCAGCCACACCTGGCTGTCACTGTCATCAGCGTAGGTGCGCAGGGGTGCAAGATTATTACAAGCAAAGGATTCATCTGTCCGGAATCTGTCTGGGAATTCATGAATCGTATTTGGCCTGAATGCACTAAGACATCCAGTGATTCTGTCACTGTGTTCTGTAGCTGACTTTATTTATTCCTACCTGAATTACAAACTGAAATACGGAATAGTAAGCACAGACAACATGGAGGCCTTTGTTTTTCCGCTGCCTGTATGCCAACCAATACTTCTCAGACTACACACACTAGGGGGACCAGGTCTTGATAATGACCATCCCCGTCTGTTGCTAGGCCTTCTTCTTCCAAACCATCCATCCTGGACTTCCTGTCCAAAAAGGGTGAGCAGGGTACTGAAAGAGGAGCTAGATGTCCCCGATGACATTTT
The DNA here is from genome assembly GCA_031769625.1 of Taudactylus pleione. Taxonomy (NCBI): domain Eukaryota; kingdom Metazoa; phylum Chordata; class Amphibia; order Anura; family Myobatrachidae; genus Taudactylus; species Taudactylus pleione. The sequence goes on from JAUIMM010000535.1 coordinate 682,095, forward strand.
TATATTCATCTATAATAAATGATGTGGAGAGATAAAAGCTTCAGATGTTGGAACATGGGCTCCCACCTTTTTGGCTTCCCTACAGAGAACAGAGCTCTGTTCCTCAGGAAGTGTCTATGCCTGAGCTGATAGGTAGGCAGTCTCTGTCTGTTGGTAAACACCCTTCAGGAGATGGCAACCCAAAATAACAACAACTATAATAATGTGTCCACTGATAACAGCCTGATCCCTTAACAGCAACATACCCCATATGGAGAACTCATAACATGACACCCAGTTTGCAGCCTCCTCTTCCTTATGACACTAATCCAGTTGCCATGATTGATCAATCCAGCCATGTGTGGGCCACCCAATTTTTGGTCTTCTACATCTCTAACATATTTATCATTCACATATCTAAGAAGTGGACAGTGGGAACAATGGCAATTTGAAGGCCACTAACTAACTCTGTTTTTTTTTATTTCCCTGTAAAGGTTGGGAAATTCTGTTATAGAACAGAAGGTTTGCAAAGGATTATTTAAGTCAATTGTTTATTTATTTTGGAAAGCACGCTTCCTGGCCCCCTTCTGGGATAAAAAAAATCCACTCCCAGCAAGCAGGCATGGCGCTCAAGAAAGAATTCCAAAGAAAGACACAATGTAAGACTTAAAACTTAAATCTGAAAAGTTGCATATGCTGCTCTGTTCCACTTGTTCACATATCTCATATGGTTAAGTGGACAGTGAGAACAATGGCAGTTTGAGGGCCACTAACTAAATGTGTTTTTTTTTTAATGTCCCTGTACAGGTTGGAAAATGCCTTTACAGAACAGAAGGTTTGCAAAGGATTATTTAAGTCAATTGTTTTTTGGAAGCACTCATCATGGTCCCCTTCTGGGATGAAAATCCACTCCTACCTGCAGAAGTAGGCACAGGATTCTCAAGAAAGACACAACGTAAGGCCTTAAATCAGGGGTATCGAACCTTGGTCCTTGAGAGCTCACATTTTCCAGATGACCTAGCTGGTGCACAGGTGTATTCAATACTCACTAAAACATTTAGAAAGATCCACAGGTGGAATTAATTATTATAGTTTTTTTCTGTGAGGAGACATGGAAAACATGCACTGTTGGTAGCTCTTGAGGACCAGGGTTGGCTACCCCTGTCCTTAAATCATAGATCTTACACTTGTCTACATATCTGTGCTGGTTAAGTGGCACTTTGAGCACTCCACTGACATCACTAGTGATGTCAGTGGGACCGGCCCCAAATGGTAGGTGTTCCCATGGGAATGCCTCCATCTGGGCAGCCACGCCCCCGACACAGCCACCAAAGGGGGCGTGCTGTCAATCACCATCGACAGCACGCCCCCTTTGGTGCGAGACCCATAGCGATGGCTTGGACATCGTTATTCGAGTCTCGCGCATGACGGAGCCACCTCCATCGTGCGCATGTGCACTTAGGCAACATCGACCCACTTGCGAGCGCTCAGCGCTCGCAAGCAGGTCTGAATCAGGCCCTATGTTTTTTATTTCCCTGTATGCCTTTATAGAAGATTTGCAAAGCATTATTTAAGTCAATTGTTTATTTTTCTTTGGAAAGCACTCTTCATGGTCCCCTTCTGGGATGAGAAAATCAACTCCCAGCAGCAGCAGCCATGCTCAAGGATTCTTCTGTGGCAAGGACTGCTGTAAATGTACTGTATCACATTTTTTTGTAAATTCCTCCTCCCCTCCCCGTCTCCTTCATAAATTTTCTTTTGAATCAAAAAACAAAATTAAAGTTACTACCAATCAACCCTTCCTGTCTCTGCCCTACCTTCAACTACATACATATTCCAACTCCCTCAGGCTTCTCTTGAATAATAAAAGTGTTTCCTGATGTGCCTTGTTTGAAGTTGAACTGCCATGTATTTGTGCCACCCACTGCTGCAACTGTCAGCCAGCTATCTTGGTGTAAATTTTGGACCTAAACAAGATGAACAAATCAATATTATGAGGTGGTCAAAATTGACTGGAAACGAGTGGAAATAAATGTTATTGATGTTATTAATACTGTAGAAACAAAAAAGGCCAATTTTATGTGATTTTAGCTGTTTTTTTTATTTTTTAAGAAAAAATCCAGATCCAAAACAAAAACAAAAACACGAAAACAAAACACGGAAGTGAGGCTTTGACAAAACCAATCCAGATCCAAAACCAGGGGAGATCCAGATCCAAAACCAAAACACGGGGGTCAGCGCACATCTCTAGTCTGACGGAGTCTGTGGTTTGTCCAAAATGTAACAAGCCGAATGCATCTCTGCTGCATAACATGTGGGAATGCCCTCTAATTTCTTATTTCTGGCAACAAGTCTGCCACTTTGCAGTTAGCCATTTGTTTAATTATTTGCCGTTTATGGTGGAATGGGCAATTTTGGAATCAATCTCCCCCTCCACAAGATTATTATATAATAGTAGAAAGCTATTACTCATTGTATCTGCAGTAGCACTAAAAATGTATCTACACAAGTGGTCTCATAGTGACCTCCATAGTATTGTTTCATACCAAACTGTTTTATGTCTTTAGAATGGACTGGCTGGAGGTTACTTTACATAAAGAGGGTAATACGGAAAAATTCTTCCAGCTATGGAAAGGATATATAGAGTCACTATCAGTTGATATCAAGTTGCAATTGCATAAATCTTTCCACTTTACTCAATGGGGTGTATGAAATTAGACAATGTTTAGACGACATTCTATATAATATTACAAACATTACACTGTACAACAAATTAATACTTTTAATTTGTTTGCTTTCTAAAAATAGTCATACATTACTAATTTGAGGTCAAGAAAAACTAAAATGATTTCAGAATGTTTTTACTAGCTCTATTTCTTGAGCTACACTACTTGCACTATACTGTATGTACATTAGTAATATAGGCATAGTGAAAACCTATTTTAAAATAATCTGATATTTTCTTGATAGAAAATAAATAACAGTTGTTTTAATTCAATCAATCACAAATAAGAACACAAAACAAAACAAACATAGAGCATACGAAAGTACTATCTAATATAGTGGCCTATCATGGGGGTGCTTTCTCTTTGCTTGTCGCTTGTACTCCTCCTCTGGGGCATCTCTTGTCACTGTCCAACAGTAGTAATTCACCTACCCTGATATCTTTGTTCCATTGCTGAAATGTCTTGGTGGAATCGCTCGCTATACCTGTCACTCAGTGCACCACAGTTATCTTGTGTGGGTAATCTCGTGAATAACATATATTTGAATAGGGGAGGGGACAAATAACTGATTAATTTAATTGGGTCATTAGGCCCTGCCCCCTCTGCGCTGAACCCGAATGCTGGTAAGATTCTCTCCATTCTGTCCACTTCACTAGGAATACCCCTACATCGTCATAAATGGGCTATATCTCGGAACTCAGAGCTAACTGAGAGTTTTAAATGTCATATTCATTCTTTGCATGCTGAAATCAATTAGAAGTAACTATTTTCAGATCGGAAACATTTTCATTGTTGTGCAGTATAGCAATCTGGGGTTACTGTCGACCATTCCTTCCCTAAAATGTGTTTTCTTCAAAGCACATAATATAAAAGAGATTGCTACTTTTTTTCTTTTATTCCCTTTATGTACAGTATGATGAATTGCAAAGAAATACTCTGTTGATGTGATATTCACTCACTTACTCATGCTGTATATTGCTCCAATTTCATAATAAGAAAAAAAATGACCAGAGAAATCTCGTTTTTATATATATATAATCTTGCAAAAGGTGCGGCACTGCAGACAGACTTCAACTCAGAGATGCGTAATCAAGGTCAACGTTTCAATGTTTAATATACATTTTCTTCAGGACATAAAACATAACAGCCATAGCTTACCTTTATTCACCACAGTGCACACATGTACTGTCGCGGGGCGGGACTGCACACCCGGCCGTCGGCACACACTACTGACGTCATCCCCCATCAGCTACATCCCATAGAGGGTGCGTCAGTACCATCACCATAGTAACCAACCTAACAACCCCATAGTGACTCCCTGGGAAACAAATGTAAAGCATATTGTCAAATAACAAATAGATCATAAAAATTACAGTTAATAAGATACTAATAACATCATCCCTAATGCAAAATAACATATATAAGCCCAATGAGTACAGTATGGTAGTTCATATTATTCAAAATCAAGATTTACAAATATTTTAAAAAATATATATTGAAAAATCATTAATATAAATTAACTACCTAATAATGCTCCATATTATATGGTAGTAGACATAAATGGACAACATATATCATACTGCATAGCTACTAAAGCACATTTCGATACAAAGTTGCACATAATGGACATAATGATCACAATAGTTCATGAATTTACAGGAGGCATTGCAAGCCATGGTGCTCGTTGAGCCACCTGGGCGCAAGGGTCCCCAAATGGTGTATCCACCTGGCCTCGCACTGTATAAGTTTTAATGCACGGTTGCCTCCTCAGATAGAGACTGGAATATAATCAATCATCCGATAACGCAAGGCTGCCAAAGGATGCGGGGTAATAGCAAAGTGTCTAGCGACAGGTTGTTCGCTAGTACCCTTTGCAAGAGCACTGCGAATTGAGGAACGTTGAGCTGACATCCTTTCTTTAAATGGTCTTTCGGTTTTACCGATATAAGATAGGCCACAAGGGCACACAATATGATAAATAACAAAAGGAATATTACAAGTTAAAGTATATCTAATAATATATTTTTTACCAGAAAGAGGGTGGCAAAAGACATTTCCCGGTATCAAGTGAGTGAGATGTACGTGTGTAACTTGACGTTACTTGATACCGGGAAATGTCTTTTGCCACCCTCTTTCTGGTAAAAAAAATATATATTATATATATGCTATACAATAAACGGCAAAGAATTAAATATGCAAAAATAATGTATTCCAAAGCATCAACGATTCGGGGACAGCGCCCCTGCTTCAGGACCACATACACATAAAAAACCATACAAACACTTTGTTATGTTCTGGGTTGTTTGTGGACCCGGGGTGGTAGCAGGAGCGATCACAGAAGCAGATTTGAAAATAAAACTAGGATTTTTATTAAGTGCTTGAGTAGACATATAATGTGGCAGTAAATAAAAGTCCAGGAATATATAAATGTGCACAAGAGTTCTGTGGTGGGATCAAAAGGGTTAATGTCCAAGTAGAAACAATTAGAGCTGTCCAGGTGTGCAAGTAGTGAAACTGAAAATAATCAAGCCAGGTTTGCAGGTAGTGAACTGAAAATAATCAAGCCAGGTTTGCAGGTAGTGAACTGAAGCGCAGGATGTCAGCAGGCTCAGGCACTCAGGTATGGGCAAGGGTGATGGAGGAAGCGGGGTAGTCCAGTGGGAACTAGGAGCTGACAGGCAGACTGGCAGACAGCGAATTCACAGGAACAGGAAAGCACAGAGAACTCCCTCTCAGCTAGGCTGAGATACACGTTGCACTGGCAAAGAAGGAAGGCACTGACCCTTCCTAAATACCCCATGCCGTGCTGTTACTGGCCAGAGGGAACATGTGACTCACCAGGATTGGCCAGCCGCATCACATGGCCAGAAGGCAAGATGGCGGCGCCCATGCCAAACGGAACGGAGACGCCGCCAGGCCTCACCAGCGCAGAGTGACAACAGGGCCGCACAACAACGCGCGCAGCCAAAGCCCCCCACCAGACACCAGCTCTGCCACCAGACAGCCCGCGCCACAACAACCTCACAGGTAACACCCGCCTAGCGCCATGCTGAAATACCCTGGCCATGACAGTACCCCCCCCTTTTGGGGTGGCCTCAGGACACTCACCAGGCTTCTCCGGATGGGCAGAATGGAATCTCCTGATGAGCATGGGAGCGTGGACATCACGAGCATCGGTCCAGCAACATTCCTCTGGACCGTAACCTTTCCAGTCCAACAAATACTGAAGATGATCTCTTCGCAGACGAGAGTCCAAGATCTGGGTGACTTCAAACTCAACTCCTCTCTCCGTCTGGACTCAAGGAGAAGCAGGTAGAGCATTATGGAACTTATTCAGGACTAGAGGCTTTAATAAGGAAACATGGAAGGAATTGGGAATTTTTAGGTATGGGGTAACTGTAAACGGTAGGCCAGTGGATTAATGACTTCTGTTATGGTAAAGGGACCGATGAAGCGGGGTGCGAATTTCATAGACGGAACTCTTAGACGAAGGTTCCGAGTAGACAACCAGACCTGGTTTCCTACTTGCATGCGTGGAACTATTCTACGCTTTCTAATGGCCTTGGTCTTATAGCGAGAGGATGCCTTCAACAAATCAGACCGTACTTGAGTCCAGATGGCAGCAAAATTCTGCACCGTGTCCTCTACGGCCGGAACATCAAAAACAGGCAGGCTTCGAAATTCGGGAACACGAGGATGAAGGCCATATACAACCTGAAATGGCATTTGGTTAGTTGACGAGCGGTAGGAAGCATTATGTGCAAACTCAGCCCACGGCAGCAAGGCAGCCCAATTGTCCTGGGAAGATGACATAAAAATTCTTAAGAAAGTCTCTAGATCTTGATTAACTCTCTCGGTGGAGCCGTTGCTTTGCGGATGGTAGGCCGTGGAAAAGTTTAACTTCACTTGAAGAACAGAACACAAAACCCTCCAGAAATTTGCAGTAAATTGCACACCACAGTCAGAGACAATTTCAGCAGGAAGGCCATGTAGACGAAATATGTGTTGGACAAACAACTGTGCCAGGTCAGGGGCAGAAGGTAACTTCTTCAACGGTATATAGTGGACCATCTTAGAAAATCGGTCTACTACAACCCAGATAGTGTTGAAACCTTGAGAGACTGGCAGGTCTGTGAACGAAATCCATGGAGAGATGCGTCCATGGACGTGATGGAGTAGGTAATGGAAGCAATTCCCCAGCTGGAGCTTGTCGTGATGATTTATGCTGGGCACAGGAGGAGCAGGAAAAGATGAACTCCATTATATCTGCCTTCATAGAAGGCCACCAATAGTGTCTTTTCAGGAACTCCAAAGTCTTCCGAGTGCCTGAGTGCCCTGTGAAGCGAGAGGAATGTGCCCAAGTGAGAAGCTGCTTCCTTAATTCCGGGGCCACAAATGATTTTCCCGTAGGAGGCTGAACTTGTAATGCGGCGAAAACTCTTGATTCCAAGACAGGGGTATTGCTTTGATTTTCAGATTGATCATCACAGAGGAGACATCTCAATAGGGCATCAGCCTTCTGATTAAGTGCTCCAGACCGGAAGGTCAGGGTGAACTGAAATCTGGCAAAGAATATTGCCCAGTGGGCCAAACGAGGACTCACACATTGGAGGTTTTTGAGAAATAGGAGATTTCTATGGTCCGTAAATACAGTAAATGGAAAATTGGCGCCTTCTAGCAAATATCTCCATTCCTTCAACGCCAACTTTACAGCTAGTAGTTCTTGCTCACCTATGGCGTAGTTCCTTTTGGCAGGTGAGAATTTTTTTGAAAAGAACCCACACGGATGGACTCGGTTGTCCTCATAACTTTGAGACAAGACTGCTCCCACAGCTTCAGATGATGCGTCCACTTCCAACAAAAAAGGCCTGTCCAGATCTGGTTGTCGAAGAACTGGTGCTGAAATAAAGGCCTGTTTTAGAAGATGAAAGGCAGACTCTGCCTCAGGTGACAATTGGGCAGGATTAGCACCTTTGCGGGTCTAGCTGTAATGGGAGCCAGCAGTGTAGAAAATCCCTTAATGAAGCATCTATAATAATTGGCGAAGCCCAACAATCTCTGGATGGCCTTCAGTGTCTGAGGTCGGGTCCAATCCAGAATTGCTTGTACCTTCTTGGGGTCCATTTCTAAACTGGAGCCAGATATTACATAGCCGAGAAAAGGTACACTGGGCACTCCAAAGATGCACTTCTCCAGTTTGCAGTAAAGGTGGTTTTCTCTCAAATGGGTCAGAACTTCTTTAACATGTTCTTGATGTTTAGCCACAGAGGGTGAAAAAATCAGTATGTCATCCAGATAGACAACAACTGAAACATATAACAGATCCCGGAAAATCTCATTAACAAAACTTTGAAAGACAGCAGGGGTGTTACACAATCCAAAAGGCATTACTAAATACTCGAAATGTCCATCTCTGGTATTAAAAGCGGTCTTCCATTCATCGCCAGCTCGGATATGAATGAGGTTGTAAGCCCCTCTCAGATCTAATTTAGAAAAAATGACAGCCCTTGACCCTATCAAACAACTCAGTAATCAGGGGAAGAGGGTATCGATTCTTTACAGTAATGTCATTAAGGCCTCGATAATCGATACATGGTCTTAGACCACCATCCTTCTTGCCAACGAAGAAAAACCCAGCTCTGGCAGGTGAAGTAGAGGGGCGAATAAACCCCTTTGCCAGGTTGTCCCGGATGTACTCGGTCATGGCTTGAGTCTCAGGCAAGGACAGCGGATAGGTACGACCACGAGGTGGTATCTTATCAGGTATCAATTCAATTGGACAGTCCCATTCCCTATGAGGGGGTGAGATATTTGCTTGTTGCTCAGAGAACACGTCGGCGAACATCTGATATTCTTTGGGAATGGCAGAAGAAACTAATGGAACTGTCTTTCTCACAGGTCGAATTTTTGGAAGACAGGATTTCTGACAGTCCATACCCCATGACAGAATCTGCATAGAACTCCAATCAATCCTGGGATTATGTTGACGTAACCAGGGTAGACCAAGAACCACTTCTTGAGAGGCCTCTGATATCACCAGGAATTTTAAGGACTCATAATGAAGTGCTCCAATTCGGACCAATACTGGTTGAGTCTCTTTGGTGACTATCCCGTTAGTTAGAGGGCGTCCGTCTATAGAGGTCAGAGAGATGGCATGGTTGAGAGACAAACAAGGAATCTGAAATTTATCTATGAAACTAGACGTCATGAGACTCCGGCTGCTCCCGAGTCAAGTAGAGCAGTAGCAAAGACAGGTTTGGGTTTAAGATCAAAGGCTAGGGTAATCGTGAAATCTTTAATTTTTGGAGACGGGTTCATAACTCCTAACTTGATGTCTCCAGGGTCAGTTAGGATTTATCATTTCGCGGTTTACGGGGGCAGGAGATCAGCAGGTGACCGGACTCTCCGCAGTACAGACAGAGGTTCTTTTGCATTCTTCTCTGTCGTTCTTCTTTGGAGAGGTGTGTATGATTCACCTGCATAGGCTCCTCTTCAGTAGGAGAAGGAATGGGTCGGGTAGAAATGGAGGGGGTAAATGACCTTTGCCGGTCAGTTCTGTTTTTTTCAGCCTGACATTCCCTGAAGCATAGGTCAACTTTGATACACAACAAAATCATGTCGTTCAGATTAGTAGGAAGCTTTCAAGTGACTAGATCATCCGTTAGTCAGTCTGACAACCCATGCCAGAAGGCCGAGGTGAGGGCTTCCTCATTCCATTTGAGCTCTGATGCTAAAATTTGAAATTGCACGGCATATTGACTGACAGGACGGACCCCTTGTCTCAGTGTCATGATGTTTGATGATGCTGATACAGTACGCCCAGGTTCATCGAAAATCCTCCTGAAGGATGACACAAAGCCTGCGTAATTATCCAGCAGCAGATCTGAGCACTCCCAGAGTGGGGAAGCCCATTCCAAGGCCTGGCCGGATAACAGAGAGACTATATAAGCCACTTTAGTTCTTGCAGTTAGAAAGTTGTCAGGCTGCAGGGTAAAATGTATGTCACACTGATTTAGGAATCCTCGGCAGAGTTTAGGATTGCCGTCAAATTTACTTGGTAAAGGAAGATGTAAGGGGGGAGATGATCTGCCTCCTGTATTCCCAGACGCTGATGCGGATGTAGATGCTGGTACTTCAGGGGTAGAAAAGGAAGTTTGCAAACTATCCTGTCGCTTGGACATCTCTTGCAGAAATTGAGCCATCTGATGCTGCATGTTTTCCAGATTTTCTAAACGACCAGAAATGCACCGTAACAAATCCACTCCTGACTCCTGATCCGTGGCCGGCTCCATGGGGCCAGTGCAAACTGTTATGTTCTGGGTTGTTTGTGGACCCGGGGTGGTAGCAGGAGCGATCACAGAAGCAGATTTGAAAATAAAACTAGGATTTTTAATAAGTGCTTGAGTAGACATATAATGTGGCAGTAAATAAAAGTCCAGGAATATATAAAGTGCACAAGAGTTCTGTGGTGGGAGCAAAAGGGTTAATGTCCAAGTAGAAACAATTAGAGCTGTCCAGATGTGCAGGTAGTGAAAATGAAAATAATCAAGCCAGGTTTGCAGGTAGTGAACTGAAAATAATCAAGCCAGGTTTGCAGGTAGTGAACTGAAGCGCAGGATGTCAGCAGGCTCAGGCACTCAGGTATGGGCAAGGGTGATGGAGGAAGCAGGGTAGTCCAGTGGGAGCTAGGAGCTGACAGGCAGACTGGCAGACAGCGAATTCACAGGAACAGGAAAGCACAGAGAACTCCCTCTCAGCTAGGCTGAGATACACATTGCACTGGCAAAGAAGGAAGGCACTGACCCTTCCTAAATACCCCATGCCGTGCTGTTACTGGCCGGAGGGAACATGTGACCCACCAGGATTGGCCAGCCGCATCACATGGCCAGAAGGCAAGATGGCGGCGCCCATGCCAAACGGAACGGAGACCTCACCAGCGCAGAGTGACAACAGGGCCGCACAACAACGCGCGCAGCCAAAGCCCCCTGCCAGACACCAGCTCCACCACCAGACAGCCCGCGCCAAAACGACCTCACAGGTAACACCCTCCTAGCGCCATGCTGAAATACCCTGGCCGTGACACACTTACACCAATTTGTACCCCCCCAGACATGTAAACATCTCACTGCCGCGGCTCATCTGTACTGCCCACCAGAAGCCCCACGGCTGCTCATCTGGATCCCACCGAGAGTGCTCCTGTGACACCACAAAGCTTGCGTTCCACCGCAAAACACCATCCACGTTCCACAGACAGCAGCTACAGGGAATTTAGGAAGGGTGGACCTGTGACCAATAGACAAGCAGCATGAGTGCAACACAAATTAAAAAAATACTGCAGTACAACACCTGAACAATATTAATGGAAACACTAATCTATAGATTATCTCCTCTATATAAACATACGCATATTATGCAGTACATTACAATCAGAAATCCATTACTACATACAATCAAATATACCAAAAACCCCACCCTGGGGTTAGGTATGTTCCAGATGCCAGGGTGGTGGTTAGGTGGGTACTGTACTATAAGGCCAGGGTGTAGGGCTAGTTAGCCTATCTTTCCCCAATGGTGCCAGTGCCTGCATGTGTCCTGCAGTACCCACATCGTCAAACAAGGCCCTGATGTTGGCTGTTACCAGCAGGATCCCGATGCCTGGAGCAGTCTCTCCCCCTGCCATGCTGTTCCCAGGACAAGCACAGAGATCCCTCAACTCAGCCAGGAATAAAGCCTGTCCCAAGGCAACACTCTATCCACCCAGCCGGGCACCCCCAGTGCTCGGGGTTGGCTTCCTGACATAAAGGGACATCCCGGTCCACCAGTTGCAGAACTTGTGAGGGGTGGGCCCAGATGAAAAAAAATGCTCTTGGCCCCATCCTCCATTACTCAGGGAAAGGCAGTCAGTGACTGGGGAAGTTAGAGGGTGACAGGGAGATAGTTGATGATGGGGATAGGCCGTAGGTGACAGGAAAATGCAGACAGTGACAGGAAGATAATGGGTGACAGCGAGAGTAAGAGGGTGACAGGGGAAGTCAGAGAGTGACAGCAAGAGGCAGTGGGTGACGGAGAGACAGTGGGTGATGGAGAGGCTGATGGTGACTACGAGAGGCAGAGGGTGACAGTGAGAGGCAGAGGGTGACAGTCAAAGGGTGACAATTGAAGTCATAGGGTGACAGGGAGAGGCAGAGGATGACAGGGGGAATCAGTGGGTTACAGCAAGAGGCTGTGGGTGATGGAGAGGCAGAGGGTGACAGAGATACTGTGATAGCTATGAGGTGGCTGCTGGCAGAGACACTTATAGGGGTATTCAATATGGGAGCGATAACATCGTTTTTGCGTTAATATCGCACTTTTGACGTCATTATCGCAGGTTTGACTTTTACACCGTATTCAATTTCAAAGACTTATCGCAGTTTTGAAAAGTCTTTGATAAAAAACGGTGATAACTTTTCACCATTGAATAGGTGTCAAAAAAAAGTGCAGAATTGGGGTTTAGGGGTGCAGGCTTAAAAAAACTAGCCTGCACCCCACTGACATTTAAAAAAGAACTGTGTCAAAAAAAAAAAAAAATAGGGACACCCCAAAAAATTAATTTAAAAATTGGGGTGAAAAAAAAATGGGAAAAAATTGTTTAACAATAGGGAAATAGGTTCAGGGCTATTCTGCAAGTATGCGGCAGGTGTTTTCTAGAATAGAATTATAGCGGCAGGTGCACAAATGCAGAATTTTTAATAACTTACTTTAGGGACATAAAAATATGCTAGTACCCATTTTCATGTACCCCAAATTTTATGGGACCACTTAAAAAAATGAAAAAAATAACCTAAGTGCTCTTCTGCATCACTTCTTCAATGTCGGAAAAAAACACCTGCTGCGGCTATTTAAATCCCCGACTTTCAATTAAAGGCTAAAACGGGGGTACCCATAGTGATCCCCCATGTTTACAATCTTTTTAAGGAAAAATTTGTAACTTTACGCAAATCCAACTTCGGAGTTTCCCGTTTTCGTTAATTTTATATTGAATACGGGTATAAGCGGGAGCGCGCCCGATACTTTAACGCAGGTAAAAACGCCGATATGAAACGTTAACTTCGACAGTGAAGTTAACGTTTCATATTGAATACCCCTCTTAGACTTACTGCTGTAAACTGAAAAAAAAAATCATCCATCCCAAATGTCCTGCCCCCTTCCCCCTTTCCCTCCCCAGCATCTGTGTGAAGCTGCTTGCCTCCTCACCTCTCAAATTTCCAGGTTCCATTCCTCCCAGATTACTCCAGGTGGCGCCGGCCTCCAGCCCTTCTCCTACTGCCACAGCACCTTTACCAGCTGTTGGTAGCCATTTCCCTGGTGAGGCTGCTGGTATCTGTGGCTCCTTCTCCTCCTGTGTTATTGGATCCATGCGACGGGGTCTTCCGGGTTGCTCGTGCCTGCCGGGGTTATACTCGCTCCCACCCCCCTAGTGCTGGTTGCCGCGGTCCTTCCCCTGCTCATCATCAGCTGCGATACGTCTGCTCTGACTAAGGGCACATGGAAGTGCCAACTAGCCAGTCCAGAGCAGACAACAGCTTCCAGTCCCGGAAGCGCTGCATTCGATTCAACCTGGGCCAGCAGGCAGTGTGAGCCCGGGAAGACAGAGAGGCAGCTGCGGAGGGGTGGGACTGTGTGGAGCCGTTCAGGCTCAGTAGTTCTTCTCTTCAAGATGCCGCTGTCTGTCATACAGCTGCATCTCCAGCCTGGCACCTCCCTGCAGAGCAGGTTTGCACCGACTCTGCCCTGGGTAATAGCATCCACCCAAGTTTAATAATGCAATTCCAATTGATCTTATCATTAAGACCTTAAGGGCTGATGGTATCTAAATGCAGAATCCATTGTGCTTCCTTAATTAATAATGCTTTGGCTATATCCCCGCCTCTAGGCAAAGGTGGGATGTGATCAATAATAAAATATTTAAGAGACGCCAAAGTATGTCTCCATTCTTTAATGTGATTGGCAACAGGTTGATCAATGTTTCTGCCACCCAATGCCAAGCGAATGGCAGAGATGAGCTGCCATGCATTCACTGAACTTTCCCAAAGTCTGCCCAATGTAGTATAGGGTACATGGGCACACAATATTATAAATGACATACATACTACTACATGTTAGTACATGGCATATATCATACACCTTGCTAACATGAGGATGTTTAAACATTTAGCATGCTACAAGAAAGGAACAAGTAGTGCAATTACTGCATTTATAGCACACAGATAGTTTATGATATACTTTACATTGGGTAAATCAGGAATGCCCCTGCCCCTGATGGCCATACAGACAAGTCTATCTCTAAGATTTCTCCCTCTCTTAAAAGCTGAAATGGGTCAGGTATTTTAAAGACAGGAAGGTTATTATCTGAGGACACAATCGTCCTCAACACCCGAGTATCTCTCTTAATAATAGGGCTGGCCACTAATATCACTCATCCTGGGAATAACTCCTTTTGTTTCTATTTGCACTGGACTTAATAATTCTGCCCTGGACATCTGTAAACTTCTACCTTATTGATCCTGTAACACTTTAGGATCATACCCATGAGAAATTAATCTACTGATAAGGTCATCTATTAAGCTAGAAATTTTTTATCTGATCACTAGTGATGTGGGCAATCCACATCATCTGAGACAGGGGTAACTCTCTTTTTAATGCTTCAGGATGATGGCTTGTAGACATAACAAAAGTATCTCTATTGGTACTTTTTTAAATACCTCCGTCTCAATCATATTGTTAATCACCCTGATATTGATGTCAAGAAAATGGATATCCTCAAAATCATATAAATAAGTGTATTTGATAGGCGAGTGCGATTCATTGACTTGCAGCAGCACATTTTCAAACAATTCCACCTCTCCTGTCCATAGAAGTACAACATCTGGAGTCTATCAATTCCCCTTTCCCCCTCTCTGACCTCACCTTCTCTATTTTAACTTATCTCTCACTTCTTCTCCACTTCTGCCATCATTTTGAGCTCCAGAATCCCCACGGTTGGTATTACGACCACATTCCCATCCAGGAGGCAGCGCCTGCCAGTGCCATGGCAACGATCGGGCACCTGTAGCAGATGTCATCACTGGGCACACTCAGGGAGATGGACATGCACCGCCAGGCTCCGACACTGACATGTAGTCTATGAAGGGATATAAGGTAAGCTTACTCTTCACGTTGACATGTAATCATCCTGAGGACAAGGCTCTGCAAAGCCCAGAAATATTGATGGAGATATAAAGCATTCTTTTAAAAAACCCTGGAGTGCCAAGTATGGTCTGTACTTAACTGTACTACCTAGAAGCTTGTGTATTATATTGACTAGGGCAACCAGGTACCTTACCACACAAAGCAGGAGTGCCAAATTGGATGGACTTGTGCATATGAGAGTGTATGTTTATACTCTTAATATTAGGGCACCCAACGCTAACATTTGTTTACTAGCTTTAGATACCAATTTGATAACATTTGCTCATGAACATTCCAGGAAATAGCATGGAACCTAGTCAAGGAACCACCACACACACAATGGAAATACTGGATTTGTGGGACTAACACTACCAATAGGAGAAACACTAAGCTCGGATGTGGAGGCAAATAAAATTTTGTTTGAAAAAGATAATACTACAGAATCAGCTGAAAACAATATTGAGGATTTGTATCATCATCTATTAACCTTGCGTCAGGCGCACCTCTGGGACTCCCAGGTTCAGGCGCAGTGCACCTAACAGGCGCCTGTAATAAAATGATCATTAGCACCTAATTAACTCAATTCTAACATTCTTAAAGTGATCAGTGACCTTCATTAGGATGTACAAAGAGAGAATATATGGAAATCTGATTCACAAAACCACATTTATTAACCTTAAGGCAAGTAAAACAAAAAATACCAAATTTTAAGAGGCACAGTGTGCCTAAGAGGCCACCCTGGACAAAGCTACATATTTCCACAAAATACCCCAACCTTTGTAATTTCTATTCATAAAATGAGCAAAATACACAAAATTGTGAGAAAAGAAAAAGAAATACGTACCTTCAAAAGTCAGACAAGTTCGGATGCAATGAGCCTGAGAGGCAAGGAAGGTCACTACTGCACTCCACGCAGGTGGCAGGAAAACTGACTTGGGGGGTTTCAAACAGCACCTAGAGATAGGAAGGCACTAGGAGGGGCCGGCCCCTGGGAATCGGTATGAAATACCGCCGGCCACATGGCTGGCGATTCAATTCCCGGCAGCGGCAGCCTGACATTGGAACAGATTCCAGCAGCGGCAGCCCAACAGCACTGGAAATCCCGATCGTCCCAAGGTAAGTATTAACTAACCTAACCTACCCCCCTAACCCTAACCCTCCCTTAGGGGTGCTTAACCCTAACCTCCCCCCAAGTGCCTAACCCTAATCCCCCCTCTTAAGTGCCTAACCCTAACCCCCCCTTCCCCGCTGCCTAAACCTAAGTCTCCCGGGGGGGTGCCTAACCCTAACCTCCCCCTGGGGGTGCCTAACCCTCCCTCCCCCTAGCCTGACCCTAACCTCCTGGGGGGGCCTAACCCTAAGTCCCCCCCAGGAGCTCTAAACCTAAACCTCCCCCCCTGCGGCTGTCCGCTCGTGGCGCCCGGCATCCCTTCGATCAGGATGCCGGGCGCTGGTCTCCCGGCGTCGGGGGAAATGAGCGGCGTCTACATCTAGACACCGGGCATTTCACCCTCGCCGGGATATGACAGTCGGGAAGCCGGCTGTCGGTATAAGGTCAGCCGGCTTCCCGATTGCATCCCGGCCCCTGTGCACCCTTGCGGCGGAGAAGTGAGCGAGAACATCTTTGTGGCGCCTGTCAGGCCAGCTGCACCTGACGCAGGATTAAAAATGAAAAAAGGAGAGGTGGACTACCTGTTGCATGGATCTTCTTTATCTGATTATTTCAGACAGAAATTAATACCTAGAGGCTTTAGGGTCCACAATACGCCCACTATTGGGTGGAATAACGTGGAATTTTGCAGGCGCTGGTGCGCAATACTAAACAAATGCAGTCTAGACCTGATGCTCCTGGTTATTGAGGAGGCAAAGAAGGAATTACAACTAGTGAATAATAAAATAGATAACTTCAAAACAACCTATCAATCAGCATTACAGGATCCAGAACCTGTGTCCTGGTGCACAAAATTAAACCAACAATGCGAGCTGTACAAAAAGGAACTGGTGAAATTTAAAAAATTAAAGCTACAGACAGTCCATTTGGATTATGAGGAACAATGGGTGTATTGTTGGCTAACGGGCACTGAACCTAACCATCTCCCCAAATGATTTGCATCAAGACCAAACTGGAGACAAAGGGCCGTATTCAATTAGAAGCGAAAAGACCCATACTTTTTATATGCCGGACTTTTCGCCAACATCGCTGGTTTTGCATGCAAAAAAGTATTGCGCGCGTCCCCGTATTCAAATCCAAAGGACGCAAAAACATGTCCCGGCAAAACTCAAACAAGTGGAAAATGTTGGCAGATATGGGGAAATCAGCCTGACACCCCCTTAAAGATGCACTGACATGGAGGATCACTATGGATACCCCCGAATAGCCCTGCTGGAGGTATTTGGGGTGCTTAAATGCTCTCTATTGGTGCTATTTTGCGTCTTTGCGCAAGTGGTGAAGAATAGCATTTTGCCGTTTTTTGGCAAAAATAAGTAGTCTCAGCAAATTTGGGGTCCTTGAAAATGAGTGCAAGCATGGTTAAAAATTGCTAAAGTGAGGTCTTAAAATTAAAAAGCATTAAAAGCGCACCTTCAGCAAGCACCTGCAATCAAAAAACACCTCCCCCATACTTGCAGACACCCCCCAAAATCTATTTGCTAGTTTTTAAGTTTGTACTCCAACTATGAACTATTTCTCCCCCTTTTCCAAAGTAATTTTTTGGGGTGTTCTTCCATTCTTTTTTTTCTTTTTTTGATGCAGTTTACCTTTGGGGACCTGTCCTAAGAGTGCAGGGTGGTTTCCCCACCTTTGCACCCCAAAACTGCAATTCTGCACTTTTTTCCACCACCTAGTCATAGGTGAAACTTTTCCGCCAGGTACATTGCATTGCGTTTTCACACCGGCGAAAAGTCGCAACAATTGAATACGGGGATAAGTTTCCGCTGGTGAAATGATGTCACTGGTGAAACTTTTTCGCAAAAAAACGGCTTTTCGACAGTAATTGAATATGACCCAAAGGAGGGAGAGATCTGATAGGAATTACGCGACTTCTTATAGCAACAGTGACTTCGCAATAGCACACTCAGATGACCATTAAATTGCACCGAAAGCCCCTTTAGGGGTGAAAACCCACAGACGCAGAGAGGTCAGACAGAAAGGCTCTACAAATCCTCCCGCAAAAAAGGAAAAATTATATTTAATTTATCCTCCAGACATCTCCCGAAAACTGAGGAAGAAGTCCCAAACAAAGGACTATCATTTGTTCCTAAACTACTCTGATTATGCTCTAAACCAATGAATTTGACTTTATAAATTGCTAAGTGCTTGCTAAGTCCTATTTAATTTTACAGACTTCAGAGGGACAGATATGCTTGCTCCCCAGACACAGGTAGAGCTCATTCTCCAGCTCATCATAGATACGGTTCCCTCTTTAATGCTTTACTGCACCAAGTTGTTCTGATCACTGAGACGGGCCACTACCATCCCAATTGCTGTGGATTTCACAATAGAGCACCGCATCCCACATTCTAGATAGCCGGAGCTGTCACTTACCTGGAGCGGGGACATCTGCGGCTAGCGCTGAACACACGGCACTATAGCGCCTCAAAGCAAGATCACCAATATCGCAGTTGATGTGGCTCCATTAACAAAGAACCCGTCCCTGTACTGTCACAGCCAGAGCTGCAGTACACTTGGGGGTCTATTTACTAAGCAGTGTTAGGAGTCAGAGTGAAAAGTTAGAAGAAAGTGATAAGATGCCAGCCAATCAGCTCCCAAATGTCATTTTGCAAAAAAACAGCCTGTGAGATGACAGTTGGGAGCTGATTGGCTGGCACCTTATCATTTTCTTATCACTTTTCACTCTGTCTCCTAACACTGCTTAGTAAATAGACCCCTTAGAGTGAGAATGCTTTGTACCCCTCAGACGGCTACACGCTTTTTAGGAGCTGCTATCACCTGATTTTTTTCCCCGCTGGTCGGGTTCATCACTATCCAGACATAAAGCACCTTTACTATCAGCTCTAATCTCCCCTTGATGGAATACACAATGGGAGCTTGCAGGTAATTCATTAGTTACAACATCTGACTTTAATGTACAGACCTAAGTGGATACATTGACACAATATAAAACTGGACATTGATTATTAGTAACATTCTTCTGAATTAAAGGTGATCCTTGTTTCTTGGGATCACCTTTTTGTTCATTAGAATTTTTTATTCATTGTCTGTTATTCCTTTTATGCAAGTACAGGTTGAGTCTCCCATATCCAAATATTCCGAAATATGGAATATTCCGAAATACAGAATTTTTTTTGGCATGACTGAGATAGTGAAACCTTTGCTTTTTTATTGTTCAATGTACACAAACTTTGTTTAAGGCACAAAATTATTAAAAATATTGTAGAAAATTACCATTAGGCTCTGTATATAAGGTGTATATGAAACATAAATGAATTTCATGTATGTACACAAACTTTGTTTTAGCCTTAAAATTATTGAAAATATTGTATAAAATGACCTGCAGGCTGTATGTATAAGGTGTACATAAAACATCAATGCATTCTGTGTTTAGATTTGTGTCCCATTCCCAAGATATTTAATTATGGTATGCAAATATTTAAAAAAACGGAATATTCCAATATCCAAAATACCCCTGGCCCCAAGCATTTTGGATATGAGAGACTCAACCTGTAGTATTTTTATGTCTGCATCTTTTTTGTTGATGCGATGTGTTGAAATGTCTGTTTAAATAAATGTATATATGTAATTTAAAAAAAAAATGATTTGAGTGTATTACTAGATAACTCCAGAGCCTATGGTTGCCTATTTATCCTCATTCAACCATAAAGTTACTGGTAGGATTTATTTAACTCTCCAGCGCCTGGGCTATATATTTCTATTGTATAACAAACCTACAGTACCTTAAAGATACAACAGCTTTTCTTAATGATCTAGAACAATTTTGTGACTTGAGCCAGGAAGTTATCATATGCACGATGGATGTATGTAGTCTCTACACTTCCATCCGCATAATATGGAACTACAGGCTATGCAGTTGTTTCTCAACAACTTAGATAAGCCATTGAGCTTGACATTAACTTGTACATGGAACTCCTGAGTCTCACCTTAACACATAATTATTTCTTATATAATGGTGCATACTATCTCCAACGCACGGACAGCGCTATGGGGTCAAATTAGATCAGGAATTCTTTTTTTCAGATCCACTCCTCAGTAAGCACATCATTTGGTATACACATTACATCAATGACTGTTTCATGCTGTGGGATGGAGGGAAAACACTCTTTAAAAGTATGATGGATAATATTAATGAGTTACCGATGCCTATCAAGTTTACCTATCACAGTGGGAGAGAAGAAATTAATTTCCTGAATGTTCAAATTTCAATACAAAAAGGAGAACTTACCACTTCAATATTTTACAAAAAAACAGATAGGAATACGCTTCTAGAAGCAAATAGCCACCATCCCAAACCATTAAAAACCGGCCTCCCGTACACACAGATGCAACGGGCAGCAAAGATCACCAGTAATACTAAGGAGTTACCTGAGACATTGGATAAAGTAGTCGAGAAATTCCACCGAAGAGGATATGAAAAGAAGCATCTAACTAAACTTAAGTCCTGACACTGGATAGACAAACCTTATTGCAGTCCTCGAAACTAGATAAAGAGAATAAGGAAACCAACACAATAGTGTGGACAACTAGATATACAACTGCCAGCCTGGTTATACCCCATGCCACGAATGCTCTTTGGCCTATAGTGGCAACCGATCGTGATTTGCCTACTTTTAGAGAACTAAGACCCATGGCCTGTTACAAACAGGGGAAAAATCTCTGTGATTATCTTGTACATATGGATATCACTGATTGACCATTTTAAACACTCTCACACAGATTGAAGAAATATAATATCAGACAGGTATTAAGCTGTTCTTCAAGGAATGTAATTTACATAATTATATGTCATTGTAGCAAATGAATTATGTGGGCATGACTACACGTAAGTTCAAGGAGCGAATGGCCCTGCACAGGTCTTCGATTAGAATGACACTCTCTGGCAAAGACACTGACCAACCGGTGGCCAGACACTTTAAAGAAATGGTACTGAAATTTTGTGGTGTGTTGGTGACACCGGGCGCTACTGTTGAGGGTAAGCGGGCCATAAATGGTAATGGGTTTTCCCTAGTGAAAAATGAAGTCTGCATTGTGTGTCTAAAAGTAGGTATTACCATGTACCTAGGCTCTCCTCAACGTGAATGCTGTGACGGAGTCGACCGTATAGATGACATAGGTCGATGTATACATAAAATAAAACCTATTCATAAATACAGGGTGATGCATGGAATATTAATGCATACAGTAAAAACATGTGCTATAGGTTCAAAATATGAGAATTTAAGGATTTGTTGTCAAATACTAGATGGTGCAGAAAAATGGTATCTGCCATGGACATTTAACATATGCAATATATAAATGACATACATTTAAGTAAAATACTAAATATAATAAGGTCATAAATGAATAGAGACATGAAACATAAAAACAAAAATGTCAGGTCTGGTGGGTCCGATTGTAGCAGGAAACGTGACTCCTGTGGTTAAAATAAGCACTACGCAAGCTAGCACTCTGTTGCTAGGCATTACATTCCAGCGTCTTTTAAACTACCAGATGTTGCGCATAATGTGGCACTTCTGGTCGCTGGATAATGGAGAGCAGAATGGAGTGTGACACAGGGTAAGGAGCTCTCAGTAATATATAGTAGTTATAATGGAGTTTGTTTGATAAATGATCATATGGCCATGTATGTCCCCTAGAAGGGGAGACATTTGGTGGTTACATGGTGATGATTATGTCACTTCTGACCGCGATGCATGTGTTGGATATATAAGACCACGCAGATGCCTGTTAATGGTTGCTTCTGCATTATGGCTGAACTTGTGGCAGACTGTGGGTCTTGGGAAAGGTCCTTGCATGGACTGAAACGTCGACCTAGGACAACTGTTGTTTTCAACCTACGAAAGAATAAAGTGTTGAGTATATTTTTTACTTCTTTAAATTAAGCCTGGTGAGTGCACTCTTATTTGTATGGATATAATGTAATTTACCCTCGTGGACTTAGCCTGAGTTTACTGACTCGCCAGCGGATGTATTTTTAATAAGTGAGTGCTACTCTACTCCCGGTGTATGTGCACGTGTATATATATATATATATATATATATATATATATGGACAAGGTGAACCGGTGCTCACTGTCTAATCAACCACTTGGGTGCCCTCAGTGCAGAATGGGTACAATAGAAAAAAATACTGCAGCACTCCAAAATTCATAAATCAATTAGGATGTATTGGTATAGACTGCCGACATTTCAGAGCACAACACGCTCTTTTTTCAAGGCTGCCATATACAATAACATAAACACATACATCAAAAAAGTCTTACCTTAAGTAGGTGTTCTGAGTCACTGGACTGGGTGTAGACTGGGTGTATGCGGGACCATGACGGTGCAGCTGCCGGGGTCTCACCGCAATGATGTCAGTGCTGTCAGTCAGGATAGTCAAGGCAACCTGCCAAGTATTGAGCCTGTCTCCCCAGTCAGCTCTGCAGACCAAAGTGAAACCAGAATGACAATGACACATGAGAGCACATCTAATATCTATAGCTAGTATAAACAGTTCCATTCTCAGACCTAGCTAATATCTATTGCTAGAATACACCTTGAAAGTGTCTAAATATGTAACATGCCTGCATCTTTGCCATGAAATGCATGTGAAATAGTAAATGTCTATATTAACAGAGAAAACTGTGATAAACAGTTCCATACTCAGACCTAGCTAAGGGTATGTCACTGTCTGACCTGAAATTACCTCATGTGTTACTTGGACCACTACATTAAACCAAGTGTACATGGAGGGAGTCATGGTATGTACGTGACAGGGGAATAATGTCTCAAAACATCTAACTGATGGCCACTCAGTGACAAAAATTATGGCCGCAGCTTGTGGCTAAAGGTTACTTGGGACATGTAGCACCTGTCTAAACTGAATGAATCACCTATGAAAATCAATGCGGTATATGTTAAACTGTAGGGAAGAAAAATGGTAAGGAAGAAAAAACGTAATATCTGGAGTCTCTATGTATGGAGTAATTAACTTAGTATTCATAAGTTCGTAATAGATTCCAGTTAATTTTTTCATTCAGTCCGAGGGGAGAGATGGTGTTTAATTGGTAGATCCATCTTGTTTTGAGTCTTTTTAATGTATTATCTCTGTCGCCTCCATGCGGCGATGTTGGTATATGGTCAATGACCATGTGTTTAAGGGTACCTAGTGTGTGACCTTGTTCCAAAAAATGGCGAGCTACTGGTTGGTTCGAACTCTTGTGACTCAAAGCCAATTTAATGGCTGAGCGATGTTGTGCCATTCTTTCCCTTATGGTGCGAGTCATTTTGCCAACATAGTATTGTCCACAAGGGCAGATGATTACATATGTGGCATAGGAGGATTGACAGTTTAATACAAAACGAATATTATAGAATTTATCTTTATGTGGATGTTTAAGTGATTTTCCCATAATCATATGCTGACATGTCGTACAATGGAGACATTTATAACACCTCGGGGGTCTGTGTAGAAAAGAAGGGGGATTAGTGGGTCCTGCTGTTGCAAATTTGGAGATGTCCATGTGGACCACCATATCTCTAATATTGCGACCAAGTCATTGGTTTTCTATTATGTAGGTCCAGTAGATATTTGTCTGTGGCAATAATGGGCCACAAAGCTTTACTGGCTCTTTGCACCATTGGGCTGGATGATTGAAATTACATTTTGCAGGTGGCGGGTCACGGGTGTCGGCGGCGGCACGGGGGCGCGGGTGGTGGTGGGGGCAATGGAGGGGTCTGGCAGCAGTGGAGGGTCCGGTGGCGGCGGAGGGTCCGGCAGCAGAGAGGGCCTTGGCAGCTGGCCTGGATTAGAGAGGATCTAGTCCCCGCCAGCCATTCTGCCAAAAACGTCAAAAACAGCGCCTTAGCACCATTTTTGAAATTCAAAGATGGCCACCGCGAGCCGTGATTGTCTCGTGGCGGCCATCTTTGAATTTCAAAAATGGCGCTAAGGCGCCATTTTTGAAATGGGCTCCGCTGCCGTACTCGGCAGAATGGCTTGTGGGGACTGCATCCTCTCGGATCCCGGCCCGCCGCCGACAATTAAACAGGCACCGGTCCCGCTGCTGCCAGGTGCCACCAGTGATGACGTCGTGAGCCGTGATTAGCTCGCAGCGGCCATCTTTGATTTTCAAAGATGGCCGCCGCAAGCCAATCATGACTCATGACATCACTGAAGAGGACCACAGAAGCCGTAGGGAGGTGGAAGAATCCCTGGTGGATGGGCGCCCACCAGATGAAGACGCCGAAGCCCTGGCAGGTTGGCACCCGCCAGGCAAAGATGCCGAAGCCCTGGTGGGTTGGCGCCCACCAGGCGAAGATGCCACAAGTCCTAGTGGGCAGCAGCCATGAAAAAGAACTGACAGGCTGTCGCCCACTAGGTGAAGACGTCAAAGCCCTGGTGGGTTGGTGCCCGCCAGGCGAATACGCCAAAGCCCTGGCGGGTTGGCACCTGCCAGGTGAAGGCTCGGAAGCCCTGGTGGGTTGGAGCCCACCAGGCGAAGTCGCTGAAGCCCTGGCAGGTTGGCGCCCACCAGGCAAAGAGGCCACGTAAAAGAGCTAAAAGGCCACCGTCCCCCAGGTGAAGTCCTGTAAAATAAAATATTACAATATTAAAGTGTGTTGTGTTATTTTAATATTTTTTTTACAGGTGGACTACAGGTGGCAGTGGGCCCTAATGCCCAGCATGCTGGTACTTGTGGTTTTCCAAGTAACATCATGCAGGGAGGCATGCTGGGACCTATAGTTCACCTGCAAAATAAAATATTCTATAAAATGCACATCACACAATCAAACCATCACCCACCACCCAGGGGTGCTGGGGATAGCCCTGGCTATCAGCCTAGGCCTGGGGTGCCCTGAGGAGGGGGACCCCTTTATTGGGGGGGTCCCCAGCTCCTCAGGGATCTCCTGCCTGGACTGACTAGCGGTCAGGGAAATAGTCCTGTGCTGGTCCTGGAGAATACAGGGGGACCCTACTCACTTTTCTCCTATATTTCCAGAACCAGGACTGGATGAGAGCCCAGTGCTGGTTGCCAAATGACATAGGGGTCCCCCGTATTTTGGCAACCAGGGCTGGTTCTGACTAGCCCGCTGCTGATATTGCTTAAATATGGAAGACCCCTATGTCATTTGTCCCCTGCATTGAAGCACAACCAGGAATGACTGCCTGTGTTTAAAAAAATAAATAAATAAATGGTGTGGTCCCACACCCCAAAAAACAACCAGCACCGGGCTTTGGAGTCCCAGTGCTGGTTGTGCTAAATACAGGGGACAAACGATGTAGGGGTCTCCTGTATTAAGCACAACCAGCACCAGGCTTTTCAGAACCTGTCCTGGTTACCAAAATATGGGGGACAAATGACATAGGAGTCCCCCGTATTTAGCACAACCTGCACAGGGCTCTGAGCCGGTCCTGGTTCTGAATATGCAGGGGAAAAAATGCATAAGGCCCCCCTGTATTACCCAGAACCAGCACCGGACTCCTTCTAGCGGGGGGGTGATGCCACTGCCAGGGGAGCCCTTTCACCGGGCCCCCCAGCCGCAGCATCACCCCTGACCACTAGTCAGCCCATGCTGGGGATCCCTGAGGAGCTGGGGAACCCCCCAATAAAGGGATACCCCTCCTCAGGGCATCCCAGGCCCAGGCTGATAGCCTGGGGCTATCCCCAGCACCCCTGGGCGGTGGGTGCTAGGTTGATTATGTAAAGTGTGGTGCATTTGAAAATATAAATATTGGTTTTTGCTGTGGAACTACAGTTCCCAGCAAGCCTCCCCCACATGCTGGTACTTGGAGAACCACAAGTACCAGCATGTGGGGCATTACGGGCGTGCTGGTAGCTGTAGCTCCACAACAAAAGCAATATTAAAAAACATACAACACACCGTAGAAAAGTATAATTTTATTAAAACCTACATGCACACACACATGTACTCACACATACACACATTATCTCACATACTCACCTATTATCCCTGAAGTCAATCTGTACTCTTGTCCAGTAGGAAATCCAATGGTGTACCTGTAATAAAAATTCCATACTCACCTCCTCCTATGCGTAGATCTGTCCTCTTCCTAACCGAATGACAGTTCCGCTGTGGGATTTCAGGGCCTGATTCAGACCCGCTCGCAAGTGCTATGCACTCGCAAGTGGGTCGATGGTGGCCCAGTGTACATGCGTGGCATGCGCAAGCCCCGGAGCGAGCGCAAAAAGCACTCGCTCTGGCGCTCGCATCCAAAAGGGGCAGCTGTTGATGTTGATGATTGACAGCTGCCCCGTTTGGAAGGTGGGGAAGAGGGGTGGATGAGCAAATGGAGGTGTTCCTGCAGGAACGCCTCCATTTGTGGGCGGCCTTACTCACATCACTAGTGATGTCAGTAGGTGGACTTCCTGCTCTAATAGTGCAGGAAGTCCACTGGGGCTTGCAGCAATGAGACCCTACCACAAGGGTCTCGTCGCAAGCCCGATGGTTGCGATGGTCTTGACCATCGCGACCATCATCATGGTGGTATCATGGGTGGTATCCCACAGCTATGTGAGCGGCCAAGAGGCCACAACAAAGAAAAAACCACACGCACTGATTCAGAGCGAACGCTTGCTTTTTGCGAGCAGCTCTGAATCAGGCCCTCAGTCCAGAAATCCCAGTGTGGAGCGCTAATTGACTGAAAGAGGTGAGCCTTCCGCCTCTCAGCCAATGAGCGGTTCTCACCATTGAATTCAATGGTGAGAACCGAGCGTGCCCTTTTCCAAAATGGTGCCTCAGCGCCATTTTGGAAATTCAAAAGATGGCTGTCGCGAGCCATCATCGCCCCGCCCCCTCGGCTGGTTTAAATATTGCCAGCGCGAGGTCCGTGCACTCAGTCAACGGTGGGGAGGCAGCAGAGAAGAGCTGCGGAAGAAAAAAGATAGAAGACGCCGTGGAAGCCCTGGATGGGTGACAGCCAGGAAAAAGAGCTTTAAGCCCGTCGCCCTCCAGGTGAAGATGCCGCATAAGTCCTGGGGATCAGCAGCCATGCAAAAGAGCTTAAGGCTTCCACCCCCCAGGTGAAGGTCCCGCAAAGCCCTGGTTGAGTGACTGCCAGGAAAAAGAGCTTAAAGGCCGTCGCCCTCCAGGTGAAGACGCTGTAGAAGTCCTAGGGGTGTGACAGCCATGCAAAAGAGCTTAGGGCTGCCGAACCCCAGGTGAAGGTCCTGCTAAGCCCTGGATGGGCGACGGCCAGGAAAAAGAGCTTAAAGGCCGTCGCCCTCCAGATGAAGATGTCATAGAAGTCCTGGGGATCGGCAGCCATGCAAAAGAGCTTAAGGCTGCAACCCCCCAGGTGAAGGTCCCGCAAAGCCCTGGATGGGCGACAGCCAGGAAAAAGAGCTTAATGGTGAAGATGCCGTAGTAGTCCTGGGGGAGTGGCAGCCCCCCAGGTGAAGGTGCAGCTAAATAAAATATTTTGAAAAATTGTGTCTTTTTAATATTTCTTTTGCGGGGGTACTTTAGGTAATAGCAGGCCCTTAGTGGCCAGCCTGCTGGTACTTGTGGTTCTGCAAGTGCCAGTATGCAGGGGATGCCTGCTGGGACCTGTAGTACTACTGCAAAAGACAATATTTATATATTCATATGCACTACACTACACATATCAACCCACCACCCAGGAGAGCAGGGGATAGCCCCGGGCTATCAGGCTGGGCCTGTGGTGCCTGGAGGAGGGGGACCCCTTTATTGGGGGGGCCCCAACTCCCCAGGGATCCCTGGCCTGGGCTGACTAGCAGTCAGGGGTGAGCTCCAGCTGGGGGCCTGGTGAAAGGGCTCCCCTGGCTGTGGCATTACCCCCCTGTTAGAAGGAGTCTGGGGCTGGTTCTGAGTAATACAGGGGGGCCTTATGCATTTTTCCCCCTGTATTTCCAGAACCAGGACTGGCTCAGAGCCCTGTGCTGGTTGCGCTAAGTACGGAGGACCCATATGTCATTTGTCCCCAGTATTTTGGCAACCAGGACAGGTTCTGAAATGCCTGGTGCTGGTTGTGCTTATTAATGGGGACCCTTATGTTCTTTGTCCCCTGTATTTAGTACAACCAGTTATGGGCTCCAAAGCCCGGTGCTGGTTGTTTTCTGCTGCTACCCCACACGCCTACGGCCATCTCGCACTCTGCACCTCCCAAACCAACCTCCTGTGTGCTGTCCCCTCTTCCACCTGCATTACTGTACCATTTTGTTGCCCTTCTCCTCTACAGGTGGCCCGGTTTGCTCATCCAAACCCTGATAGTTAATAAATTATTAAAAAGCTATGAAATTCCATGGACAAAAAAACCTTACGGTTTCACATGTCCCATTAAGACTGCTTAGACATTCACAAAACCTATTGACTTTCTGCCACTCACACTTCAAAAAGCAATCAAATCACGATCATTAAGGCTGACGCCTTAATGGACGTGTTCCTTGCGCAATACAGATATGGGTTGCCATCACACCCTGTGGTTAACGGCAGATTCAGCACTCTCACAGAATGAGATTGCTGTCACTCACAAAATGGTGGAGCTGCTAATTCACAGAATTGTGTTCTCATTGGAATACATGCAGGTCAAAGCAGAAAAATTAGCTGTGCAGATGGGATAAAAGTGGTGTGGATGGGGGGGAGGAAACACAGCAGCATGGATAGGTGAGACACAAAGGCGTGTAGAGGAGGGAAGGTTAAGCAGTACAGAAGGGAGGGTAGCCAAAGTAATGCAGATGGGTGGAAAACAGTGGTGCAGATGACAGGAAACAGCATGGCATGGTTTGGGGGGACAGCAACGTGGATGGGGGAAGAGAGTGGCAAGGACATGGGAAGACAGAGCAGTGCAGATGGGCAAAGACAGATTGGTGCTGATAAGGGAATACAAACTATCACAAATAGGAGAAAACACGACAATAGGGATTGGGGAAGACAGATTAGTGTGGATGTGTAGGAAGACAAAGTAGTGTGGGTGGGGGGAGGAGACAGAGTTGCACAGTTGGGTGGGATGGAGTGGTGCAGATGGAGGAAGAAAGTGCCACAGAGGAAAGGAAGACAGCGGCATGGCTAAGGGGAAGGCAGTGGTGCAGAAGGAAACAGAGTGTCACGGATGCAGGGTGGTGCAGATGGAGATAGACAGATTGGTGCAGATGAGAGAACACAGACTACCATAGTTCGGAGACCACACAGCAGTAGGGATTGGGGAAGACAGATTGGTGTGGATGGGGAGGAAAACAGAGTGGTGCAGGTGGTGGGGGGAGACAGAGTTGCATGGTTGGGGGACCAGAGTAGTGCAGAAGGAGGAAGAAAGAGGGCCACAGGTGAGAGAAAGACAGCAACGTGGCTGTGGAGAAGGCACAGATGCAGTGCGGTGCAGCTGGGGAAAAACATTGGTGCAGATGAGGGAACACAGATTATCACAGTTGGGAGACCACACAGCAGTAGGGATTGGGGAATATACAGCAGCATAGTATCATTGATATAAACCACAAGATTAACATCGCGACATTGTATCATTGATATAAACCACAAGATTAACATCAATTAATCTTGCGGTTACTATGTAGCGGCTCTCACCATAGACTGGCTATGGGGATTTCTCACCATAGACGTCTAAGGGAGACAGAGGCTGGCCGCATTCAGCTAATCAGGGAGCTGCTCCGACGGAGATGCTCCCTGATTGGCTGGCGGCCCCTGCACTGACGGGGCACACGTGTGCCCCGGTCATTTACGCGGAGCAAAGGTATGTGTACACACATACCTTTGCTCAGTCCGGCATGGATCGGGTTTTTTTCAGTTTTTTATTTTAACCCCTGGATTGCCTACTTGGAGAAGAGGACGTGATCTACGCATAGGAGAGGTGAGTATGGATTTTTTTTTTCAGGTACTCCCCTATGGATTACTTCGGATACTAGGTGAGTATGTGTGAGTGTGAGTGTGAGTGTGCGTGTATGTTTTATTAAAATTATACTTTCACGGTGTAAGTTTGTTTATTTACGTATTTCTTTAGTTGTGGAACTACAAGTGCCAGCGGGCCCGTAATGCCCCGCATGCTGGTATTTGTGGTTCTCCAAATACCAGCATGCAGGGGAGGCTTGCTGTTACTTGTGGTTCTACAAATAAAGACAATATGGTAAATTTAATTTTACACTTTCACTTTACACTATCAACCCGGCACCCACCACCCTAGGGTGCCGGGATAGCCCCGGGCTATCAGTCTAGGCCTGGGGTGCCCTGTAGAGGGGTACCCCTTTATTGGGGGGGTACCCAACTCACCAGGGATCCCCGGCCTGGACTGACTAGCAGTCAGGGATAATGCTTTGGCCGGGGAAACCGGTGAAAGGTTTTCCCTGGCTGTGGCATTATCCCCCTGCTAGAAAGAGTTCGGTGCTGGTTCAGGAATTTTCAGGGGACCCCTACTCGTTTTGTCCCCTGATTTTCCAGAACCAGGACCAGCTCAACAAAGCCCTGTGCTGGTTCTTAATATACAGGGGCCCCCTACGCATTTTGGCCCCTGTATTTTTAGAACCAGAACAGGCTTTATAAAGCCCGGGGCTGGTTATGCTTTTGGGGAGGGGGTGCACGTCATTTTTTTTTTATTTAAACACATTTTACAGAAGTACACACAGAAACATGTACATATCTCATGGATATGTGCATGTTTCTGTGTTAATCTGACCTGCTCAGGATGTACTCGCTAGCCTGAAGCGAGTCTATTATTTGGGGACTTTTGGTAATCTTTTTTTTGCGAGTCTGAAACAGACACTCTATTACATTGGGCGAGTTGATTGTTTTCAATGTGAAAACATCTGGATGCGAGTTTGAGAATGGAGAGTTTTAGTAACTCTGAAAAATGCGAGTTTTAGTGAACAGACACCCTATTACATTGGAGAGTTGTGAAAAATTGCGAGTTTAGCACCAAACTCGCCATTTACCAAAACAGACTACCTATTACATTTGGCCCCATATGTGTTCTGTAATCTGAGGTGCTGTTAAGTAGCAGTTTCTGAGGCTGGTAACTCTAATGAACTTATCCTCTGCAGCAGAGGTAACTCTTGGTCTTCCTTTCCTGGGGCAGTCCTCATGAGAGCCAGTTTCATCATAGCGTTTGATGGTTTTTGCAACTGCACTTGAGGATACATTCAAAGATCTTAAAATTTTCCGTATCGACTGACCTTCATGTCTTAAAGTAATGATGGACTGTTGTTTCTCTTTACTGAGTTGAGTGGTTGGTGCCATAATATGGATTACAACAGTAGTCAAATAGTGGTGTCCACTGTGTTCTAACCCTACCTCTGCACAACACAACGGATGGTCTCAAACACATTAAGAAGGCAAGTAATTCCACAGATTGACTCTTGAAAAGGCACACCTGTTAATTCAAAATGATTCCAGGAGACTACCTCATGAAGCTGATTGAGAGAATGCCAAGAGTGCGCAAAGCTGTCATCCAAGCAAAACATTTTGATTTGTTTAACACTTTTTTGTTTACAACATAATTCCATATGTGTCCTTTCATAGTTTTGATGTCTTCAGTATTAATCTACTATGTTTAAAGTACTTTAAATAAACAAAAACCATTGAATGGGAAGGTGTGTCCAAACTTTTGACTGGTACTGTATACGTATTTATTTAATTTTTCCTTGCGTGGTTGTCAAAAGATACACTACACAGTTGGCATGGCATGCACACTGCTGTAAGCTCCAAGAATGTAAATGAAGATAAGAAAACATCTCTTGAATTTCCCTTTATCTCTAAGGACTCAGTTGCCTATTGTTACATTCAGCACATACACAAAATTGTCCACCACATAACACTCACATTTCTTAATGGACAGGACATCCAGTGAGAGGAATGAGAGAGAGAAAAAGAGGGGAGATAGTGAAAAAAGTTGAAGGGAGTAAAGTGGGGACTTGGCACTGTGCCAGAGTGTTTACTATTTTCTGTGCATTCACCATTTTTCCAAATACACTTTCCACTGGCAACAGATACCTTCATTGTGGAGCATACCCCTACAGTACTTCTTGAAACACCCCTAAGTAAAGGTACACACCTGTGTAGTGTCCATACACATGGCTGCATCACTTCCCCTACTTCACTGTTTCAAATACATTGGAAAAGACCAAGTGACTGTGCTCCTTATTCTTATAAATATTAATAATAAATTAATAATGGAACTTTTCACCTCTTCTACAAACTGTCCATTTCCTAGACGTCACTAACAGCCACGACAACCTGCTTTTTCTCATTTAGAGCCATGAGCACAATCAGCTAAAGGGTATACTGTATATTGCAACTTGGAAAAATATGAGCAAAGGGTGCAACTTACGTTTTATTTTGCATGCAGGGAAAAATGTGCCTGCATTTTGGGTAGCTTTATTTTGTTTGAATACTGAGCAACTTTATTTTAGTACTTCAATGTCATCATCATTGAAATAATCATAATTGTTTTATTGATTTACAGGAAAGCCGAGATTCCGCAGCAAATGCAGTAAGCTGACGTAACACAATTAGAGATGTGCGCCGACCCCTGTATTTTGGTTTTGGATCTGGATCTCCCCAGTTTTGGATCTGGATTGGTTTTGCCAAAACCTCACCTCCATGTTTTGTTGTCGTGTTTTGGTTTTGAATCTGGATTTTTTTTCTTAAAAAATAAAAAAAACTGCTAAAATCACATAAAATGTGCCTTTTTTTGTTCCTACAGTAGTAATAACCTCAATAATATTTATTTTCACTCATTTCCAGTCAATTTTGGTTACCTCACAGCTCACAATATTGATTTTTTTTCATCTAGATAAAGGGTCAAAAGGTTGCATCCAGCTTGCTGGCTCAAAACTGATTAATATAATTATTAATAGAGTTGAGGACTGTGCAAAGATGATGGTTGGGATACCCTTGAGGATTGAAGGCATGGGCCTACATAGAGGACAAGGAAGTTGATGGCCTTGCATTATCATGATGACTGCTGGTGGTAGCTACAACATGTGGTGGCCTTGCTCTCCTGTCATGTGACAGTCCTCCATATTTTCTGCGGTCTTGAAGTAATGTCAGAAGCACCAATAGTGTAGCCAAGGTGCGGTTACAAAATTCACACACGTGCAGTCGTGCGCACACAGAAAAAAAATATACAAAAGACACTTTTTTTTTAGGGTCCAAAACTTGGGCCTAGAGCACAGATTGGTGATGACTGGAGTGGGGCAGCACTAGGTTGCAACTTGCATTGCTGGCTGGATACACACACACACAGACAGTAAAAGATAAAAAAAGACAATTGATTTTAATTTTTTTATGCTCATGAACTTGGGCCCAGAGCAGCGATTGATCACAACTGGAGTGGGGCAGCCCTAGGTTGCAACTTGCGTTGCTGGCTGGATCTTGTGCAGTTAAGCCTAACACACACACACAGAAAAATATTACACTAAAAGACACTTTTTTTCTTACAATATATATATATATTTTTTTTTTTTGGGGGGGTGTCCAGAACTTGGGCCCAGATGGATGCAGCACCAGCCCAGATGTACTCTACACCAGCCCAGATGGACACAGCAGACAACAGAGCACCAGCCCAGACTGTATCATCACTGCAGAACCAGCCCAGGACACAGCAGAAGGCAGAGCACCAGCCCAGAATGGATCAGCACTCAGCAGCACCAACCCAGAATGGATCAGCAGTGCACCAGCCAAGGACACAGGACACAGCAGGCAGCACAGCACCATTCTCCCAGCCCTAAACTACCCTTCCTCCCTGTTCAGTCTCCACAGCCGGAGTGAAATGGAGTCAGGCGGGAAACTCTGAGCCTACTTGGATCCGACTCGGATCTGCAAAATCGAGTGGGTTTGGTTCTCTGAGAACCGAACCCGCTCATCCCTACACACAATGCATCCAGAAAGTATTCACATGTTACAGCCTTATTCCGATATAGATTAAATTCATTTTTCTCCTCAAAATTCTACACACAATACCCCATATTGACAACGTGTAAAAAGTTTTTTTGCGATTTTTGCTAATTTAATTTAAAAAAAAAAACCCACTAAGAAATCACATGTACTTAAGTATTCACAACCTTTGCTCAATACTTTGTTGATGCACCTTTGGCAGCAATTACAGCCTCAAGTCTTTTTGAGTATGATGCCACAAGCTTGGCACACCTATCTTTTGGCAGTTTCACCCATTCCTCTTTGCAGCACCTCTCAAGCTTCATCAGGTTGGATCGGAAGTGTTGGTGCACAGCCATTTTCAGATCTCTCGAGAGATGTTCAATTGGATTCAAGTCTGGGCTTTGGCTGGGCCACTCAAGGACATTCACAGAGTTGTCCTGAAGCCACTCCTTTGATATCTTGGTTGTGTGCTTAGGGTCATTGTCCTGCTGAAAGATAAACTGTTGCCCCAGTCTGAGGTCAAGAGCACTCTGGAGCAGGTTTTCATCCAGGATGTCTCTGTACATTGCTCCATTCATCTTTCCCTCTATCCTGACTAGACACCCAGTTCCTGCCACTGAAAAACATCACAACAGCATGATGCTGCCACCACCATGCTTCACTGTAGGGATGGTATTGGCCTGGTGATGAGCGGTGCCTGATTTCCTCCAAACATAATGGCTGGCATTCATGCCAAAGAGTTCAATCTTTGTCTCTCATGGTCAGAGAGTCCTTCAGGTGCATTTTGGCAAACTCCAGGCAGCCTGCCATGTGCTTTTTACTAAGGAGTGGCTTCCGTCCGGCCACTCTACCATACAGGCCTGATTGGTGGATTGCTGCAGAGATAGTGGTCCTTCTGGAAGGTTCTCCTCTCTCCACAGAGGAATGCTGTAGCTCTGACAGAGTGACCATTGGGTTCTTGGTCACCCCCCTGACTAGGGCCCTTCTCCCCCGATTGCTCAGTTTAGACAGCCGGACAACTCTAGGAAGAGTCCTGGTGGTTCCGAACTTCTTCCATTTACGGATGATGGAGGCCACAGTGCTCATTGGGACCTTCAATGCAGCAGATATTTTTTCTGCACCCTTCCCCAGAATTATGCCTCAAGACAATCCTGTCTCGGAGGTCTACAGACAATTCCTTAAACTTCATGCATGGTTTGAGTTCTGACATGCACTGTCAAGTGTGGGACCTTATATAGACAGGTGTATGCCTTTCAAAATCATGTTCAATCAACTGAATTTACCACAGGTGGACTCCAGTTAAGCTTTAGGAATATCTCAAGGATGATCAGTGGAAACAGGATGCACCTGAGCTCAATTATGAGCTTCAGGCAAAGGCCGTGAATACTTATGTACATGTGGTTTCTTAGTGATTTCTTTTTAATTAAATTTGCAAAAATCTCAAAAAAACTTTTTTACACGTTGTCATTATAGGGTATTGTGTGTAGAATTTTGAGGACAAAAAAGAATTTATTCCATTTTGGAATAAGGCTGTAACATAACAAAATAAGGAAAAAGTGAAGCTCTATGAATACTTTCCAGATGCACTGTATTACAGCAATATTAAACATAGTAGCACTTTCAGTACTATAAATTAATGCAATAATGAATGGCACTGTGAGGCATACATTAGAATGAGTCATGTATAAGTAATTACAACTAGCACAGATATACTGTAGATATTAATTCTGTGAGTTTGAGTACATAAAAATGTAACATTTGCATAAAACATGTCAGAAACAAATGAGATAAATGAAGAATGGACAGATAAGAGAAATATGTACAGACTCTAAATATGAGAGTAAATTTAAAATTGACCCCCTCCGCCACCTTTAAAAATGTACAAATGTTGTGCCTTCTAACTAAATTTGAAACTAATGAAAACCCTACAAACTATCTTCCACTAGGCCAGTGTTTCCCAAACTGTGCGCCGTGGCACCCTGGGGTGCCTCGGGACACTTGCAGGGGTGCCTCAGGTTGGTGGTCCTGCACCAAATAAAATAATTTATGGTCAATGTAATGTAAATATGTGGACAAACAGAAGCACAAACCTGTCACCATCACATAACTGACCCTAAGGATGTCAGGTCGCACAAATTACTTCATTTTACTAGTTTACTACAGTTTTTTCTGAATTTCTCAATAACAAACTTTTGGCTTAGAGGTGCCGTGAATACAATGCTGATACTCTTTGGCGCCGTGGTTAAAAAAAGTTTAGGAACCACTATACTAGGCACTTCCTTCCATTCTCTCCAAGTTTCTGTTATACGTACATTCGCTTACCACCTCATTTCAAATTATCTCTTGTCAATAACAACAACAACCCATTTGCCTATTATTGCTATATAAATTGTAACATATTCAAACCAAATTCAGTATATTTCCCATAATTACTTCCTGTATACACTGCCCCCAAAGTTCTCTTTATCCAAGTCTGTAATCACCCATTCTAAGCATATCTAATATTTGTCCTGTGTTTGCACAATAACAGTCTGCAAGTGCCACCAATATCTTTATTTACTCACCTACTGTGTATCCCACTTTTACTATTTCATCATCACTGACTGTCTTTGCCCAGACCTCCATAATTCACAAGAGATACATCTGTGTGGGAACACCCTTTTTTTCTGTGGTTCAGAGTAAACCCTGCCCTTTACAAGCACCTGTGCAATACCATTAAACTGATGTGAGTCACCACTATATTTTTATTACAGTTCTAAGAGGTATGAAGGGAGTCAGCATTGGGAGGATGTGCTGGTTCATATATTGCCATTTGGAGGTTTCTGGGGTATCTCCTAGGTTAGTCAGCTCTCTGCTTATATATGTTTATATATGTGCTGTGATTATGCAGTACATTAATATGTAAATATATGACCCAGAGTGGGTGCTACTATTAGGTAGGATTCATTATTTTGGGGTGAACGTTTGGGTGTGGGGCCCCCTGGGTTGCTCTGGCTGAGCTTTTTCAGGGCATCACCACTTAACTCACATAGATACTTTTTCATCACCTTTTTATTTGTTTGTTTATTATTCATGTAATTTTATTTTTTTCTTACTATATTCTTATTGATTATCTTTACACATCTATACTTTACACTTCACTATCACCTTCTTTCCATTTTTCGTGTGATGCCCTGGGGATGGCCCTTGACTGGATTCTTTTGGGGTGCTCTGCACCTCAGATGTGAACCCCTGAATGTTAGGGACGCCGGTATTGAGGAGCCTTGATGCTGGCCCGGCACTTAATCATATATTTGCAAATGTATGCAACTAATACATCTGAATTTCTATTATCATGGAGGGTTCAAGTATTTTTGCTGATATTATTGCAGGAGGGAACACCCTTTTTTCTGTGCTTCCTTGTTTTTTGCAAATACTACATTATTAAGGACTTTTATAGGCAAAAAGGATAGCAGGCAGGACAGGGCCAAGTTAAGCCTTCAGGGAGCCCAGGGCACTTAAGACAGGGGAACTTGCCTTCACCCCTTCAACCTTCCCTCTTTTGTCAGCACTACACACACTTTTCATACTGTCTGGCCTTTCCCCACTTGAAATCCGGCCCTGGTGGTACTGAGGGGGGCCTGAGGCACACTGACCATTTCCCCCCACCTTAATCAACCTTAAACAATTATTTTCTGTGCTTATTCTTACTGAAAAACTGTATGTATCTTGCAAAGTGAAAGTGTGAGGTACTAGTTCATATTTGTATTAAAATATTTAAATTCATAGGCCACATCATGGCTTGCTAATTTTTGTAAGTCGTACTCTATCACATTTGATTTAAACAGCATTGAATCGCAGTAAAGAAGCACACACCTACTCACCTCTCATACTGATTTCAGAAACTCATATAGAGACTTGAGCTTGCTTGTAAGCCACACACATATGGGCCTTTTATAGGCCTAAAAGATTGCAGACAGGACAAAATTTTGAGAGAGAATAAAAAAATGTGGCAGACTTATTTGGGTGTGGCTTACAAGTCAGTCTAAGTATGCATATGTCTGACCTTAATGGGGGAGTGTATTTTAAGTTGCCAAATCAGAACTCAGAAGTGTCAGAATAAGTGAAGATCAGAAGCTACTGTAGGTAGAGCTGAGAACTGTGGAACAGAATCAAAAACTAAATAAGAGAGGCAAGAGCCAAGCCAAAATTAGTAACCTGAAGAACCTATGAATCTGTCAGAAACAGCTGGAGAGATAGATTGGAAGACTGATGATCACAGTGTGTTTTACATTGGAGAGCCTAATTTGAAACTTTCATGACATTAGTGCTCAACTGACAGCAAGTTAGAAGTTACCTGGAAGTACAGTGAGCCAGCTATTGAGAATCATTGCAGGCATAGCAGCATACAGAAAAAGCACAGAGTTCTTCTGGGTGCCAAGTCTGGAAAGTGAAAAGCAGATGATGTCTTCATTTGATCTCCTCTTACTATGCTTTGTATTTTTAAGTCAATTGTAAAAAAAATACTTTGTGGTGAAATGATTAAATGTTAGTTTTCCTAGTTTATTTGTAATTGCTGCACTTCTCTGGAATTTATTTATTATATTTTTTATTTAGATTATGATAAAAAAATAATGAAAAAATAAATATTAAAAATGATGTGATCAAAGTAGAGGTGGGACTAAAGAAAACTTTCATTTGTGTTTATGGACTTATGAAAAGTAAATCTGGCTTTACACCTTAAACTCAGCTTTTGTATTCAACTGTTACTTTTTGTATTTACTTTATAACCCATTTCATCAGCCAGTCTTCATTATATTATTGTATAATTTTGTCCTTTATGGTTTACAGATTCTACAGAAATATGCTTTGTCACATTGTTAACAATATTGTGCTGAAATACATATTTGTCTTGAAGTGCATGTGAATATAAAAACAAAGTAAGCTGAAATAGTAAGACAAATAAAATAGACACTTTCACTTTTAATTTCTAGGCCAAAACCAGATACTGGTAAAGAAAACATAGGGCCAGATTCACTTCGGATCACAATATTGGGTATGCATGTAGTTAAACTGTGATAGCAAAATAATCCATTGCGATTGTAATGCAAACTCAGCACTACATAAGGACGCCCACTTTCCCTTACACACATTCGTAATAGCAGAATAACAAAACCATCGTTACAATCAAGTACAGGCACACATTCACGTACAGTTGCACAAGCCCTGACCTTACTCAGAAATTGTTAACAACCATGCACGCTTCACACTGTGTAAGCTATTGCAGTGAAAAATATATGCACGCCCCTGAAATGGCGTGCTAACACACTGGCACAACTGTGTTTCCCCGACCACCTGCCCAGTCACCACCCACAAATAGCTCTTCCTGTCAATCACTCTTTGATTGGTCTGCGTAGCCTCTGCAATCACAGTCCCAATCGCAGTGGCTAGTTGGCGAACACGCACTGCGATGCATATGCAGAATGCAACAATCGGCTGATTGCGTGTGTAATCGCAGTTGTAATCTGTAATGAATCAGGCCCATAGTCATGTAATATTTATGTTTATTTTATATCAATATTAATTATAATCATTCAGTAATTGTTTACATTTAGATTTTTATTGTAGTAAAATATTAATTATGTATTAATATTTATTGTTCTACTTTTAATGGCATGAAATAATCAGTTTTTTCTTAAAGTGTCATATTTTAAAAAAGAAACCCTGGGAATAATTTTTTCATGTCTATGGTACAGCCGTATTATATAAAATGAAAACATGTTTTCTTATATATTAATCATGTTTTTTTTATTAAACATTTTAATAGCTACTGTATACATTTAAATAAAGGTATTTTACAAATATCTTTCCACTTTTATTATATATTTTTGTAAATCATTATTTGCAGCAAAGCTACAATGAGCCTTTCTTATGAAATACTCTATGCATTATGTACTGTCTAATAGTTATCATTTTTCTTTGAACAATTTGTCAGTAGGTTGAAATTCAGATGCGTCTCTAGAGTGTGATAAGAAGAATTTCCAAATTCTGACAGTCATATTTTCTGTGGAACAACTGTATATCTCAAAGAGAATGATGAAGAGACAGATGGTTTTCATCATCCTTCCCAAGTGTCAAAATGAAGCTCTTTTTCCTCTTGCAAAGAACCGTGAGCAATAATCGTATATTCATTTATTTAGAAAACCACCCAAAATGACACTTCAGAGTACAAAGAATATTCTGATGCTGTCAAATTGCATTCTACAGTACCATAGTGGTCATTCCATAGTGTCTGTTTGCCACTGTTTATAATTTAAAACCCATTATTGTTATCATTTTGATTTTCCACAATGTTCATCTAATAAATACTAGGTCACCATATTTTTTTGCTGGAAAACAGTTTTTGTAATAATATTCCTCTAGTTGTATTGCATTTCAGTTGCCATGGAAACACCCTTACATGCCTACAATTGATAAAGTGGATGGATTATGTGATGTCAGTAATATATACCAAAATGCACTTTTCTGAATTTTGACACAGGTAAAAAATATATTAAAAAAAATGAGATAAAGACATTGACTGGGGATTAATTTACTCATTATACACATAATATATATATATATATATATATATATATATATATACAACCACTTTACATACCTTAAGTAGTATTCACCCTGTGCACCTTCACCACACTGTGCCATCCCGAGTGGAATCCGATAACATCACTGATAGCGCCAAAGCGCCGGCGCCATTGTCATCTCGGGTGGGCGTGTTCACCATTGTTACCCGTCACCTAGGTAACATTAAAAACAAGTACGAAAAAAATATTTAAAAAATATGAAAAAATACTGGAGGACATAAAATATGAATAAATCTGAGAAAGGGGCAAAAACAATGCCAGCGGCATAAAGAGGCACAGAAAACTAAGCCGCTGTAATGCAATGTCAGATTGTATCAGCGAGCTTAAAAATGCTCTGAAACTGTGTAGATATCAGCATACACTAAGAAGAACATTTTAAATAATAGAAATCAAGCATATGAATTAATTTTATTAAAGCCCTCGGGTTGAAGTGTTTGGGGGTTATGGAACCAATGTGACTCATGTTGGAGAAGGATCCGTCCTCTGTCACCTCCTCTAATGCTCAAGGGAATCCAATCAATCATTTTGCATAATTTGTCATGGCATACCATATCTGTATTATGCAAGGAACATGTCCATTAAGGTGTCAGCCTTAATGATGGTAATTTCATTGCATTTTTAAGTTTGATTGGCAGAAATTCAATAGGTTTTGTGAAATTTCTGATCATGTTTAAGAATCCTAAATGGGACATGTGAAACCGTAAGGTGTTTTGTCTATGGAATTTCATTGCTTTTTTAAAATTTATAAACTATCAGGGTTTGGAGGAGCAAATCGGGCCACCTGCAGGGGAGAAGGGCAACAAAATGGTACATTAGCGCAGTTGGAGGAAGGCCGGCACACAGGAGGTGTTTTGGGGATGCACAGGGAGAGATGGCTGTGGGGTCCGGCTGCAGGAGTGTGAGGCAGCAGCGGGGTGCGGACAAGTGGCAGCAGTGGAGCAGTGCAAAAGGGCATCAGTGGACAACAGAGGTGCTCACTGGCGCTGGGCATGCATCCGAGAAAATAAGACACAGATGCATAGATGAATCAGTGAGATCCATCTATGCATCTGTGTTTAAATTTTAATTTGTGTAAAATAAAACTAAAAAAAGAGAAATGCCCCCCCCCCTTCGCCCAAACTCAACCATCCCCATGCCTTTCACCGCTGGTCTTGGTTGTGAAAATATGGAAGACAAACAATGTAGGGGTCACACCCAGCACCAGGCAAATCAGAACCAGTCCTCATTGCCAAAATACAAGGGACAAATGACATAGGGGTCCCCCGTATTTAGTGCAACCAGCACTGGGCTCTGAGCCAGTCCTGGTTCAGGAAATACAGGGGAAAAATGAGTAGGGTTCCTCTGCATTTTCCATAACCATCATCAGACTTTTCCTAGTGGCGGACTGATGTCACAGCAAAGGAGCCCTTTCACTGGACTTCCCAGCCAATGCATCAACCCTGACTGCTAGTCAGCCCAAGCCGGGGATCCTTTGGGAGCTGGAGACCTTCTGAATAAAGGGGTCCCTCTCTCCAGGGCACCCTAGGCCTAGACTGATAGCCCAGGGCTATCCCAGGCACTCCTGGGCCAGTGGGTGCCAGGTAGATAGTGTAATGTGGTGTCAATAAATAGAAGTATAATATTATCTTTTGCAGTAAAACTAGATGTCCCAGCAAACCTCCCCCACATGCTGGTACTTGGAGGACCACAAGTACTAGCAAGCGGGGCATTATTGGCCCACTGGTTCTTATAATACCCCTGTAAAAGAAATATATATAAAAAACAACAGACACCATTTGCTTTATTATTATGTACTGCACCTTCACCTGGAGGGAGACGGCCTTTAAGCTCTTTTTCATGACTGCCGCCTGCCCCAGGACTTTCACAGCATTTTCACCTGGAGGGCTCTGCCCATTAAGGACTTCACTGGCACCTTCTGTTTTTGGCAGCTCTTCACTGCTGCATGCCTGCCAATGGACTGGCTTGACGGCGCCTTGCGCTGGCTTTATTTAAGCCAGCCCAGGAGGCAGGGCGATGATGTCGTGAGCCATGATTGGCTCTCAGTGGACATCTTTGAATTTAAAAAATGGCGCAGAGGCACCATTTTTTAAATGAGCATGCACGGTTCTCACCACTGAAGTCAATGGTGAGAACCGTTCATTGGCTGAGAGGTGGAGGGCTCACCTCTCTCAGGCAATGAATGCTCAGCGGAGGGGTTCCATAGAGAAATTCCACCACTACTCTCTCATTCGGGAAGTAGCATTCTTATACACTAGTAGAATTAATTCTGGACACTTTTATTACATTTTTAAAATTTAGTTTTTAGTCATTATTTTTACATTATAATCACTTAGAATTTATATTCCAATCGAAGTATATGTGAGTATAATCATTACTATTTATTTTTAAGTTGTCATTTGTAAAATTTCCAGTGAAAGATTCAGTAAAACCACAGTTTTTATTATGGAAAAAAATATGCAATTTCAGCAATACACAAAATTAATATTTCATTGGATATCGTCTATTTTTAAGAACAGCTTCGATTCAATGAGGAATCAAGTGAACCAGACATCCCAGATCTTCAGGTGAAATCACGTGGTACCAGGCCTGGATTATGGCTTCGATCAGCTCTCTTGTTACTTGGATTTTTTCGTGATACCATCACTTTAAGCCTTGACCAAAGATTTTCTATCAGATTTAAATCCGGACTATTTCCTGGCCAAGGCATGACAGTGATTTGGTGATCACCAAACCACTTAATGGAACTGTTGGCGGTGTGGCATGGCGCTCCATCCTGCTGAAAGATACACTTCCGTGGGTCACCTTCGAACAAATCCTTGATTGTGGGCAACAGTTTCGCCTCCAGCACTGCTTCTTGATACTTTCTGGTATTGATGTTGCCATGAAAGACAGCCAAATGCCCTACACCATAGCTGGCCATGCTGCCCCACTCCATCACACTCACTGGGTGCTTCATAGTTGCCATGGTGCACTTGGGCAAAAGTTCTTCCCTAGGCTAACGCCAAACAAATTTCACTCTGTCACTCCCTAAGATGCTGATTTTGGTCTCGTCGCTCCAAATAATCTTGTCCCATCTTCTGTCCACTCCTTGTGTACCAGAGCCCAATCTATAAATTTCTGCCACTGTTTCTGGTTTAGATACGGCTTCTTTCTCAGGGTTCTAGCTCGCAAAACATTGTCACAAAGTTTTTTTCATATGGTTTGGTCACAAACTTGGACACCAGATGTTTTAGTTATGTTATTGAAGGCTTTTGCAGACCTTCGATGGTCCTGCAGGGCCAGGCGACAGATTCTGCGCTCATCATGTTTTGTAAGCATGGGCTTTCTCCCAGTTCTTGCATCTGATTTTGTCGATCCACTGCTTGCAACCCTTATGCAGAGTTTCCTTACACCTGACTTTGTTGCCCCACCGCCCAACCTCTTTGCAATTTCTTTGAAGGAATACCCTTCCTCACAAAGCATCATATCTTTGCCTCTCTTACCAGGCAACCAGTCAACATGTTTTGAGGTCTTCAGAGCCATTTTAGTCATTATTCACACTTTGACCAGAGCTGCAACTAGCTGTGAGGATTTTACAGTAGATTGATTGTAAAGGCTGCCACAGTCTGG
The DNA here is from genome assembly GCA_031769625.1 of Taudactylus pleione. Classification (NCBI taxonomy): domain Eukaryota; kingdom Metazoa; phylum Chordata; class Amphibia; order Anura; family Myobatrachidae; genus Taudactylus; species Taudactylus pleione. Next base: position 726,281 of record JAUIMM010000535.1, read on the forward strand.
ATGAATTGAGTGCTGAACAAAGCACATGAGCCTGCATGGATGCTGTGTGGGACCTATTCCCGAATCCTGTCAGTATGATGCCTGCTGTAACAGCCTGCATCTTCACCACTGACAGTGGATGGTACAGTAAGTGTATTTCAAAACCTTCTCTCTCTCTCTTTTCTTTCTCCCACTCTATCTCTCCATCCCTTTCTCTCTGTATCCTCTCTTTATCTCTCTCTCTGACAAATCATGTTAAAATATTAAGTAGAAACATCATAGATTAAATAAAAACATTAAAGTATTGATTTGGTACAGCAGAATATTAATTTTCTGCATAAATATAAAATAAATATTTTTTTTTATTGAAAGTGTCCAGAATTAATTTCACTACTGTAGGATGGTACTTAAGTATGTGGGTCCACTCTATTTGTTTTTTAAATTTGCCAAGCCCGGGGGTGCCTACTTTGGACCAAAGAGGACCCAAACTTTGCATAGGAGGCGGTGATTATGGATATTTTTTCACAGGTACCCTATGGATAATCTACTAGAGAAAAGAACCAATAGCTATATGGATACATAGGTGAGTATGTGTGCATGTGTGTGTGTGTGTACTGTACATGTGTGAGTAAATGTGTATATGTATGTTTAATAAACTTACTTTGTACGGTGTGTGTGTCATGTTTATTTTAATATTTATTTTGCTGTAGAGCTACAGGTACCAGCGAGCCCGTAATACCCCGCATTCTGGTACTTGTGGTACCAGCTTGTGGGGGAGGCTTGCTTGGACGTGTAGTACCACAGCTAATGACAATATTAACAATTGTATTTTTTACACCACATTACACTGTCAACCTGGCACCCACTGCCCCAGGGGTGCCGGGGCTAGGCTAGGCCTTGGGTGCACTGGAGAGGGATCACCAGCCTGGGCTGACTAGTGATCAGGGGTGATGCTTCAGCTCGGGGGCCTGTTGAAAGGGCTCCCCTGGCTGTAGCATCAGCTCCCCAATAGAAAAAGTATCAGAGCCCAGTGCTGGTTGCACTGAATACGGGGGACTCCTACATCATTTGTCCCCTGTATATTGGCAACCAGGACTGGTTCTGATTTGCCTGGTGCTGGTTGTGCTTAATACAGGGGACCCCTATATTGTTTGCCCTCTGTATTTTGCACAATCAGCACTGGGTCACTAAAAGCCTGGTGCTGGTTGCTCTTTTGGGGGAAAGGGGGGGGGTTCAGCATTTTTTTTTACACTCCTGGGTCCGACTGCCTGCAGCTTGCACCACCTAGGCCACTAATGGCCACACTGCCACCTCCGCCACCTGTTTTCTCCCCGGGTCTTAGCCACCACTAACACCCGCTACCTCTTCCAAGGTCCTGGCCACAGCAAACACCGGCTTCCTTCCCTCCTGTCCTGGCCCTCACTACTGCCCACAGGGTACAGCCATCTTTGTGCACCCAAGTGAAGCCACAGTGAGTACACCTGCTGAAAGCACCTACTTATGCAGCACAAGGAATTGAATCTTCCTATTTCTATAATGGTGCAATTGTGAGGTAATAGTTTAAAAACTGTAAATTTCTCAATTACCTGAGCCACAAAAGGCCCTACCCTGGAACAATTGCTACCTAATAAAATAAACCCCAAGTCTAAATTTGCCCCCTATCCTGTGTTATGCCTTCCCAAAAAATTACAACATAGAGAACAGCAGAAAAGAGGACCTAACTGAGAGTCAGAAAAAAATGACAGTTGGAAATTTAAATTACTCCCAAATCCTCATTTTATTTTTACTGGCCCTGAAATTTGGCATGTAGCACCTAACTACAGTTCTACCCGACCTTGCCACATTTCAGCTCAGTACCTCCAATAGCTTTTGAGGTGTAGCCCCTTAAACACCATGCCCCCCCTCCAGAATTCTCTATGGAGATTTTTTTTTTTTTTTCAGCCTTAATATAAGGGCATGACTGTGCCCTTATAATATATATATATGTATATATATATATATATATATATATATATATATATACATATATATATATATAATTGTTGGAAATAGATCTAGCATGATGAAGACATTCTACATACTGTATAGAAAAGCTATTATCTTAGTTGTATACAAACAAATGAAATAAACAAATAGGAGCATGAAATTTCAATAGAAAGTACTCTAAGAAAACGACAGTATGTACAATTTAATTTGAGAAGTATGTTACGTCAATTCCTACCCCTTGAATAACATGCATTGTTAAATCAGATGTCATCCAAATAAGCCCCTTTTGACACATTTACTCTCTATGGTGTGTTTTAAATGCACCCGTATCACCTATCTGATTACAGGTAATTAATTTTATCATCGTTAATCAAGTATAGTTTTCTTTATCAAACACCATCTCACCTGTAGTGCTAAATATGTAGCTTACCAAATCATTGTCCCTGTGGTGTCACACAGTGGTCGAAGTGGCTGAAGTGGGGGTATGGAATATCTAAGGTTGTATCCATACGCAAGCTGGAAAAGGGGGCATGGTCACTCAAAAGGAGGTATGCCCTTAAAATACACCCTTTTGTCATCAGTGTGCAGCTTACACAGAAGGAAGCTGCCCTTACTGCCCTCATGGCACAAAGCATACCCGGAAGGAGAGAGATCGCGATTCACACATGCAGACTATCATGACCAGAGATGTTATACCTGGCGAGGTGCGGTCTCTACCTGTGCGGGTGCTGTAGCGTGGTCCTGCCAGTGGGGGTACTGGTGTCTGGAGGTTGGCATGAGGTGTGTGTGGATGTCCTAAGGGTACAAGCCATGTGGTGATAGGAGAGACTGGCAGCACCGCCGTGCTGGGGATTGCTGGGTGCCGCCATCTTGGTTTTGGCCATGTGACTTGAATGGGCAAATAAGGTTAGAGCATCGTGTGTGAACTCTCAGCAGTCTATCATACACATTCTCATGGTACTTAAGGGTGTTCAGCACACCCTCTAATTGCCAGTGCAATGTGTTCAAAGCACAAGCTGTGAGAGAGTTCTCTGTGCTCCTTAACCTGTGTGATTATTACAGTCCCAGCAGTGCTCCATTTCCTGCTCTGTCTCCTTCTCAGGCTGTTCCCGGATATTTGCATCTACACTGCTATACCCCATTACTCACCCCACTGTGTGTGACTCCTCCAGATATCCGGACTCAGAGCCCACTCCAGTACTACAGTCCTCTGTTCCTCAGTCACACTTGCATTGGACTTTCCTCTGCTAGACACCTGTTCCCAGCTTCATTATTGGACTTTGTTTTTTCCCTTCCAGACATTTGTTTTCAATCTCACATCACTTGGACTTGTTTTTTTCTGCCAGTTTATATATATTGTTACCATGTCATGAGTAATAATACTCCAATAAAGCCTGCTGCATTCCAATTCTCCTTCATCCACCCCAGGTTCAAAAAATAATCCAGACCTGACAGTTTGCACTGGCCCAATGTATTCAGCCACTGGACAGGAGTCTAGAACGGATTTGCTACAGAGTATTGCCAATCAACTAGAAGGCCTGGAAGCCTCGCAGCAGCAACTGGCATATGTTCTCCAGGAGATATCTCTCAGGCAAGACACCTTGCAGGCTTCTCTCATCACTGTTGGTATACCAGCGACCACCAGTCAGCCCACATCAATGGCCTCTGTTCCCAGTGCCCCACCTCATCTACACTTACCTACGCCTAGTAAATTTTGATGGCAACCCCAAAATGTGTCATGGTTTTTTTAACCAGTGAACCCTCCAACTTCCCTACTCCTAGGACCAAAGTGGCTTATATCATGTCCCTGCTGTCCTGACCCATGTTGGACTGGGTTTCCCCACTATGGGAGTGATCAGATCCTCTACTGGATAATTACTCACACTTTTTAGCATCATTCAGGAGAATCTTTGACAAATCCGGAAGGACGTCTTTAGCTTCCTCTGAAATTATGCACCTCAGACAAGGGATTCATCCTGTCAGTCAGAGTGTTATACATTTTCAAACATTAGCATCAGAATTGAAATGGAACGAGGAGGCATTAACATCGGCCTTTTGGAACAGCCTTTCTGACAGGCTAAAAGATGAGCTAGCCACTTGGGACCTTCCCACTAAACTCAACAACCTCATCTCTTTGTGTAATAAGGTGGACTTACAGTTTCGGGAACAACAGACAGAAAAAAATAGAAGTGATCGATCCAGGTCTCGTCCTGTTATTCCTCTCATCTCCTCTACCCTTGGACCTACAGATAATGAACCTATGCAGGTTAACTCGGCTCGCCTAATAAAGAACAACAGAGGCACCGCCGAGAAAATCTCTGCATGTATTGTGGGGAGTCTGGCCTTCCTGTAGCCTTTCTGCTCCCATCGTCCGGGAAACCTCCATTCCTATCCAGCCCTGGGGACACTCAGCTAGGAGTGGTGATGCCGTCCCCAAAATATGCTGAGTCAGTTCTGCCCATAACTCTGGACTTGAAACAATGTCTTGTGTTTTTTTCCTCCCACTTAGATTCTGGGGCAGCAGAACAATTTTATTACCCTCAAATTTGTCAAAAAACTCCAAGTATTATGTATTACCCTCAATCATGTTATCACCCTCTCTGCAGTCGATGGCAGTCCTATTGACAATGGCATAGTCTCCAAACAGACTCATCATATGTTGGTTTGTATAGGAGCCCTTCATTCTGAGCTCATCAGTTTTCTGATAATACCCAAGGTATCTCACAATGTTATTCTAGGATACCCCTATGCAACCACAATCCCAAAATCAATTGGAATTCCATGCAAGTCCACTCCTGGGGCAATTCTTGTCGAAAATGTCTTGTCTTCCACACATCAAACCTGTAAGAGAAATTCATACATCAGAAAATCTACAACTTTCCTTTTCATACAGGTCTTTCTCTGATGTTTTTTTCTAAAAGCAAGGCTACCTCCACACCAAGATTAGGACTGTCTAATTGGTCTGATGCCGGATAAGATTACTCCCCATGGTCATACATACCCCTTATCTTTGCCCAAAACCAAGGCCATGTCAGAATGTATCCAGGAGAACCTGAAAAAGGGCTTCATCAGACCATCCACTTCTCCTACCCAAGCCTGGTTATTTTTGTGTCCAAGAAGGATGGGGGTCTCCGACTCTGTATTGATTATTGGGGTCTAAATGATATCACTATAATAAATGGATACCCTTTGCCTCTAATCACTTAGCAGTTTGATCATGTCAAAGGAGCCACAGTCTTCTCTAAACTGGACTTATGAGGGGCTTATAATCACATCAGAATTCACTCTGGCAATGAATGGAAAACCACCTTCAATACTCGAGATGGGCACTTCAAATATTTGGTGATGCCATTTGGTCTCTGTAATGCCCCTGCAGTCTTCCAAAATTTTGTAAATTAGATATTCAAAGATTTACTTTATGTTTATGTAGTTGTGTATCTGGACGATGTCTTAATTTTTACTTCTGACCTCAAAGAACATCAACATCATGTTAAAGAAGTCCTGACTCGGCTGAGAAAAAATAATTTGTACTGCAAACTTGAAAAAAGTGTCTTCAAAATCCCTTCCATCCCATTGCTATGGTATACCATCTCTGACTCTGGATTGGAGATGGATCCCAAAAAGGTTCAAGCGATTCTGGACTGGTCTCATCCCATGTCTCTAAAGCCAATTATTATAGGAAGTTCATTAAGGGATTTTTGTCTCTTGTGGCTCCCACCACCGCCTTATCCTGTAAAGGAGCCATTCCCTCCCAGTGGCCTCCCGAGGCATAGATGGCCTTTCAGATGTTGAAGCAGGCCTTTATATCGGCTACAGTCCTGTGACAACCAGACACCAACAGACCTTTTTTCTTTGGAGGTGGATGCTTTTTCTGAGGCAGTGGGAGCTGTTCTTTCACAGAAATTTGAGGACAATAAGATGTGGGTTCTTTTCTAAAATGTTTTCTACAGCAGAGAGGAACTATGCCACAGGAGAACAATAATTGCTGGCAGTCAAGTTAGTCTTGGAGGAGTGGCGTTATCTTCTTGAAGGAGCCAAGTTTTCTTTTACAGTATACACCAACCATCGTAACGTGCTGTTTCTAAAAAAAATGTACAATGCATCAGTTCTAGTTTGGTCCGCTGGGCCATATTCTTTTCACATTTTAATTTTACTCTAAGTTATCATCTTGGAACCCTCAATCTGAAAGCTAATGCTCTGTTACGTTCTTTCTCTTCAGATAGCAATATAGAAGTCCTCAGAGAGACCCCGGTTCTTGACTCTAGGGTCTTTGCTATCATTCAAATACATCCTCCTCTTGGAAAAACCTTTTTGACTCCAGAGTTACGGAAACAACTACTGTCTTTGGCTCATTCTTTCGGCTTTGCTGGTCACAGTTACTGTATTCGTAAAACATTATAGTTTTTGCAATGCTCCTATTGGTGGCCCACCATGAAATCAGAGGTGGCTGAGTTCATTGCCTCTTGCACCCAGTGTGCTCAACACAAAACATCTAGACAAGCTCCAGCCGGAGATCTGGTGCCTCTTCCTACTCCAACCCATCCTTGGACCCATCTGTCCATGGATTTCATGATAGACTTGCTAGTTTCCAATGACTACACCACCATCTGGTCGGTGGTCGACCGCTTCTCCAAGATGGTCCATTATGTCCCACTCAAAAAACTACCCTCTGCTTCTGAACTGGCTCAGTTGTTCATACAACATTTATTTTGCCTGCACAGACTCCCAACTGAAATTGTATCGGACTGTGGAGTACAGTTTGTGGCCAAATTTGGAGAGCTTACTATTCTACTCTGCAAGTGAAATAAAATTTCTCTACAGCCTATCACCCTCAAAGTAATAGATCTACAGAGAGGACCAGGACCTGTAGACCTTTCTAAGAATCTACATGTCATCCTCCCAAGATAACTGGTCTGACTCTCTCCCTTGAGCAGAATTCACACACAATTCTTCTTACCATTCCTCATCCAGTCAGTCACCATTCTATGTGGTATATGGTTTCCATCTTAGAGTTCCTTAGTTCAAAGATCTGCCAGCCTATGATGTTCCTGCAGTTTATTCTACTCTATGGAAATTGGCTCAGATTTGGACACAAGTTCATGCTATTCTCATCAAGACCTCTCAGCATTATAAAAAAAGAGGCAGATAGGAGACATAGAACTGTTCCCAAGATGCAAACGGGTCTGGCTTTCCACCCGAACCTACGCCTCAGGTTTCCGTTCATGAAATTTGCACTTAATTCCTCAAAGTCCTACCATCACCTCCTAAAGTTCTCACTGACAAAGGGGTAGAATTCGAAGTGAAACAAGTCCTGGACTCCCATTTTAAATATGGACATTTACAGTACCTGCTGGACTGGAAGAGTTACGGCTAGTAGAACGATGCTGGATTAAAGCAGAGGATGTTCACATTCCTAGCATCATTCGCAAGTTGCATGCCTCTAATCCAGAGATGCCTGGAAAGTTACCAGAGGCCACCGGAGGGGTTGCTGTCATAACCAGAGATGTTATACCTGGCGAGTTGCATTCTCTACCAGTGCAGGTGCTGTTGTGCAGTCCTAGGGGTACTGGTGTCTGGAGGGTGGCACGAGGTGTGCGAGGATGTCCTAAGGGTACAAGCCATGTGATCACAGGTGAGACTTGTAGCGCTGCCATGCTGGGGATTGCTGGGCGCCACCATCTTGGTTTTGGTCATGTGACCTGAATGGGCCAATCAGGTTAGAGCATTGTGTGTGAACTCTCTGCAGCCTATCATGCACATTCCCATGGTACTTAAGGGTGTTCAGCACATCCTCTAGTTGCCAGTGCAACGTGTTCACAGTGCAAGCTGTGAGAGAGTTTTCTGTGCTCCTTAACCTGTGTGATTATTACAGTCCCAGCAGTGCTCCGTTTCCTGCTCTGTCTCCACCTCAGGCTGTTCCCGGATACCCACATCTACCCTGCTTTACCCCATTACTCACCCCACTGTTTGTGACCCCACCAGATCTCCGGACTCAGAGCCCACTCCAGTACTACAGTCCTCTGTTCCTCAGTCACACTTGCATTGGACTTTTTTCCTCTGCCAGACACCTGTTCCCAGCTTCATTATTGGACTTTGTTTTTTCCCTGCCAGACATTTGTTTTCAGTCTCACATCACCTGGACTTGTTTCTTTTCTGCCAGTTTATATATCTGTTACCATTTCATGAATAGTAAAGCCTGCTGAATTCCAATACTACAAAACCCATTCCTGTTTCATCTCCTGCATCCACCCCAAATTCAAAATATAATCCAGACCTGACACAAACATTAAAATAACCGGATTAGACCTATAGGTGACTAGCGTATAAAAGGCTTTTTGCTATAACATAGCAGTCTTTCATGGGTGAATTAATTATAAGAACACATACACATGAACCCTGTTGACCAAAAGTGACGCCATAATTTATTCCAATTAGTCCCTATATACTGGGGTATAAATGTAGCAGTACCTCATAGCAGCAGTACCCCTTGATGAAGTCCTAGATGGATGGAACATGTTGGGAAGCTGCTCCTCTTGCCTTATGAATGATCTTACATTTGAAACAGATAAGCATTGAACCTTTTAAATCCTATTTTTTTTTTAAACTTTTTTTTTTTTTAAACCTTGTTTTTATTTTTCCCTTCTTTGCATACATTTTACTCTTACTGTGCTATGAATTGGATGTAATTAACTATTGTTTCATGAAGTGTATTTATTAACTTATTGTCTAATAATACTTGCACAGCAGATTGCACTTTATTATCTACCTGGTTACCTATTAAGGGTTGATCAGAGGTTGTGATCATTGCTAGGCTGTGCTTCAGAATTTTATTCATGTATAAATAAATTGCTATATATTTATCTTTATCACACTCTGATCATATCACTGGTATATTTTTGGTATTTATAAAGCAATTTACCATCCCCATTTTGATGGGGTCATTTTAAACAGTTAAATTATTGGTCTATTTCAGCACTTTAGTACACTGCACTTTTTTCACAAAGCACTTTTCAGCTACACTTTTCTACAAGAATTATTCACTTATATACATGAACATTACTGCACTTCATTTTTGACCCAGTGGGTTATAAAATGCCATTATACTTAAGACATACTAGTAGCTTGAATCAGTTTCACTTATCAAACTAATGTCTGTGGCATAAACCCCTATGCTATTATTTCTTTTGGTTCAGCTGATGCTCTCAGAATAGAGAGAAGAGTGCTCTTGAATTGGTGCCGGTCCATACACAGTTTACATATATAACAATCCACATGGTCTGGCTCTCTATGTAGAAAATAGAAATGTTCCGGGTGCCTGCACAAATTGTAACATACAACCTCCACAAGGTGCGGCACTCCAGTCATAAATAAGCTCTCACAAAGCAGAAGGTGATTGGCAACGTTTCAGTGCCTATATATTTGTGGCACTTTCATCAGGACAAAGGTATAAGTAAGTGTCTTACCTTAAATATACAGCATGTACACTGTAAGATAAAATCACCCTTTATATGGAACCGCCATATTGGTCTGCCAACAACAAAGAACCTTTGCCCCAATAATAGGGCTAGACAAAGGATTAATGTTGCCAATATACAATTGGTGGTGTTCTATTATTACCTGAAGGTCTCATTATAGGACCTGACTGTATAAAGACCTACCATCCACTTATTGAAGATACCATCCCCTCCATTCCACTACCCCAACGGGAGAACTCCAAAGTGTGGGGATTAGTCATATATAAAAGAAATAGCAGTATTGGTCTCTTTAAGGATTCCAATTCTCATTTTTTTTATATGTGGCACTTTCTGGACATTTTTTGTCTATATACTGTGTTTGTGTGTGTGTGTGTATATATATATTTATATATAAGAGATGAGCGGGCCTGGTTCTCAGAGGGGAACTGAGACACAGTTCCAAGATTCCTAATCAAAGCAAAAACTAGTGATCCTGCTATCGGATCTCGAGGTTTTGCCTTGGGAGTCCATTTTACACTGTCCCACTGAATTCAATGGGCTTAACGCTGATTGGCTGAGAGAGCCCTTTGTCAAGGCTCTCAGCCAATCCGTGTTAAGCCCATTGAATTCAATGGGCAAAGGAAGGAAGATGCTGCCCGTCCCACTTTTCTGACAATGCTGCTCCTCCCACTGCCGACACTGATGGCACCCCCTGCTGCCGACATCGCTGGCACCCCCACGCACCCATGCACTGCTGGCACCCTGCTTTGAGGACACTGCCAGAAACCACAAACTGCTGCCCTACATACTGAGGACACCATCAGCAACCCCACACTGCCGACACTGTCACACTGAGGACACCACTGGCACCCCTGCACTGCCTACACCATCAGCACATGTGAACTGAGGACACTTCTGGCACCCCCACTCTGCCGACACCTCCGGCACTCTGCACAGAGGACATGGACAGCACCCCCACACTGCTGCCGCATGTACACTTCCACACTGAGGACACCGCTGGCTCCCCCGCTCTGCCGACACAAATGACACCCTGCACTGAGGACACTACCAGCACCACATCACTGCCAACACTTAGGTAATCGCCAGCACCCATGCACTGATGACACCACTGCCACTTTTGCATTGAGGACACCAGCAGCCAGTGTTGGACTGGGGCATGAAGGGCCCACCAGGGGATTGCAATAGTGAGGCCCACTGAAGGGGCATAACCATCTGCCGAAGTGGGTGTACCCAGTGAATAGAAAGACGTGGCAATAATATCTTCAAGTAGAGGAGTTAACTAGTGATAGACCTCTAAAAAGCAAGAGAAATGGTTGTCATAGTGTCAGATTTAGGTTCACATGGGTCTGGAGCTGAAATTAATAAGGGCCTATTGTGGCCCACTATAGGGGGTGTGACCAGTGCTGTGTGGGTGTGGTCAGCACAGGGTTTGTGCCATGTGGTGTAGCTAGTTCCATGGGTGCGACTGCAGACAGCAGTGCTTTAACTGGCAAAGTCGTGACACATGCGACAATGCCTCCCCACTGCTTTCCCCAGCTCTGACTCTCTGGACCACCAGAAGTGATGTTGCAGTCTGTGACCACCGACATCATATACAGAATCACTTCCCCTTAGTTCCCCTACAAGCACTATATGACTGATCTCTGTAAGTGCAGAAATCAGCTTCAGCAGGGGAGATTGATCATCATTCCCTCCTGAAATATACAAATATAAAAATATTAGTCACAGGGTAGGAGGAAGACGGCAATGAAAAAGGATCCTTTTTATAGGGACCAGGGTTGGTTTACAGACCAGATATTTTTTTACTACTAATGGGGTGTGGGGTCTAATGAGGTGTGGTGTAAGTCCACTGTGGGTATCTATTGCTTATAGGGAGTGGGAAGTTGCTTTAGAATGGTGGCCTATGGACACGGGGGGATGGGGGAGTTGCAAAACACCCCTAGATATATATATATATATATATAATTATAGAAATACGGAGGTGCGACACTCTCAAAAATAAATATTAGCAACACCAATGTGTTAAATCAATCAACGTTTCGGTACTTTAATATACCACCTTCAGGATTACAAAAGATAACAAAGACTGTCTTACCTTAAATACATACTGCACCCTGTGAGAAAAACTGCGCTGACAGCGGGACTATGAACCCGGCCAGCGGCAGTGATTGATGATGTCATCGCGCACTGCGTGATGACCCGAACACTGTGCCCATCACCATAGAAACATAGTAAACAAAATAACAGGAGACGCTGGAGAGAAAATATAATACGCAACAAAATGCTGGTGTTAAAAAAAATTGACAAAAGTCACATATGAATATTAATACATAAAATCAGACTTAACCAAACATTGGAAAAATACCAATATTAATATTAAGAATAATATTATATAAAAAAAACATTTCTTAGAAAAAATATTCTCGAAACTAAAATATGTTAGAGAAGACAGTAGGGAATCAAAGATATATCAACAATAATTCAAAAACAGGATAAAGACATAGATTCATTTAGACCTCGGGGTGCAATTACATCAAGTCGGTGAATCCACCTTCCTTCACATTGCATCAGCTGGCGATTCCTATCGCCACCTCTAACATACTGAGGGATGTGATCAATTATACGATAACGTAAACATGTCAGACTGTGCATAAATTCTGCAAAGTGTCGTGCAACAGGTTGTTCACTTGTACCACATTCCAATGCAGCTCTAATGCTTGAGCGATGCATTGCTATGCACTCCTTGAATTTACATTGGGTCTTCCCAATATATGACAGCCCGCAAGGGCAAATTATTTGGTACACAACGTATGTACTGTTGCACGTCAACTGATGGAGAATTTGAATTTTTTTCCCAGTATGGGGGTGGTTGAAGGTGTTCCCTGGTATTAAGTGCCTGCATGTGACGGGAGTACATTTATAACATCCTGTTTTTTTATTTGACAAAAAGTGACTTTTAGCAGATACTATATTACGGTTAGTGATGTCAGATTTAACCAAAATATCATGAACATTTCTCCCTCTGGAGTAGCAAGGCATGATGTCCGTATCAGATAAGGCCATAACCTCATCAGATTTAATAATTGGCCAATTATTTTTAACCACTTTCTTAATGGCTGGTGACAAAATGTTAAATTGGTTAACCCAGGGAACAAATTTCCTCTTAGATGGTTCTTTATTTCTCTTCTTCAGGGTGCAGTATGTATTTAAGGTAAGACAGTCTTTGTTATCTTTTGTAATCCTGAAGATGGTATATTAAAATACTGAAATGTTGATTGATTTAACACATTGGTGTGCTAATATTTATTTTTGAGAGTGCCGCACCTCCGGATTTCTGTTACGATTTATGTGAGGGCACCTCAGCAAGTTGGATTTGTTGTTGGGAGTGCCAGACCTCCTGGATATTGTGTGTGTGTGTGTGTGTGTGTGTGTGTGTGTAATATATATATATATATATATATATATATTATAATAAGGGCACAGTCGTGCTCTTATATTAAGGCTGCATCTAAAAAAATGGATTTCTCCATAGAGAATTCTGAAGGGGGGGCAGGATGTTCAAGGGGCTACATCTCAAAAGCTATAGGAGGTATGGATCTGAAAGAATAGAACTGTCACTGAGTGTTGCAAGCCAAATTTCAGGGCAAAAACATAAAAAATGAGGATTTGGGAGTAATCTAAATGCTCCAACTGTCAGTTTTTCTGACATTGTCAAATACGAACCCTTTTGTGCAGTAGTCTATGGGGGATTTTTTGGGAAGGCAAAACTCAAGTTAAGGGTGAAATTTAGACTTTGGGTTTGTTTTATTAGGTAGCTATTGTGCCAGGGTACTTGCTTTTGTGGTTCAGGTAAAATAGAAAGTGATAGTTTTTAAAGTATTACCTCAAGAATGTGCCATTATAAAGATAGGACTTTTCAACTTGTTGCACAGCCGCAGTAGGAGCTTCCAGCAGGTGTAGTCATAGTGGCTTCACTTGGGTGCAGCAAGATGGCTGTCGTTTGCGGGCGGTAGTGGGCAAAGCAGCGGCGGGGACACAGATGCGGTGGTGGGGACTGGGGTGGCGGGTCGCGGTTGTTGGTGGGGGATGTGGGTATCGGTGGAGACACGTGTGTTGGTGGAGGGTCCGGTGGCGGAGGGTAAAGCGGCGGTGAGGGCGTTGGTGGCGGGCCTGGACTGGAGAGGATTCAGACCCCTACAGCTATTATGCTGAATATGGCAGCGGCACCCATTTCAAAAATGGTGCCTCAGCACTATTTTTGAAATTCAAAGATGGCCGCTGCTAACCAATCACGGCTCACGGCGGCCATCTTTGAATTTTAAAATGGGCACTTTGCCGTACCCGGCAAAATGGCTGGCTGGGACAAGATCTCAGATCCAGGCCCGCCGCCGACACTCAAACAGGCGCTGGTCCAGCAGCTGCCATTGATGACATCGCGAGCCGTGAATGGCTCGCTGCGGCCATCTTTGATTTTTGGATGGCCGCCACGAGCCAATCACGACTCATGATGTCATTGGAGGCAGAGGACCATAGAAGCTCTGGGGAGGTGGCAGCCACCCCCCAGGTGAGGACTCCAGAAGCCCTGGCGGGTGGGCACCTGCCAGGTGAAGACGCTGAAGCCCTGGCAGGTTTGCGCCCACAAGGTGAAAACACCAAAAGTCTTAGTGGGTGGCGGCCATGCAAAAGAGCTGACAGGCTGCCACCCACTAGGTGAAGATGCCAGAAGCCCTGGCAGGTGGGTGCCCGCCAGGCAAAAACTCCAAAGCACTGGTGGGTTGCCACCCACCAGGTGAAGACACTGGAAGTCCTAGTGGGTGGCGGCCATGAAAAAGAGCTGATACAGGCTGTCGCCCACTAGGTGAAGACATGGAAGCCCTGGCGGGTTGGTGCCCGTCAGGTGAAGACGCCAAAGCCCTGGTGGGTTGGCGCCTGCCAGGCAAAGATGCCCAAGTCCTGGGGTGTCCGCGGCCATGCAAAAGAGCTTAAAGGCCACCGTCCCCCAGGTGAAGACCTGTAAAATAAAATATTACAATATTAAAGTGTGTTGTGTTATTTTAAAACATTTTTTTACAGGTGGCAGTGGGACCTAATGTCCAGCATGCTGGTACTTGTGGTTTTCCAAGTACCAGCATGCAGGGAGACATGCTGGGATCTATAGTTCACCTGGAAAAGAAAATATTCTTTAAAATGCACCACACAACACAATCAACTTAGCACCCAGGGCTGCTGGGGATAGCACCAGGCTATCAGCCTGGGCCTGGGGTGCCCTGAGGAAGGGGACCCATTTTATTGGTGGTCCCCAGCTCCTCAGGGATCCCCAGCCTGGACTGACTAGCAGTCAGGGTTGATGCTGCGGCTGGGGGGCCCGGTGAAAGGGCTCCCCTGGCTGTGGCATCAGCCCCCCATTAGAAATAGTCCGGTGCTGGTAATGGAGAATACAGGGGGACCCTACTCATTTTTGCCCCCTGTATTTCCAGAACCAGGACCGGATCAGAGCCCAGTGCTGGTTGCATAACCTATGGGGGACCCCTATATCAGTTAACCCCCATATTTTGGCAACCAGGGCTGGTTCTGACTAGCTCGGTGCTGGTTGTGCCTAAATATGGGGGAACCCTATGTCATTTGTTCCCTGCATTTAAGCACACATTTCTGTGAATTAGCAGCTCCACCATTTCGTGAGTGACAGCAATCTCATTCTGTGAGAGTGCTGAATCTGCCATTAACAACAGGGTGTGATGGCATACCATATCTGTATTGCGCAAGGAACACATCCATTAAGGCATCAGCCTTAATGATCGTAATTTCATTGCTTTTTGGCGTTTGAGTGGCAGAAAATCAATAGGTTTTGTGAATATATATATATATATATATATATTATAAAGTATATATATATATATATATATATATATATATTATAAAGTATATATATATATATATATATATATTATAAAGTCAGTGACCTATTCAATATATCAACAATTCCAAAGGAAACCACAATCCTTATGTCCAGTTGACAATGGACTGCAGAGGCGAATAGTCTTGTGTTTCTAATGAGACCAAATAGTGCACGGGCCAAAGTAGTGCCGTTGTCCTCCCCTCACATATAACCCAGGTCCTGTTGGGAAAGGTATCTGAAAATTAGAGCACAAAAAGGGGACAACCACATCGTGCATTAAACATATAACAATTTATTGCGAGCAGCAAACAAACAACTGCAAATCAGTGTGCGTACCAAAGCAGGAGGTCAGAACCACCACAAGTAAAATCAGTATAAAACAAAATTGGCCAGTAATTCACCCAAACGTCTCCAGAACATTTTTCGGCCACTCGAACATTCACAGAAGGTAATGCCAAACAACGCCCCAATGCGTTTCATCATCAGACTTCGTCAGGAGGCTGGCTGGCATAATTCAAAGTATGGTTTAAACAGTAATCCTCTCTCTCCTTCTATACTATTCATGAAATTAGTTAACTAATTGCCATGTTTCAGCAATGTTCATTTCAAGAATAGTAACATTTTAACACAATCAATTGCAACATAAGCTAGAACTTTAGAGAAAAAATTGAATTAATTATAAAAAATAAAGAGAGCACTAAAAGAGAATATGGAGATTAGTAAATGTGCTTTTATTACTCAATATAGTTCTTCTAACAATGAGGTTTTTAAGATACTTAGTAAATACTGGCACATTATACAAATGGACCCTGTTTTATCGTACATCATGCCAGAGAAGCCAGATATTGTTTTTAGAAGAGCTCGGACTCTGAAATATTTTTTATCCCCTAGTCTATTATCCGTGACTGATGAAGGAGAAATAACCAAGTCATGTTTGTTTATGAAAACTGAAGGGTTCTATATTTGCAGAAAGTGTAAAGTTTGTGCTCATGGTATAAAAAGGAAAAAAACCTTTATGAGCAGCGCTGGGAAGGAGTTTAAGGTTAAAAACATTATCACATGTAATACTACTTTTGTCATCTATTTAATGGTCTGTGGTTGTGATCAAATGTATGTAGGTAAAACAAAAAGGATATTGAAAATTAGAATCCTGGAACATCTAAGGAACATAAAAAACAGTATAGAGAACCACAGTGTACTCAGACATTTTAAGAAATGTCAGGGAAGTAATCCGGCAGCTTTGAGATTTATGGCATTAGAGCATGGTCTGCCAAATAGGAAAGGTGGTAATAGGAAGAATTTGTTAGCAAAGAGGGAATCTTTTTGGATTATCACTTTGAATACCCTGTGCCTCAAGGGGTTAAATGATGGGTATGATATTACTCCCTTATTGAAGGATTGATCCATTCACTGATTGTTTTATCTTGCACGTGCACTTTTTTACCATCTCTATACTCATTTATTCTTAAATTATTTTGATATCTGACAGATAGTTTTATAAGTTTTAAATTAGTTATTTTTATATAAAAATTATATGTGTATGTGCCAGAAACTAATGTACACATGCTTGTTACAGTATGTAGCAAATTGATTGTGTTAAAATGTTACTATTCTTATGAACATTGCTGAAACATATGGCAATTAGTTAACAAATTTCATGAATAGTAACACCTGTAGAAGGTAGAAGAAGAGAGATTACTATTTAAACCATACTTTGAATTACGCCAGCCAGCCTTCTGACAAAGTCTGATGATGAAATGCGTTGGTCCATGGTTTGGCATTATATTCTATAAATGATCGAGTGGCCAAAAACGATCCTGGAGATGTTCAGGTGAATTACTGCCCAATTTTGTTTTATACTGATTTTACTTGTGGTGGTAGAGCATCACCAGGGATGAAACCCAGCGTCTGGTGATGTCTATGCGTTCCAGACTTCAGGCTGTAATTGCCTGCAAAGGATTTGCAACAAAGTATTAAAAAGTGAAAGTTAGATTTAGGATTGTTTAGTTTGTCCCATTACTTTTGGCCCCTTAAAAAGTGGGAGGCACATATAGAAACCATTGTAATTCCTACACCGTTCACCTGATTTGGATGTAATTACCCTCAAATTAAATCTGAAAGTCTGCAGTTAAAGCACATCTTATTTGTTTCATTTCAAAGCCATTGTGGTGGTGAATAGAGGCCAAAATATGAAAATTCTGTCAATGTCCCAATATTTATACACCTGACTGTATATTCTCAGAGTGCTAATGTAGGTTTTAAGATATGTGCTCATGTATTTGAATGAAGTAAAGCAATTGTAGCAAAAATATATATTGTCAATATTAAAAGGGATGGGTACGTGATGACTGCGCTCGGAATTCTGGTAGTCAGAATCCCGATGCTGGCATCCTGAAAGGGTTAGGATACCAACACCTGTCAATCTGTATCCTAACACTCCCACTCTCCCTAACTTCAACTCTCTCTCCCTCCCTCTCCACTGCCTAAAGCTAACCCCCCCAGTGCCAAAATCTAACCTCCCCCTCCCAAAAACCTAACCCTTCCCTTAGTGCCTAACCATAACCCCGCTACATATCCTCAGGATTCCAGCAGTTGGGATGTCTGCACTGGGATTCTGACAAGTGTCAGGATTCAGATACAAAACATGGGGGTCAGCATGCATCTCACATATATATATATATAGCAATATATGGCAATACCATGGGTGCGGCACTCAGGGCTATGTAGAAGAATGAAAACTCCAACACGTATAATAACGTGTGTGTGTATATATATACACACACACGTTATTATACGTGTTGGAGTTTTCATTCTTCTACATAGCCCTGAGTGCCGCACCCATGGTATTGCCATATATTGCTATATATATATATATATATCCATCTCATTCAGAATAAACATTCAGCTCCCTAATTTCTAAAACTATCATACTCAGTTTATGCATGTGCACTATCTGCATCTCCATTGTGCTCTATCTTCCCCAATCCCTACAGCTAGGTGGTCTCCTAACTGTGATAGTTATTTATTCCCTCATCTGCACCAATCTGTCTTTCACCATCTGCACTGCCCTGTCTTCCTGGATCTGTGCCACTCTGTCTCCCCCTCATTTTTGGCAGTCTTTCTTCCTCCATTTGCACCACTCTGTCCCTGCCCCACCCGCACCAATCTGTCTTCCCCAATCCCTACTGATGCGTGTTCTCCCATTGTGCTAGTCTGTATTCCATCATTCATACCAATCTGTCTTTACTAATCTGCACTGCTCTGTCTTCCTACATCCATGCAACTCTGTACCCACATCTACATTGCTCTGTTCTCCCAAACCATGCCACTCTGTCTCCCCCGCATAAGCATCACTGTTTTCCACCCATCTGCATCACTTTGTCCCCTCCATCCACACCACTGTTTTCCAACCATATGTATCACTTTAAGCAGCACAGATGGGGGGAGCCAATCTCCCTCCTCTCTATCTCCCCCATCCACCCCACTTTTATCCCATCTGCGCAGCTCTATTTTCTGATAAAACCTCAGCTGCATAGACCATGTGTTTATTCCAAAGAGCAAACAATTCTGTGAATCAGCAACTCCACCATTTTGTGAGTGACAGCAATTTCACTCTGTGTGAGTGCTGAATCTGCAGTTAACCACATGGCGTGATGGCATACCTGTATTGTGCAAGGAACATGTTCATTAACGCATCAACCTTAATGATTGGAATTTTATTGCTTTTTTAATTTTGAGTGGCAGAAATTCAGTAGGTTTTGAGAAATTTCACATCATGTCTAAGAAGCCTTAATGGGACATGTGAAACCATAAGGTTTTTTGTCTATGGAATTGAATTGCTTTTTTTTATAATTTATTAATCATCAGGGATGGGAGCAGCAAACCGGGCCACCTGCAGGGCAACAAAATGGTACACTAGCACTGGTGTTGGAGAAGACAGCACACGAGGTGTTTCGGGGGTGCAGAGGGAGTGACGGCTGATGGGTCAGGCTGCAGGCATATGAAGCAGTGCACAGGTTCAGCAGCGGGGGACAGAAAGGCTCACTGGCACTGATGGTCCCAGCCCTGAACTGCTTGTTAGGGCCCCTACACATGGAACGATGTGCTCACGATGCGATATTGTGGACAATTTCCCTTGAACACTAACCATCACTCCCGGACATGATATGGTGCTTAAACAGAACATTTTGACTTAAGAACTATGGTGCAAGATCTAAAGATAGCTAACTGCATACACATCAGTGAGATCTGTGATGCAGACATGTGTAAAATAAATGATCCAGAGATGCATGCACAGATCAGTGTGATCCACATCCAGGGGAGCCCTTTCACTGTGTCCCCCAGCCAAATCATCTCCCCTTACCACTAGTCAGCCCAGGCCATGGATCCCAGGGGAGTTGGGGACCCCCCATAAAGGTCCCCCTCTACAGGGACTGATAGTCCGAGGCTATCCCTGGCCCTTGGGTGCCAGGTTGATAGTATAATGTGGTGTACATGAAAGTTTAAATATTGTCTTTTCCAGTATGACTACAGGTCCCAGCAAGCCTTGTCTGCATGCTGGTACTTGGAGAACCACAAGTACCAGCAAGCAGGGGATTAAGGGCCTGCTGGTACTATAGTAATATTAATAATAGAAATATTACAATAAAACAAGAAAACCAATTGTTTTAATAATGTATTTTCCTGCACCTTCACCTGGGGCCCAGCAGCCTTTAAGCTCTTTCACATGGCTACTGCCTCCCCTTGGACTTCCATGGAGTCTTCATCTGGAGGGTACCGCCCTTTCAGGACTTTCCCAGCATCTTTTTTATTTGGCAGCTCTTCTCTGCTGACTGCCCACTGTCGGACTGCCATGCCATTTCCTCACACTGGCATATATAAGCCAGCCAAGGGGGTGGGGTGATGACGTCGTGATTGGTTCGTGACGGCCATAATTAAATTGAAAAAATGGCACAGAGACGCCATTTTTAAAATGGGCACGGTGCTTTTGCGGTTCTCACCATTGAAATCAATGGTGGGAACCGTTCATTGGCTGAGAGGTGGAATGATCGCCTCTCTCAGCCAATGATCTCTCTGCACTGGGATCTCTGTTGTGAAATCCCACTGCAAAGCCATCATTCAGGTAGTACTGTCCTTAGAGGATGTTTGTGGCTCATGAAATGCATTTTTTGGTTTTGCCAATACCCTGGATTGCCTACTTTGGAACAAAGAGGACATAATTCATGCATAGAAGGTGAGTATGGATTTTTTATTACAGGAACCCTTTGTATTATCTACTTGGACAAGTGGACGTTATTGGCTTCAGGGATACATAGATGAGTATGTGAGATAGTGTGTGTATGTTTTAATAAAATTTTACTTTCATCAGTGTGTCTCATGTTTTTTTTTTTAATATTTCTTTTGCTGTGGAACTACAGGTACCAGCCGGTGTAATGCCCTGCATGCTGCTACTTATCCATGTACCAGCATGTGGGTGAGGCTTGCTGGGTCCTGCAGTTCCACAGCAAAAACAATATTTTTACAGTCAACAAATGCACCACACTACACAATCAACCCGTTACACACCGGCCAAAGGTGCCGGGGATATCCCCAGACTATAAGCCTGGGGATGAGATGCCCTGGAGAGGGGGACTCCTTTATTGGGAGGTCCCCAGGGATCCATGGCCTGGGCTGACTAGCAGTCAGGTTGATGCTTTGGCTGGGGGACCAATGAAAGGGCTCCCCTGGCTATGGCATTAGCCCTCCGCTAGAAAAAGTCCTGTGCTGGATCTGGATAATACAGGGGGACTCTACACATTTTTTTTCCCCTGTATTTCCAGAACCTGGATAAGCTCAGAGCACAGTGCTGGTTGTGCTTAATACAGGGGACCCCTACACCTTTTGTCGTCTGTATTTTGGCAAACAGGACTAGTTGTGCTTCATATGGGGGACCCCTATGTCCTCTGTCCCCTGTATTTAGTACAACCAGTACTGGGGCTCCAAAGACCGGGGCTGGTTGTTCTTTTGGGGGAGAACTCCATTTTTGTTTTTTTTTGTACAAAGGTTTTACATTTTTTTTAAACAAAGAAGCTCTGACGGTTCTTACTGATCCTGTCCGTGCTTCTGTATTTTATTTATAAACAGGTTCAGGAATCATGGGTCTACCTAATCCAAGCCTGCATCTGTCTGCCGCTAACACCTGCTACCTACCCCGAAGTCGCACAGTCCACACCACCGCTACTTTCCCTCGGTCCTGGCTACATCTAATGCAAGCTTCCTTCTCCCAACTCCCCCACTGCCGCTACTGCCCACAAAGGACAGTCATCTTGGTGCACCCAAGTGAAGCCACTTTGAGTACAACTCCCTATTGGAGGCACCAGGCTGCACAACAAGTTGAAGCTTCCTATCTTTATAATGGCACAATTGTGAGGTAATAGTTTAAAAACTATAACTTTCACAATTACCTGAACCCCAAAAGGCCATACCCTAGAACAATAGCTACCTAATAAAACAAACCCAAAGTGTAAAAATGCCCTGTTCCCTGACTTATGCCTTCCCAAAAATCCCCCATAGAGAACAGCATAAAAGTGGTCCTAATTGAGTGTCAGAAAAACTGAGTGTTAAAATGTTAGATTACTACCAAATCCTCTTATTTTCTTTGCCCTGAAATTTGGCAATCAGTACCGAGCAACAGTTCTACTCTTTCATGTTAAAGTTCAGCTCCGTAACTGCAATAGCTTTTGATATGTAGCCCGTGTCCCCCCCCCCCCTCCTTGGTAGTTCTCTATGGGAGAATTACGTTTTTTTTTAATCATCCTTAATATAAGGGCCCCTCTGTGCCCATATATATATATATATAATATTATGTGGCAAAACTTGGCACTAAAGACCACTACTCAGTTATGTCACTTAATCAGCACTGCCTGTTCTAACTCAATTTTCTGTTCTAATTCAATATATTTGTGGTGGTAAGTCACACTATAGAAAGTTATGTTTGTGGTGGCGAAAGATACAGCGCCTATAAAGTTCATAGATTCATGAAAACACTGCAATTTGGGCAAAATAAATATGTCAGCTTAACTTTGCTTAGGTTGATGATCCTCAGATTCTTCAATGGTCCAATAGGATAATAATTATATAAAGAGTGGAAAAAAGACAATATTTAAAAAATTGTGCTCCCGCATAAAAAAAATCTTATATAACAGGATACAATATGGTAATGAGAATAGGGTTTAAGTAGGAATCAACAATCCTAATGTGCATAAAAACCCAACCATATTTATATAAAAATGTTATTAAAATAAGGATAAATAAACATAAATAAGGGGTATATACAGTGGTCTCCCAATAGGTATTGCATGTATAATAAATTATAATAAAATCAGCTTATCTGTCCTATTGGGGAGCCAGGACAATAGCAGTAACCAATGCATTTCGTCCATAGATGTGACTTCTTCCCTTGAAGATATAACATCTGTGGATTAAGGACCTGATTCAGACCCAGACGCAAAAAAGCGTTCACTCGTAGCTGTCCGATTTTTTGCATTCTGCACATGTGTAAGCATCACAGTGTGTGAACCAGTGCGAAGGATCAGTAAGCGTTCGCTCATTGTGCATAGACTGCCCAGCAGAGTGAGAGGCAGGAGAAGCCGTTTGTGGGTGGTGACAGGGGCTGGCAATTAAAAACATGGGAGTGGAGGTGCAAACACACACTGGGTTTCTGAGTACCCAAAAACCCCCATGACAAAGCTAATTTTATTTTCAGAGACGGAGACAGTCTTGTCTCCGTCCAGGGCCCAGCCTCTAATCATGAGCTGCTCCTCCTTTAGTGGGCCGGACCTCTGCTGTAGGGATGGTTCGCGCAGTCAGGGGGGCCACCTCTTCACTGTGACTGGCATCACATCTGATGGGCAGCGCTGTTCTCCAGAGCACAGACCTCCCACAGCGCAGTGTGCTCTGTCAGCTGCAGCTCTCAGCAGTAGCTCCCTCCGGCTTGAAAGGTAAACGGCACAGTCCCCCTCAGTAGCGCCGGTCTCCTATTATAGTGCCCTCCGTGAACTGCTTCATTCCTCTCTTCAGCCCGAGTCACTGTTGGCCCCAGCAGGCAGTGATTCTAGTCTGATAACAGAATAGTTGCGGTGCTCGTCCAGTCTATAATGATGTATAGCTTGCACTCTCTCAGTCACTGTGCTGCATATGTCTCAACCTATCGTTATATGGTAGGCAATCAATACCAAACACAAAAATGCAATTAGCGCATAATTGCTATTTTGGAAAATAAAATCGATATAGTGTAATAGATGTAGATGGATGTAAATGGAGAAAATTCTCCCAGGAGAATAAAACTTCCAAAATCCTCACTGTCTCCACACAGCACTGTGATGTTATTCCAACAAATCCTGTGATATATCCTTATGTTGTCCCACTGTCTTTGGTTAAAAGTCCTTAAAGTCCAGTCTTATATCTGGATATAATGTAATCCAATGTCACACAAACAGTTGAATAGTAATACAGTTCTCTTGGGATATCTTAGATTCACACACCGGGTCCACCTCTTGCACCTTCTCCAAAAAAGCCACTCTGTGCACCAGCACCTTTGGTAACAATGATAGGGACAGTATCACCTTCTAGACATAATGTTTTGCAGAGTGGTGGTTGAATTGTACTCACCCAAATTGCTCCATCTCTGCTGGTCTCCTCTGTCCGATTCTGTCGTGGAGTGGGTGGGGGTGTGTGGCCCTAGCAGTGTGTATGGATCACCATGTGTTGAAAATACTGGTGACAATGGGTATTATAAAATGGATTTATTAAGTATACTAACATACAAGTATGGGAAACAACCTCCCAGGCTTAACAGCTAAACAATGTATAGGCAATGCTCCCAACACGTTTCATCCCACATCTGGGACTTTTTCAAGGGCTCTGACCAGATTGTATAAGCATATCAGTTTAAATATCTTGGCTTCTGCTACCTCCGGTGTCGCGATTCCGGTACTTCCGAGTATCGCGCTTCGCGCATGTGCACTGCGTCGCTGGGCAGATCACCCAGTCCACAGTGGGGGAAGTCTGCGCAGCTCCTTATTTGGAGACACCGGAGTCACCTTTAAATCTTTGTTTCCTCTCTTTCCTTACTCATAAGGAATCTATTGGTGACCTAATTCATTTGGTCTCCTCTGTAGGAGGTGGCCATTTAGTCAGAGACATCTGCCAGTCAGTAATATAGCAGACTCTATAGCTTCTTCACATGCACTAATACAGGAAAAAACTGCACAGTGGTGTATCTTCTGGTGTCACTATTTCAGAATCCTTATATACATAGATTATATATATCTTAAAACATTATATTGATCAAGTATCCCAAACAGTATTATATTAAATGACACACCTCCATCCACTAAATGCCATTATACTACAAGTACTAGGATGGACCAAATAGTGTATCTCATGGTGGTATACTGTATTGGGAAATGCAATAAAATAAAATAAAATAAAATATTCTCTAAAATACAGCCACTATTACTATGAATTTAAATCTATCGATGAAATAGTTAAACCTATATCTCCTCTTTATTATTAATGTTCAGTTTTGTTTTGTCTTTATTTTCTGTCTATTCTTCTTTATTTGTATTTCTAATTATTACTTATTGATCCTCATTTGCACCCTATAATTATTAAATCCTCATGTCTATTACCTATCTATTTCTGCATCTTTATATGTCACTCACTTAAGTTATGGATCAATGTTCAATCCCCTAGGTTGAAGTGTTTTAAGGTTGAAGATCCATTTGCTTTCATTTTTGTCTATATATGCATGAAAATCACCTCCCCTCCAATTTGGCTCTAATTTCTCTATCGCTAAGAACCTCAGGCATTTTGGGTCACTATTATGTACCTCTTTGTAATGGGTTGACACGCTCTCTTTATGTTCCTAATATGTTCGCCCAATCTCACTTTGAGAGGTCGTATCGTTCTACCTACATACTGCAGTTTACAACTGCATTCCAAAAGGTAGATTACATTCTTGGAGTCGCAAGTCAGTTCTTGTTTTATTGGGTACTTGTGTCCTGTTTGATTGAACTGGAACTCTCACATCGGTTTTGTCGTGTTTATCTTGGTGTTTTTACAGTTACCACACCTCCTACAGAAGAAAAAACCTTTTTTCTCTTTACCTGTTATCAGATTGGTCTGTTTCAGTGTTTTTATTTCTCTGAAGTGGTTTTTCACCAATTTACTCTTGATGTCTGGGACTATTCTAAATACCATATCTGGTTTTTCTGGTAGGACTTTCTGTAGTTGTGGGTCCATTTTCAGAATATGCCAATGTTTGCGTAGTATACTTTTTATATTGTTGGCTGCCCCTGAGTACTCTGTTATGAAATATACTTTATTGTGTTTGTTTTGATCATTATTTCCTTTCTGTTTATATTCCAGTAGTTTTCTCTCCAATGCTTTACCTCTCTGGAATGCTTCCTCTACCTTGTCTGTCTTATACAATTTTTCATCAAATTTCTGTTTTAATATTTCTCCCTGTTCTACATAGTCTTTAATATTGGAACAATTCCTATGTAACCTTGTGAACTGACGCTGTGGGATGTTAGCCAACCAATTCGGGTGGTGGTGACTGTTTGCCAATATAGAACTGTTTACGTCGACATTTTTATAGTAGGTTTTTGTATGAATCTGTCTATCTTTAATACAGATGTCTAGATCCAGAAATTTTACATGGTCCCTACTGTAGTCAGTTGTAAAAATAGATTGGAATAATTGGTGTTACTATACTCTATAAATGACTTCAAGCTTGTCTCACTCCCTCTCCATATAAACAAAACGTCATCTATAAATCTAAGCCATAGGACCAAGCTTGCCCCGAGTTCCTGTTTCAACCAGATGGTATTGGACTCCCATGCGCTCATAAATAAGTTTGCATAACTCGAGGCAAACTTGGACCCCATCGCTTTCCCCTTCCGCTGCAGATAGAACACATCTAGTCTCACTGGTGCGCAGGGCTTCTGGAGAGTTCTGCCCTTGACTTAAGTGCATGTAAAGCTGTCTGAGGGCTCCTGCACTGTCCCCATCTTAATTAAAGAAGTCCATTGTCAATAATGATAACAGTTCCTGTCATTACTCACAATGCCACCAAATACATATAATCCAGGCCACAAGTCAATACATACAAATATAATTATACTAAGCATACACCTGTATACTACACTTACCTCATCCACATGTTTACCTATGTCAACCCTGATTAGGGGTTACAGTGACATAAGGCAACGTCCCTTCCCCATTAGTTCTATACTGGGGGGCACCAATGGTTTTTGTAGCCACTAGGTACCAAAATGTCTAGTTATGGCTGTGTCTCCACCTCTACACTAGCTGCGGGCCATCCACGAACAGGGCTGCCTGGCCACTGCCTGTTTAGTTGTCAGCACTTCTGTGGAAGTGTGTGTATATATATATATATATATATATATATATATATATATAGAAACCCCCCTAAAAATTCTGCATTTGCCCCTGAACACAGGCATGTCTGGGCGTCGCAGTGCCGTTTCAGAGGCGTGCATAATTTAGAGGCAGTGTCATAGTACACATCACCTGGTTGTATTTCACACTGAAGTGTTAGCAAATTGACACCAGACCTTTCCATGAGTTTTAACTGGAACTTCATGCTCACTATAAAATCTGGTCAGTGCCTCTCGGATGAGTGTATCCATTACCATACAAGAAATACTTTGTCCTTGTATCTTGCCATCTGATGATGAAGAATCATTGTCTTCCCTTGGGGCAGACACATTTGTAGGTGATGTGTTTGGAGGATGAACATCTGGTGTTGGCACAGGCACACTTTCAACATCCACATCTGCAAGTGTGTCCACAGGTAGATTTATATCTGATAGTCCCATTCCAAATTTGACCAGAAAATTGTGTATATCATGGTAGCAGTCATCCAAACAGTAGGACTGTGGTCCTCCGTGACTACAAAAGTCCCAAAAGCAAGTGAGGCTATTTATAGGCATATGCGTATGCAGGTATAACTGTGCACCCTACATACACAATCCACATGCGTGGCTTTTTTCATTATAGAAACTCAACAAATTACTGTGCACAGGGAGGTGTCTATGGTGTTGGTGGTATTTGGGAATGTTGGTTCACCCGACTGCCAAGAGAAGGCGACAGCAGTGATGGCTGTCTGGCGGGATGTAGTTAAGATTACCGGCGGCCAGAATCCCGACAATGGAAACCCAACCCAGGACTAAAGAATGGAGTCAAAATCCCAATGCCTATCTTTAGACCCACGTCAAAATCCTGATGGCTGGCATCTGAACGAAGATAAGCGGGGCTTTTTTAGCTGTTAGCCACAGGGGGGACGGTTAGGTATAGGCATCCCAGGGGTACTTAGGGTTAGTCACCCCCCAAGGAGGGTTAGACTAGGGAAAGGGAGGGTTAGGGTTAGGCAACACTGGGGGGAGGTTAGGGTTAGGCACCCCCCAACAGTGTTAGGCTACTGTGTGGTGCTGCAAATAGGTTATTGTATATGACTGGATGTTAAAAAGTTAACTTGCACTTTTTTTCACAAGGATTTCTATATAGTATCTATCTATACTGTAATATATGTATTGTCACTGTGCATAAGAAAAAGCACAATGTGAATTGAAGATTATTTGTACAAAAATACTCTGTCTCAGTGAGCTGCACCCCAAACAAGACCTCTTTTCCTAGTATAATTTTTTTATCAAATAATTCTGTCAAGAAATATATATATCTTCTAAATTCAATTTAAAATTGTATTTTTCTAAAAGTGTATAATTTTAAGAGGCAGCATATATTACTGTTCCTACTTGTGTGTGGTGATATCCCTGTCATCTTTAACCCAAAATAATTATTGCAAAGAACTAATTTTCTTATATGGGTGTGTAAAGAATTTGCGTCTTTTCTAAATTAAATAAAAATGTATATAGTGTGTTTTTGAGGCATAGCATATATTACTGTTCCTAATTGTGTGTGGTGGCATCCCCTTCATCTTTACCCCAGATAATTATTGCAAAGAAGTCATTTTTTTATCCTGGTATATAAAAAATGGGCAGTTTTTTATAAACAAATGAAAACATTTGTATAGTGTGTTTGCATAGTGGTTTCCTGAAGCCATGACAGCTATGTTAGCATTAGATCTGCATCCAATATCCACCATCAATGCTTCTGGTTTTAGATAATTAGTTGAGGTCATGTGTCCCTGCTACTAAACTTTATCACTGACTTCAATAAGAAGTATAAGTGTCAATCTGTTGGAAAAACTCAGGTATGTGATAACAAAATGGTTTACTCCACTAAGACTCTGCTCAGGATTTGTCATTTCCAATAATACAAGTAACATTGTATGTGCATTAGGTACTATGTTTTGTGCACACAATAAACTTGGCGATTCAGAATTTCCTTCAAATGACAGGTGTGTGCAGGGCATACTGACTGGTGGAGGAATTGTAATTTATCCAGTCGTACAGGAGATAATATCAGTTAACAAGTGAAAAAAAGGCCCTCTCTGTATCATAGTTATATAATCAGTATAGGAAGGGGCTACCACAGACAAGTCTTAATATAAGACAAACCGGGAGAGAGAAATGAATTGTCCCATGTGGTGCACTAAATAAGCACTATATTAAAATATAACTTTTAATGTGTCTTTTAAGATTACAAATATTTAAAAGTGGCAAAAATAAGGTTTAAAACTTTCAAATGAAAAGAAATATATGTCAGTACGGTTTACACTATTAGCTGGTTTAGTTGTTCCCAGACCATTTTAGAGAGGAATATATAGATAGCTGGATACACAATAATTTGTCCTTAATTATATAAATCTTCCACTGTGATTATACTGTACAATTAAGAAAAGTACTCAACAGTAATGGTGACTATTGTAGTCTGACTAATAGTAACAATGATTTGATAGACCACTACAGTCCAATTCAATAAATAATAAGATAACTCACTAAACTCTTATGTGATGGTCAGTGCTTCAGTAATATTTGTATATAAAAAAAAAAAACTTCTCAGATACTGTAATTGTATCGATGAAATTTGTGCTACCACAAGGTTATAATTTATGTTTGTTGACATTTCATTTATAGACCACTCCATATACAGTGCTCCTTCTTATGCATGAATTACTGAGATAGTGATATTTTGACACATAAATTAACACAGAACAATAATTGTATTTTTTATTTAAAAGAGGGAGGGGGGTACAAACCTGAGTAGACATACAATAAACCTTCAAAAAGGGGGATGTAAACACCTTAATATCTTGGTAAATTGGATAGTGGAAGGCATGGCACCAACCATTAACATATTAGAACCCATCCAATACACATAAATCCACCATAGAATTTCTACAATATAATATTCCAAGACTAAATGTAACATGGATGCAAAAGGTTGTTTCCAAAATCTGGCCAGAGTACACCTTGCAGACTGTAGAATTTGAAGGACAAGTTTATTTGGAGATGGAGTTTAGCAAGGATACAGGAAGCCCTAGCAGGGTAGTCCATGGATTCAGGGGAACCGAGGTTTGAAATGCATCGTATTACCAAATTTCAATAGGGAATATTTTTGGGATAAGACCACCAATATGAGTAAAATCACCCTGCTGACCACAATTCTGCCAGCATAGCGGGGAAGAGTAGTGGAAAATGTTATGTAATCTTGTGAGAACTAAATACCATCTCATATAAATTTTATAGGAATTTTCTTTTATCAAAGTAGAAATGAAGGATTTTCCCACATTGCCTCTAATAATACCCCAGGACTCCTCACTAGGTGGAGGACCCAAATCAGCTTCCCAAGCCACTTTATGTGAAAGTGTATTTACAGAAACTGAAGAACGGAGTAAATTATATAAAATAGAGATAATACCTAGTCTCACAGGTGTGTAGTAGCAAAGCCTCTCCAAAAGGCACGAATGGCCTAAAAATAGAACATTTAGGGAAAGAGTTAAGAAATGACCTAAGATTCTTAGAGAATTGGGTGGGAAATCTTGTACTTTTGTGCCAAATCTTCTAATAAACCAAGAAGTGCCCTGTATAAAATCACAGACAAACCTAGGGTGGGACGGTAATTTAAACCATGAATGAGAACGATCAGTTTATAATCCAGGGAGAAAATCTGGGTTATCCCAGATAGGAGTCAGGGTGAATGGATAGGATGAAAGGTCAAATCACCTGGTGGAGAAAAGCCATATAGAACGAGTTAGTTTAGTAGCTGGTCCAAGCCTCACTGTACTATGTTTAGGTATAGTGGGAATAAGAATGGAGGACAAAGAGTACAATGAGGATTCAGCTGTTTCAATTTGAACCCACGGTAAATTGTGTGTAGGTGCAAACCAGGCGAGTGCATGACCTAAATGAGTAGTATAGTAATACTTCCTCAAATAAGAAGACCCCACTCACCCTGCCATGAACTACTTATAAGAGTGGAAAATTTCACTATAGGAGGCTTGTGCAGCCATATATAATTAATTATTGCCTTCTGCACCTGGCGTAATAACACACTAGGAATTCTTACAGGTAAAGTTTGCATAAAATAAAGAATTCTGGGCAACACATTCATTTTAACTGCAGTCACCCTGCCAAACCAAGAGATTATCTGCCCCCTTCATGCACTAAAATCAGATTCCACAGTAGCAAAGAGAAAGATGAAGTTCTCCTTATATAGGGAACTATAAGAACCAGTTTTATAAATGCCAAGTTATTTTATGTTTTTAGAACGCCAAATAAATGTAAAGTTTTGTTCCAATAGTTTTCGTATGTCTGATGATACATGCAAGGTAAGGGCCTCCGATTTGGAATAATTAATTTGGTACCCGGCAAGAGTAGAGTAGGAAGATATAGTTTGAAAAAAGATGGGGTAAAGATGTGAGGAGAGGAAAGTGTAAGCAATGCATCAATAGCAAAAAGTGATAATTTATATTCTCCCTCTCCAAACTGAATCCCTTTAATATTGGGTGAGGGACATATTAAACAAGCAAGAGGTTCTATCATTAAAGCAAAAATTATAGGGGAAAGGGGACAGCCCTGCCTGGTGCTATTGCCTAATTAAAGAGAATCCCTTCCATTCACCTGAACCCTCGCTGTCGGGTTAGAGTACAAAACCTGTATATCCCTCAGAAGGTTCCCTCCCAGGCCAGAACCCTGAAAGTTAGCAAATATAGAAGACCTTAAGATCCTGTCAAACGCCTTCTTAGCATCCAATGATAGGAGCAGAGAAGGCATCTTTCTCTTATTTATAAGATCAATTGTTCTCCTTGTGTTATCTATTGCTTGGCGGCCTGGGATGAAACCCACCTGATTAGGGTGAACAAGCTGTGACAGTACCTCACTAAGCTGCATTGCTAAATTTTAGAGGACAGCACTATATCATTATTGAGGAGAGATATTGGTCTATAACTAGAGCACATATTAGGATCCTCCCCTGGTTTATGTATGACAATAAATCTAGCCT
The DNA here is from genome assembly GCA_031769625.1 of Taudactylus pleione. Classification (NCBI taxonomy): domain Eukaryota; kingdom Metazoa; phylum Chordata; class Amphibia; order Anura; family Myobatrachidae; genus Taudactylus; species Taudactylus pleione. The sequence continues at coordinate 758,090 of JAUIMM010000535.1, forward strand.
CCAGAGTACAAGGAGACAGTCTCACCTTTAAGGAATCCATTAAAAAGTCTGCACAAGTGAGGCAATAGAACAGATTTAAACTTCTTATAATATGCTAAGGAAAAACCATTGACCAGATTTTTGGAATTTTAGAGTCTTCTACAACTCCTCTAAAGAGATTTCAGAGCAAAGCTGAAAAAATCGTGGAATGGCTTAATTTAGGGAGATGGCACTTTGTTAAAAATTAATCAATATCCTCATCTAAAAAGGCAGATGGAATCAATTTATGCTTAGCATTATAAAGATTTTGATAAAAAGTCTCAAATTCCTTCACAATCCTCTTAGGATCATGCATCAGATCTCCTAACTTGGGTTTAATCAACAAAATATTATTGGATGAAACTTTGGCTCGCAATTTCTGAACTAATGATTTATCTGCTTTATCCCCTTTTTTCATAACACCTCCGATTCAAACGACTGAGTCAAAGTTCTGTCTTATGAGACCGTAAGACATTGAGTTCACCTCAAACCTTAATAAGCGATCCAAGTCAAATTGATTAACACTAGATTTATGTTTCAATTCTAAATGGTGCAGCTGTGCAGACCATTCTAAAATGTATGGGTTATGCCGTTGTTTAATTCTAGAAGCCATTTCAATAAAATGCCCACACAGAAATGCTTTGTGGGCTTCCTGCAAAGTCATATCATTAATGTCAGGGGTCTGATTAACAGAAAAATAGTCCTTAAGTAATTGGAAAATCTGTATCAAAACATCATTATTTTGTAAAAGAGTTGTTCAGGCACCAGGAGGGAATTAGGGAGATAGGAGACAGACAAGACAAGGTAAAGGAGACCGGGGCATGATCAGACCATGTAATGGGGTGTATGGTGATTCCACTAACATGGGGAGTCATGGCCTGACCAACAAATATCATATCAATTCTGGTATATATTTTATGTACTTGAGAGAAAAATGTATAATCTTTAGCAAGGGAGTGCTGCACCCTCCAAGTGTCAAATAGTAAATGATTTTTAAGTAGGGACAGTAAAGCTTTAGAGTCAGGTTTGCCAATATAGGCCAATGGAGGAGGCAAGGAGTTGGACCTGTCATATTTATGGTGAAGGGCTGTATTAAAATCCCCAGCTAGAATAACCTTCTGCTTACAACATTGAGAGAGTTTAGTGGCAAAAAAAAAAAAAAGGGGATTGATTTGCATTTGGGGCGTAAACATTCACCAATGTAACCAGTGTATTATATACCCACTATAATTAGAAACCTACCCCTCTTATCTCTAATCACTGTTTCCGGTTGCAACTATAAATGACTAGCAACTAGAACCACTACTCCCCTCTTTCTATGTGAATGATCATAGGCATGGAGGATATCAGGGTACCTCGAGGAACGGAATTCAGGGTGGGAAGAACTACGGAAGTGCATATCCTGGAGAAAAATTGAATCACCTGACATTTGCTTTAAATTAAAAAAAATAACTTGGTCCACTTTTGTGGGATATTCAAACCCTTAACATTATAAGTTACAACACAGATTGACATTTATATAGTAGTAGTTATCCAACAAATACAAAGGGTTATGCCAGGCGCTACACACAATTGATTATATAATTATCACAAGTGCACAAACAGTAATAAGATGTGATGCTTTACTTGTCAAAAACATATAAAATGTACACAAATGATATAGCATCTATGTGCTGCTGATTATAAATGCAGGTAATGGCAACAATGTCTGGCAATAGAGTGTATTGTTGAAAGAATTGGCTGATGACATGATAAATATAATAGTCTCTGTTGATGGAGACTCCGTGACCTTGTTGTTGCTATGTACAGAGATATGGCATCCTGTGATCTCTTGGGAGGTCAGATGTTATAAGCTGAAAAGTCCAAAAGAAATTAATACTATGTCTTAAGTGATCACCGTTGCCCGGGATGTCTTCAGGCTGGAGGGGGGATGAGAGCCACACGATCGGTGTGTTCCCGGTCCTGCTCTCCATGCCGGGGATCTAGAATGACAGTGCGCTTCTAAAAGAAGCCACATGCCGCTCTGTCCCACTAGGTGGATATGCAGAGGTCTTGGGAGGAAGTAACTACCAGCTCTGGTATGGGAACTGTGTGCCTGGTGCTCCCTCCACTCACGGGGAACTTACCTGATCTTGCGCTGCATAATTCGTACTCAGACATCCATGTTGCCCTAGCAATGCGGTCCGGTGTGTCGGTCTTCATCCACGTGTGACTCCTGATGTCCATACAGCCGCTCTGCTTACTGACGGTTTCTTCAACCACGTGATTGGGACTGGGTGGATGTTGGAAGGGAATTGTTTTGAATTGGAGAAACTACCCCTACAGGCAACAGGCAACTCTCTGGCGAAACAATTCCCTTCCAACATCCACCCAGTCCTGATCACTTGATTGAAGACAGAGGGAAGAGTTTGACAGCACACTGAATAGTACCTGCAACAATATATGAAACTATATGGTCATAGAAATCAGAGATATTAGTTGCATGCATTTGCAAATACATGGGAAGCTGCTAATGCATGCAACTAATATCTCTGATTTCTATGACCATATAGTTTTCATATATTGTTGCAGGTACTATTCAGTGTGCTGAGGAACAATAGGGGGTTAAACCCCCCTCCTTTTTCTACTTAGTATGACCCCTCCCTTTCATGCACCTGATTAGTGCTGCTAGATTGATTGAGCAGCTGCCATTTTTTGTTTATTTGGGAAGAGTTTGACATACTGAGTGCCCAGATGAGAAAAGGCAGTGGGGAAAATCCCACAATAGCTCAGAAAAGGTCATATTGACCCGGGGGGGAGTGAGGCACTTTCCTCACCCTGACTGATGTCATCCAAAAGTGGAACTTACCCAATACAGATTGTAATTACAGAATTCAAAAACAATACGAATAAAACATGGGAACAAACCATAGAAATCAAAAACTGATGCCACACTGCTAACTAGACCAATAAAACATACATACAATACAATAAAAGAAATATATAAAATGGATATTTATGAAAAGATATCTATAAAAGCAAAAAACCTAAACCTGCAACAAATGCAGACATATCATGCATACAATAACCTGATAAATGAGGCATCAAAATAAAGCAAACCACTTTAGCATCTACAGCTTTGTAAGGGTTAGCCAATAGTTTAAATAAATTCAACATGGATGATTGAAGAGTCAGTCTCAAAGTGGGTTGCGTGGAGATGTAGATGTGGAAGGCACCAATTACCAAATGCTTTTTGGAGCACTTGGAGGCAGCAGAAAGCTGGAGGGCTGCTTGCAGGCTGAACTCATTTGAGAAGCCTGAGCTGTTACTGTACCAGGAGGAGACAGGTTCAGCTTTGATAACAATCGAAGGATTTAGCTGACAGTTGTCTCCCTTCTGATTAAACAATCAGAGAGAAAGGAAATCCCCATCTATACTTAATGTGATTGTCCAAGAGAACCTGGGTACAGTCCTGAAGATCAGAGCACCTTTTAAGTGTTGTAGGAGAAAGATCCTGGAAGACCGATAGGTGAAGTGAATCGAAGACACACTTGTCCCGCTCCTGTGCTGCGACCAATAGCCTCTCCTTCATCTTGAAATAATGGCATCATAGCACACATCACAAGGGGTAGCAGAAGGAACTGGTTTTGCTTGCAAGGTGTGATGTGCCCTGTCTAGGAGCAATTTATCCACTGGAATGTCAGGTAGAAGGTGCTTGAAGAAGTGAATTAGAAAGTCCTCCAATTGGGCCGGTTCAATGGATTTAGGGATATTCTTCATCCGCAAGTTGTTCCGCCAAGTCCTGTTCTCAATATCCTCCTGTTGATCTTGAAGTAAGTGAATATCTACCAGCATAGCAGTCAGGGAGTGTTCCACCTCCTGCTGGAATTGGATAACTTCATCCATTTTATGTTCCATCTCATCAGTGCAAACTCCAAGCTCTGAAACCTCAGCCTTGAGACCGGAGACTGATTTTTGAATCTCATAATGGAATGCATTTTAAGTGATTTCATCTCAGAAACAATGGAGGCAGTGATATCTCTCATAGAGAGAGCAGGGGGGGGGTCTGTCTCCTTTTCTGATTCTGAAATATGGGCAGAAAGTGAGCGAGCCTCTGGATTATGAGAGGGAGTCTGCATTTTACTAATAAAAGAGGTAAGATCAGCAGGGAGAGCAGATTTGCAAGTTTTAGGCATAATGAAAAATCTTCAGGTGTGTAATTAGGTCATGAAGCAGTGCGAGGCAACAACAGTCAATTATATGACATCCATATGCAGGATATCTGTACAACCAAAGCCTGAGCAGGATCCCTGTGATCAGTAAAGCTACATCTATACTTAATTGGTTGTGAGGCAGCAGTAGTTAAAGCCTGGGTGAAGGTGGAGCTCAGACAAAGAAGCTTAGAAACCCCAAGAGGTATGTATTGGCCCCTGGAAATCCATTGAATGGCTTCAAGCACAATATACAATATATGCAGAAAGTGTACTCCCTGGAGATGCTGTGCTGAGAAGGTCATAGATCCACAGTTGGACACAGAGACATTGCATGGGAAGCAATGTGTCTCTGTTTAGAGACAGGTAAGGACCCTGCTTCCATCTTCCACGGCAGTCTGGAAACAGGTACAGTTGGTGTCACTCCAACAATCAGACCAGAGTGTCCAGAGGCTCAGCAGGAGGCACGCAGCACCCAAGACATGGCTCAAAGTGTGCACCAAAGTATCAGACAGGCTCTGGTATACAGTCCAAACCATCAAACCAGCTCCAGATGAGATGGTGCAAGGGAAACTATACTGGTTGACTGGAGCTCAAGAGAAGCACAGTTAGTCAGTATGGCTGCCAGACCACACCCCCAAACCAAGTTATTTTACTACTTTACCAGGACTGCAACATCTTGGAATAGGATCAGTCTTTTTGGCAACCATGCTTGATTGTAGGTTTAAGTACTATATAATATCTTTCTTTCCAACTGACACAGCACTTAAGAGATGCAAAGAACTCTTTGCAAGCAACTTGTTAGCTGAAATAGCACATCATACACCATCTCCTATTTCAGTTTCTCCTGCAAATGCTGGTGCAAGGAAAAATTTACCTTTACCAAGAGACCCACTGGTGATTAGGAGTCAACTCAGTGCACCAGATCAAAACATTATGACATGTGCCCACTTCTTTTAGATACAGCTGTTAGATTAGTGAATGGTATTATTTATTATCGCCAAGGTCAAATTCAGAAAGTGTACTTGGTTCCTGTCAAAGGTGTGACTGAAGTGTATATTAAAATTGTTGGTGTTGAGATGAGAAACAAAATCTAAAGCACTTTCTAGATCCCCACCCCAAATAATAAAAAGATTGTCTATGTAATGGCAATAGAGTATGAGGTAGTCTCCATGCCTGCCACCACACACAAATGTTCATCCACATGTCTCATGTAGAGGTTGGTGTAAATTTGTGCAAATCTGATCCCCATAGCCGTTGCTATGACTTGAAGATAAAAAGTACCTAAAAAAGAAATTGTATTTAATAATGAAGGAAATGGAATCTAGAATTAAATACCTGTCTCTCTCTAGGGGTTACAATCAGAGTTGAGGTGCTTTGGAATTACATGTAGTCTTAATGAATGGGGCCTATTGTTATAAAGACTTTGACCATCTAAAGTTAAAAAAACATAGGATTCTTTACATTCAACATTTTGAATAAGATGTAAAATATGGGTTGTATCTCTGACATGTGACCTCAACAGAGAGACATGGGGTTAAAAAGAAGGTGTTAACGTAATAGGAAAGATTGGTCAAAAATGAATTAACACTGGAAATGATGGGCCATCCCAGGGCTGAGGTGAGGGACTTGTGAATTTTGGGAAGGTGATAGTAAACAGGTATAGTTGGAAAGGGGGAGAACAGGAACCAAAATTCCTCCCTGGAAATTACTTCTGAATGGATAAATACTTCACGGGGTATCTATGATTCCATTAGGAAAGCTGAAGTAGGATCTGTAGGTAACTTCATATAGAATTTGGGACCTCCTATTGGTCTCAGTTCTTCTTGGATGTAGTCTGACTTGTTTTGTATAACCAATCCACCCTTTATTAGTTTCCTTTATTATAATTGATGAGTCTCTCATAAAATTATGTAGCACTTTTTTCTCCCATTTATTCTATTGTTGTTCAGATTTGGACACATTGTTTTAAAATTTTCAAGAGATGTTCTATAAAAACTCTCAACATGTGCAATTTTAGATTTAATCGGGAAGAATCCTGACTTTAGTTTAAATTTCTCTCTGTTAGAATTTACATCAAATATTAACTTAGATTTTCTGAGGAGTTATCTAGATGTCCTTCTTCCCATAATTTGGTAAGCATGCTTACTGTGGAATCATCTTTATAAACAATGAGTATATGGAAAAAATCTTCCACTGATTTCTCAAGTGTTTGGTTGGCAAAGTATCTATTTCTAAACAGTGTCCATATAAATCTGTTGAGCTCAACAAATAGATCACAGATGTTTGGCCCTACAGTAGGACAAAATCTGAGGCCATTGCTTAATAGGGAAAATTCTCCAACTGTAAAAAAGATTAAAAGATTTTTTTTTTTCAAACTTTGGTTATTTGAGTTTTTAATCAACTTCTTATAGTTCTCCTTTGTCCTCTAAACTTGTGTTTCTGGTTCATTGTTGGGATTTGGATTGGCTAGATTTATTTAAGTGCATAGGGTTCTGGGAAACCTGTGTCATGGTCCTAAATAAAACTTCTGTGTGGTCATCCCTAAATTCTTTATCATGTTTAGGATTTTCTTTCAGTCATGTACCGGATTGGATTTAGCCCCCTGAAGGGATTGAAAGGTAAGGTGTGTTCTATTCCAACTGGAATTCTCCCTGAAGTCTGAGGGTATGCATCAATCAGAGAGGACTCTGTCATGTGCAAAGCACCCAGTGAGGAGACCTAAAGATAGATGTAGTCCTATACTTTTGGAAATATCTTATTTGGTTATTTGAAAATTTTGCTTTATTCATCCTCCATTTCTAATTTCTCCCCTTTTATAATCTTATAGGGGAAAATGCCTTAAACAGGCAGATAAGGCAAAATGCCTGAAGCAACCAATAGGAGAAAATGCCTGAAGCTGCCAAATAAAGCAAAATGCCCAAAATACCCAGAAAGGAAAAATGCCTGAAACAGCCAATAAGGGAAAATTCCTGAAACAGCCAATAAGGGAAAATGCCTGAAGCAGCCAGATAAGAGATGATACCTGAAGCAGTCAGATAACTGAAAATACCTGAAGCAGACAGATAAGGAAAAAATTCTGAAGAAGCCAGATAGGAGAAAAAAATGCCTGAAGCAGTGAAAAAGAATATAACTGAAACAATCAGATGAGAAAGATTGTCTAAAAAGGAGACAGAAAAGGCAAATTACCTGAAGTAGCCAAATAAAGGAAAAGGGAAACCAGTGTTTGTGGAAGTAATTCCCAAACTCAGTTCTCAAAGCACCCAAACAGTCCAGGTATTGAGGATATCCATGCTTGAGCACTGGTGGCTTAATTATTACCTCAGCCAATTTGATTGACACAAAGAGACACAAAGCAATATGCAAAAAAAATCTGTTGTAATAGAACTTGTGACTATCCCACTGCAAATCTGCAGTACATGTGCACTAGCCCATTGAGCCACCTGATCTGTTTTGTAAACTAGGACATTTTGTAATAGTTTTAAGCCATGGATATCCTATAAACCAGGACTGTTAGGGTGCATTGAGGACAGAGTTTGGGAACCACTGGTACAAGGTAAAGCTCCAAATAGTTGAATTCCCATGGACTTCGGGAAGAGCAGAAGGCTGCATTTCATGAATGTAGGGAGCTGTCCGCACTTAACATCTTGTCTATTAATTATGTAAACACTGATAACTAGTCACACAGAAACATAGTTTACATATGTTTTACTATATATACACAAGCACCATGTTTTAATCATACATGATGTACAGAATTACTGTAAGTGAGGAGACACAAAGCAACATGCAAAAAACACCAGTCTTAGGAATATAAGTTTGACTGACCCACTGCAAATCTATAGTATCATGTGCACTAGCCCATTGAGCCACATGATCTGTTTAGTATAATAGGAAATTTTGTAATAGTTTTAAGCCATTATGTTGCAAAATTTAAAATACTTAGTAAAACCCTTTAGATAGTGTTTCCATGGACTTGATAAAAAAAAACGAATTACTGCTGCTGATAAAGGGTACTATCCATTACATAAGTGAAAAGACACAAAGCAATATGTAAAAAACATCAGTCACCCACTGAATTTTTTTAGCATCATGTCCACTATCCCATTGAGCTACATAATCTGTTTAGTATAGTAGGAAATTTTGTAATAAATTTAAGCCATTATGTTGCGAAATTGAATATACTTAAAAAAAACACATCTATAGGGTTTCATTATCAAGTCCATTGAAACACTTGACTACTGGTGCTGTTAAAGGGTACTATACATTCCAGAAGTGAAGAGACACAAAGTAATATGCAAAAAAATCTGTCATTGTAAAAGAGCTTGTGACTATCCCACTGCAAATCAGCAGTACATGTGCACTAGCCCATTGAGCCACCTGATCTGTTTTGTAAACTAGGACATTTTGTAATAGTTTTAAGCCATAATGTTCCAAAATGTATATACTTAAAAAAAAGCAATCGATAGGGTATCACTATCAAGTCCAGTGAAACACTTGACTACTATTGCTGTTAAAGGGTACTATGCATTACTTAAGTGGAGAGACAAAGCAATATGCAAAAAATACATCTGTCATTGGAATAGAACTTGTGACAACTATCCCATTCTAATGCTGGCCATACACTCGTGCTATTTCGGGCCAATTGCCCAATTTTCGATGCATCGTACGATGAATCGTGTGGAAATCGTGTGGTTTTTAAGGTAGGATACGATGCAATGTGTACTCCTGCAGCTCTTAAAATGTATCATATGATCAGATGTACAGCCCATATTATCTATCATAACTGTATGCTTATCATGCAGTGTATTTCAGCATGCGATGCATCGTGCGACCAACCATTCGATTGCCTTCATTTGAGTGACATTTTCCTGTCTACATTTACTCCAAACAGCGGCTTTGTGAGCGGAGAGGATCAGCAGCGGCATCATAAAGGTAGAGGAGCAGCAGACATGAATGTGTGGTGGTTTCAACAGCAGGTTTGTATATTTGCTGCCCTGCAGTGCACACCAATGTTTGCCCTGCAATGCCCACAGCCCACCAATGTTTGCCCAGCAAGCCTACTGCCCACCAATGTTTTGTATATGCATAGTGGGGGTTGTGTTGGGCCCTGCATACAATGCCTACCTATGTTTGCCCAGCAATGCTCACCAATGTTTGCCCTGCAATGCCCACTGCTCACCAATGTTTGCCAAGCAAGCCCACTGCCAACCAACATTTTGTATATGCATAGTTGGGGTTATTTTGGGCCCTGCAGACACTGCCCACCTATGTTTGCCCAGCAATGCCCACCAATGTTTGCCCTGCAATGCCCACTGCCCACCAATGTTTGCCCATCAAGCCCACTGCCCACCAATGTTTTGTATATGCACATTGGGCAGCACAGATGGTGTAATGGTTAGCAATACTGTCTCACAGCACTGAGGTCATGGGTTAGATTTCCACCACGGCCCTACCTGTGCAGAGTTTGTATATTCTCCCTGTGCTTGCGTGGGTTTCATCTGGGTACTCCGGTTTCCTCCCACACTCCAAAAAATATACTGGTAGTTTAATTGGCTCCCAGCACAAATTAACCCTTGTGTGTATGTGTGTGCGCATGTGATAGGGAATATAGATTGTAAGCTCCACTGTGGTAGGGCCTGATGTGAATGGACAAATATTCTCTGTAAAAGCACTGCGGAATATGTGTGCACTATATAAATAACTGGTAATAAATAAATAAAAATAGTGGGGGTTGTTTTGGACTCTGCAGTCTTTGAAGCCTGATGCTGTGCAACTGTGCTTTTTCACCCACTGTTTTCCAAAATAATGTTGTTATTGTGTACTATATGACATTAAGCTATTACGTATAGTTTTTATTCACACAATGGTCTTTTATATTAAAAATTTAATAGTATAATGTTTTTAATGAAATCAAGAAAATGCCATTGTGTCAATGAATTTTATTTATCCCCCACCCCTTCTATACATAGACAATTATATGCATCTAAAATAAGTGACATGATTGTAAACATTTCAACTTTATTAATAACAAGTCAACATTTCAAACAAAACTCAACAAGAGTCCAGTATGGTCCCCATTATTTGGGGGCCCAAATTATGCAGTTCAATGGCCACCCCCACTGTTGGGAGTGGCCAGAATAAGTCCATTATTTTTAAATGTCCATGTTTTTTTTGTTAACCAGGAATGTCTCTGGTTCATGAACCAGAATATATAAGTGGCTTTATCAAGCTATACAGGCACCATGACTGTTTTTGGTGTACCAAGTCCAAAATGTACAGCATCATATAGAAACAGAACCAGCCATATGCAGAGCTGGCCGAGTACAGTAAGCCATACCACGATGCTGTGTCCATAGATTGGGTGTGCAATAACATACAAAATCTGTGTACAACCTTCATCAAAGAGAAGGTGGAAAATTCAAAGCGATTGGGAGCCGGGGCCAACAGCAGATGCAGCAGGATCTGGTTTGTCCATCTGTCCATCAGATATACTCCTCCTGCCATGGCACCACACTGTCCCCATTAAAGTAGGACATATATTCCTCTCTGAACTTTTTGGCCAGAGAACTCTCAATTTCCATGACTGGTGGTACTGCCACTGAGGGGACCTGAGCAACTTCTTCCAGATGGTCTAGGTCTTTCACTGCAGCTGTGCCCAATAACCTTTGCTAGGTGGCTTTCTTGTGCAGGAAGTTGTGCAAGATACAGCAAGCAGTGACCACCCAGTCAATCTCCTCCACTTTTAAATTTATTGGGGTATGCAAAATCCAGAACCGGTTGCTCAAGATCCCAGAGGCATTCATGACAATACGCATTGCCCGAGGTAGCCGGTAATTGAAAACCTGCTTCTCATGATTCAGTGCCCTCTGTGGGAATGGCTTCATGACATTCTCATGAAGGGTGAAAGCCTCGTCAGCTATGAATATGTAGTTCAGGCCATGTTTGGTAGCCTCTCTCAATGGCAAATACAGGGTGTTTGTGGTGAGTCACTGTTAGAATGCAGTCTTCTTAAAGGAGCCACCGCCAGAAGAATGGCCAGTCTTCCCCACATCTTCGAAAACAGGAACTCATAGTTGGCATTCACCACCACCATCAGAACAACGCTGATGTACCCCTTAGGTGGGGCAATCCTAATATGTTTACCGTCGATAGCTCCCCCACAGTTATGGAACTGCCAACGGCTCTCAAACTCATCCCCAAAGGCTTTCCACTCTTCCGTACTTGTAGGAAGAGTGGATAGAAAAAGCATTAATAAGACATTTATTATAATTTTCTCTGTTAACAGACTTCTGACATCCCCAGCGGAGATGAAAGTGTGGCGACTCCAACCCCCATCCCCCTGTGTCCAAAAAACAAAGGCGAAAAACAAAAAATACACAGGAGGAAGAAGACCCACTACTTTGATAGGCCAGAAAAGCCCTATTAAAACCTTCAGATGAATGTGACCACTTTGCTGCCTATGTGAGCACAGCGCTAAGAGGAATGGTCCAAACCCAGTTAAAAGACTGACGTCCAAAGTCACCTTCAAAGCTAGGAATGCTCTACTGACATTGGACACTACCATTCTAACCCAACCAACAGTTCCTGCTCCCCCTAAACTCACCACACCAGCACCTACCTACTATTCATCACAAACATAACTTCCACCAGTGGCCAACTACCCACCCTACCATCCTGCTCCCCCACCCTCCTCCTCCTTTCAAATTCCTCCCCATCCAACTCCTCCTATTAACCTCATCTCCCACCCACCTCCTCCTACCAACCTCCTCCCCCACCCACCTCCTCTATCCAACCTCCTCCCCCACCCACCTCCTCTATCCAAACAACTCCCCCATCCACCTCTTCCTACCAAATTACACCACCCTCCTCCTTCTACCAGGCTCCCCCCCACATCCTCCTTCCATCCTTCTCCCCCACCCACCACCTCATTTTAACATATTCCATGATCCACCTCCTCCTACCAACCCAGTTGTCCACCCTCCCCACCCAATATTTTCTCTGTATTACGCAAAGCTGATGATGAACATTATGCTTTTGCACAATTGTGATGTGGGATCCCAACCCCATAATGATACTGTTGGTATTTTATACATTTGTTTTCTACCAAAAAACATCCATGTTGCCATAGCTTTGCACAGTAATAAGGAAATTTCATACTCCCTGATAAGTATGGTGCTTTAGGCAGCATGGTGTTTGTGACACAGACTCAGGCGGCTAAATGAACACATGCTGGAAGTGCATCTCAATGGGGCCATGCACACTGAATTGGCACTGTCAGCATGTCTTGTACCCCTGAAATCTGTGCCACCAACACCATAGATCATACCACACCATACTTTTTAGGGATTAGGTAAGTTGAAGATACTTTTTACACTATAAAAACATATGTATTATAATATATAGACAAATGAGGAGGCACTCTGAGACCTGTATAAAGAACGTGTAATGGAATAAATTATCAATCTTTATACAAGTCTCGGAGTGCCTCCTCATTTGTCTGGATGTAGAGGGGATATTGCATATCCTAGAGGAAGGCACCGAAGCAAATTTACAGAAGGTGTCAGCTGCCTTTGGAGTGCCAGGTGTTATTATATATATATATATATATATATATATATACACACAGAACGGCTCCAATTAGCAAAAAAGGAACCAGCACTCCATAAATAACTTGACATTTATTGTATCACCATGTATAGCAAGGTACACATACCAGCTGGACACAAAAAATAGAAGATAGAATGGGTAGTACTTAGCACTTCAACTGCATCGTGGTAATCGGGGAGCTGTGCTCTAAACCCGAATGAGCCCCGACGGCTGTTTCGTCAAGCTTCATCAAGGGACTGTTAACTAGCTGTTCAGAACAGGAATAAATACCTTCCAAATGATAGAGCAATACCACTCACCTGCGCTCAGCAACAGGTGGCACCATCAGGTGCAGGCAAGGTCCATGTGCGCGTGCATATGCCAGTCCGCCGCTACCTCCGTCACACTCGGTGCGCCCAATGATGACGCAACCAGGGTGACCATGGCAACCATGGCAACACTTAATGTGCCCAATGATGATGCAACCGGGGTGACCATGGCAACGGCTAACAATAGGACGCCGCACCAGTGAACCCGGCCAACACCACGGCCATCGTATGCGGGCACAGGGCTAATGCTCACAAACAACAACAATACATACATACATACATAAATATACAAATATACATGACATTACAACAAGAATTACAACTATAAATATAGTAGCTCCAATAAAAAAATAAAATAATCTAGAAGCAACAACAGGTATAGTTACCATTAATTATAGAATGTGTATGACAAATGTCATGGTTGTCACAAAAGGTCACTAAATGCCATAAACCAGGAGTTCAGAGAGCTCAACCATATAATAATCATTATCAGCATCAAAAAATTCTTATTCATATATTGATTAATGATAAATAACAGGACTTAATTGTTATTAACCCAAAAAAACAGAAAAGGAGAATTCCTCATTTAATCCATGGGGGACCATGGTCCCAAGTTTATAAATCCAGCTGCACTCCTGTTTCAGAAGCATCCTATGCCTGTCTCCACCTCTCTTGGGAGGAGGCACATGATCAAATGGCATGAAGCAAAAGTCATTAATTGTGTGTCCACTTAGAACAAAATGTCTCGCCACCAGGGGCGTATTGCTCTCTAATTGTAAGAAGGCTTTTTTGATTGAAGATCTATGCATAGAAATACGTTCATTGAGCATACGTACGGTCTTGCCTACATAGAGCTTATTGCATGGACAGATGATAATGTAAGTTACAAATTTAGTGTCACAACTCATTCTGTGATGAAGATTAAACACCATTCCACTGTTAGGATGCATAAAAGTACTACCCGTCCTCGTATATTTGCAGTTGACACATCCCGTGCATCTGAATGCTCCATGTTGTAAACTGAGCCAATTGGCCCTACTGGAAGAACCAGGACCAATGTCAGCTGTGGTTATTCTTTCTTTTAAATTTCTACTTCTCTTATAGCAGAAAAGAGGTTTAGATCCACACATTTCTTTTAAAACAGGATCAGTTTGCAGAATGTGGCAGTGCTTTAAAATGGACTGTTTGACAATCCCTGAGGTAATGGAGTACGGACCTCGCCTGCACCTGATGGTGCCACCTGTTGCTGAGCGCAGGTGAGTGGTATTGCTCTATCATTTGGAAGGTATTTATTCCTGTTCTGAACAGCTAGTTAACAGTCCCTTGATGAAGCTTGACGAAACGGCCGTCGGGGCTCATTCGGGTTTAGAGCACAGCTCCCCGATTACCACGATGCAGTTGAAGTGCTAAGTACTACCCGTTCTATCTTCTATTTTTTGTCTCCAGCTGGTATGTGTACCTTGCCCTACATGGTGATACAATAAATGTCAAGTTATTTATGGAGTGCTGGTCCTGGTTCCTTTTTTGCTAATTGGAGCCGTTCTGTATATGGATTCCATGACCTGGCACCTGCTGAGAATACACAAGCTGTGTGCGTTCCATGTTCTTTATATATATATATATATATATTTTTTTTTTATATTATTATTTTTTTTTTTTTAAATAAGTATGTATGTTTTATACATTTTATAGGCCATGTTGGCCGCAAAAACTTAAAAAAAAACGGAAACAGTTTTATGAAGTCTTTAATATTTATGAAACTATACAAAGTTTAATCAAAACATTTCTCTGGTTTGACTACAAAAAAAGTGTGGTGTGTTTCGTCTTATCTTAAAATAACAGAACTGCAGCACCTTCACGATAACCATGCACATCTCAGGGATAATGCATCCCAAAGCTTGAGCCGAGGTGCGGGTCCCAAACTTTAGATCCTCAAAGGAGCGTCCCATAGCCAGGTATCTCAGCATAGCCATGAGCTTCTCCTCGACCATGATGGCCATCCAAAACTTGGTGTTCTGCTTCCGGGTATATAGGTGGTCACCAGATGCAGCAATTCCTGGAATGTAGTGTCATTTATCTGCAGGAATATGCAGTAGTCATCCAGATTGCTCTCATTCATCTCCATCAGCAGCGGCATGTAGGATCGGTTCTCCCTCTCCATCAGCCAATCATTGGTCCAGCAGGACCTCATCCTCCTCCTATGCTCGGCCCTCTCCCTCTCCTCCCTCAGCTTGACCACAGCATAGGATAGCAGATCTCTATAATGGCAGGGATCCATCAGCTCACAAAAGCAGGATAGAACACAGGAATAGAGCAGCAAAATGCACTTTGAAAAGCCAGGCAATACAAAGCAATGCACAGTAGCTAGCTATGTGGAGCGTTCAGCAGGGTAAAAACTAAGGCTCACTAGTCTCAGAGCAAACAGAAGTGCGTAGACCTTAAAATGGCTGCAGTTTTTTATATACCCCAGTGAAGCCCATCCTTCTATTTTAATTTAGGCCCAATCTATTGGATGATCACATGTTTTTATGTGAGGCACACGATCAATTTTATCACGATCTGTCATATAGGGATGATCGTACGACAGATGATATGTAAATCAAAGGTATAATAAGCACCAAAACATACAGCTGGGACTGCCAGGTAGCTCCGTTGAGTTCAAGTAAAATCATAAGATTAATCTTATGTAAATCTTTAGTACAAGTGCACTAGTCCATTGAGCCACATGATTTGTTTGTTTGATTTGAGCCATTATGTTACAAAATGTATATCCTTAAAAAAAAAAAAAAAAATCTATAGGGTAAAAGTGGGTGAAAACCCGGGATCCAGTGATCATCGAACAATATGGTTCAGAATAAAGACAAATACTGACTCACCCCAAACAAAAACAAAAAAGGTGTTAGACTTTAGAAAGGCTGATATTGCAGGGATGGGAAGATGTGTAAGCAAATCTATGGCAGAGTGGAGGAACTTGAAAGGAGTGCAGGAGAGGTGAGAAAATGTAAAAAGTGCAATATTAAAGGCAACAGACCTTTGTAAAAACCACAAGGAAAAGGAAGCCAGTGTGGTTTGGGAAAGAGGTAGCAAGTATTGTGAAAGCAAACATGATGGCCTTTCGGAAATACAAGCAGACGCAAAATAATGAGGACAAATTGGTGTATCTTGGAAAACAGAAGTAGGCTAAGAAAGTAATAAGATGTGCAAAGGCAAAATCTGAGGAGAAAATTGCAGTCAGTGGGTAAAGGGGACAAAACTTTTTTTTAAGTATATAAGCAAAAGGAGAAAAACAAAAGGTGGAATAAAAAGACTAAAGACAGAAAAAGGGAGTCTTGTTGAGGGAGACAATGTAATAGCTGATCATCTTAATAATTATTTTTGTTCAGTTTTCACTACTGAAAGAGAGGGCAAGGGGCCACAGTTAAGTTGCAAGTGTAATCAGAAAAATGAGTTAGGAACAAGCACATTTACAAAGGAGAAGATCCTAGCAGAACCCTCAAAATTGAAAGTGGATAAATCAATGGGGCCAGATGGGATACATCCAAGGATACTAAAAGAGCTTAAAGGGGTGCTGGTAACACCATTAACAGAATTATTAAACCAGTCACTAGCTACTGGAGTAATTCCAGAGGACTGGAAAAGAGCAAATGTTGTCCCACTGCACAAGGGTGGAAGCAAGGAAGAGGCAAGCAATTACAGACCAGTGAGCCTTATATCAGTAGTAGGGAAATTGATAAAAACACTTAAAAGAAAGAGTCATAGATTATCTCAAATCCAGAAATTTGCAGGACTCCAAAACAGCATGGATTTACTGGGGGGAGATCATGTCAAACAAATCTTATTGACTTGTTTGACAGGGTGACTAAGGAAATAGATAAAGGGGGGGTCATAGTTATAGCATATCTAGATTTTAGTAAGGCTTTTGACACTGTTCCACATCGCAGACTTAAATAAACTGGAAAAGCATAGGATTGGATACAAGATAGTTGAATGGATAAGATCATGACTGCAGGATAGGAAACAGAGAGTTGCAGTAAGTGGAGTGCAGTCTCAAGAGGGAAATGTTATCAGTGGAGTACCTCAGTGATCTGTACATGGACCAGTGCTTTTTAATATCTTTATTTGTGACATTGCAAATTGTATTGAAGGGAAACTCAGCCTTTTGTAGATGACACAATAGGTATGCAACAGGGTAGACACACCAGGAGGGATAAAACAAATGATTGATGATCTAGGTAGACTAGAGGAATGGTCAAGAATGTGGCAACTACAGTTTAATGCCAAAAAATGAAAGATAATGCAGTTGGGTCTCAAAAATCCAAAGGCTAAATAAACTACAGAAGAGGAAAAAGATCTTGGAGTCACTATTTCAGGTGAATTAAAGACAAGCAAACATTGTAAAAAAGCAATGAGGAAGGCAAGTCAGATGCTTAATTGCATAGGGAGAGGTATCCATAGCAGAAAGAAAGAAGTGATAATACAACTGTATAGGTCATTGGTACGTCCTAATCTCGAATACTGTGTTCAGTTCTGGCGGCCATATCTCAAGTAGGTTATTAATACATTAGAGACTGTACAAAGAAGGGCAACTAAAATGGGGCAAGGTCTACACCACAAAAAAGTACCAGGAAAGACTAAAAGATCTTAATATGTATAGTTTGGAGCAGAGAAGGGAAAGGGGAGACATGATAGAAACATTCAAATATATAAAGGGTTTTAACAAGGTAAAGTAAGGAGATATTCTTCAAAGAAAGAGAAGTAATAGAACAAGAGGACATGTTCTGAAACTGGAGGGTGGTAGGTTCTGGGGATATTTGAGGAAAAATTACATCACAGAAAGGGTAGTGGACAAGTGGAATAGCCTCCCATCAGAGGTGGTAGAAGCTAAGACAGTAGAGCAATTTAAACATGCATGAGATAGACATAAGGATATCCTTCAGAAGAAGTAAGGATCAATAAGGTTGGGGTAACAATATGTTTAAAAATGGGGTAGACTAGATGGGCCAAGTGGTTCTTATCTGCCATCAAATTCTGGTGCTATGTTTCTATGATTCTGTTTTACTATCAAATCCATTGAAACACTTGACTACTAATGCTGTTAAATGATACTATGCCTTACATAAGTGAAGAGACACAAAGCAATATGTAAAAAAAACATGTCATTGGAATAGAGCTTGTGACTGACCCACTACAAATCTATACTAACTTGTGCACCTAGCCATCGAGCCCCATGATCTGTTTAGTATAATAGGAAATTTTGTAATAGTTTTAAGCCGTTATGTTGCAAAATTTATATACTTCAAAAAAACACTATCGAATTTCACTATCAAGTCCATTGAAACACTTGACTACTGCTGCTGTTAAAGGGTACTATATATTCCATAAGTGAAAAGACACAAAACAATATGCAAAAAACATCAGTCATAGGAATAGAACCTTTGACTGCCCCACTCCAAGTCTACAGTATCATGTGAACTAGCCCATTGAGCCCAATGACCTCTTTAGTGTAATAAGAATTTTTTAAATGTTTTAAACCATTATGTTGCAAAATTTAATATACATTAAAAAAAAATCTAAAAAGTGGTTCACTATCAAGTCCATTGAAACACGACTACTAATGCTGTTATAGGGTACCTATGCATTACATAAGTGAAGAGACACAAAGCAATATGCAAAAAACACATCTGTCATTGAAATAAAACTTGTTACTGTCACACTAGCAAATCTACTGGACATGTGCACTAGCCCTTTGAGCCACATGATCTGTTTATTATAAGAGGACATTTTGTAATAGTTTTTCAAAACTATTGTGTTGCAACATTTTTATACTTAAAAAAAAGAAACACAATCTATAGGGTTTCACTATCAAGTCCATTGAAACACATGAATACTATTGCTGTTAAAGGATACTATGCATTACATAAGTGAAAGGACAGAGGGTCTCATTCAGAACCGCTTGCGAGCGCAGGATGCTCACAAGCGGGTCGATGGTACCCAAATGCACATGTACACGACGGAGGCTGCTCCGTCGTGCGCATGCGCGAGACCCGGCGAGCGATGGGGAAGCCGTCGCTCGGGTCTCGCACCAAAGGGGGTGTGCTGTCAATGGTGAGTGACAGCACGCCCCCTTTGGTGGGCGTGCCGGGGCATGGCTGCCCAGACGTAGGCGTTCCCATGGGTATGCATACCATCTGGGTCCGGCCCCACTGACATCACTAGTGATGTCAGTGGGAGTGATTTTGGCTCTGATAGAGCCAAAATCACTCCAGGGCCTGCGGCAGCGAGACCCTACTGCAGGGTCTCATCGCAAGCCCGATGGTCGCGATGGTCTTGACCATCGCGACCATCTTCATGGACGCTCGCATAAGCTGTGGGTGGTAACCCACAGCTATGCGAGCATCCAGGAGGATGCACCAAAAAAAACAAAAAACGCCCTGATTCAGAGCGGGCACTCGTTCAGAGCGTCCGGCTCTGAATCAGGCCCAGAAATCAAAATGCAAAGAACCCATGTGTCATTGGAAAAGAACTTACAAATGTCCCACTTCTAACCTACAGACCCATTAAGCCACCTGATTTGTAAGAACAATAACACATTTTGTAGAACTTTTAAGCCATTAGGTTTCAAAACTTATATAATAAAAAAATATATATATATCAATCTATAGAGTTTCACTATGAAGTCCATTGAAACTAGGGGTGAGCGGGTTCGGATTTCTGAAATCCGAACCCCCCCGATCCGAGGCCGATCCGAGTCAGGCTCGACTTTTCCCGCCTGACTCGGATCTGAAAACAAGGCAAAACGTCATCATCCCACCTTCCGGGTCTCGCGGGTTTTGGATCCTATATAAGGTACCCGCGTCGGCGCCATTTTCTCACTCGGCTGTGGACAGTGAAGAGGGAGGGTGGGAGTTAGGGCTGGCTGGGCTGTGTAGTGTAGTGTAGTGTAGTGTAGTGCAGTGTAGTGTTGTGCTGTGCTGCTGTCCATAGGGGCTGTGTCCACTAAAAAGTCCTGTCAAGTGTCCCAGTCCTGAAGGGGTGCTGTAGTGTTGTCCAGGGGGTGCTCTGTCCGTCAGGAGTGTTCCCCCAAGTGCAAAAAAATATATATTTTTTCTGTGTTTATGAATTATGTGCACTGTGGCTGCAAGTGCATCAACAAAGGAGCAGCGCCAAGCGTGCGCCTGTGTCCCATAAATAAAGGGTCGGCTGGATTGACCGCTAAAGGGTGCTGTAACCCCCAAAGGGCACTCCAAACAAAATTAAAAAATATGTTCTGTGTTTGTGAATTGTGTGGGCTGTAGCTGCACGTGCATCAACAAAGGAGCAGCGCCAAGCGTGCACCTGTGTCCCATAAGTAAAGGGCCAGCTGGCTCATTTCTTAAAGGGTGGTGTAACCCACAAAGTGCACTACTCTCCAGCAAAAATAAAAAAAATATTTTCTGTGTTTGTGTGCACCTTAGCCGCACGTATATATCAATATAACATAAATGGAGGACCAAACTTTCTCTGATAAAAATAAAATAGGGAAAGATCAAGAACCACTTCCTCCTAGTGCTGCTGCTGGGAGTTGTTCATCATCCCAGAGAGGAAGTAGGAACACCACTACTTTTACTAAACAATTGACCCTCCAACAGTCCCTAGCGAGGAGGATGAAGTACGATAGCAGTCATCCTGAAGCAAAACGTATAACTGAGGCCTTGACTGCTATGTTGGTGTTAGATGTGCGTCCGGTATCCGCCATTAGTGCAGTGGGATTTAGACAATTGATGGAGGTAGTGTGTCCCCGGTTCCAAATCCCGTCTAGATTCCACCTGCATCCTCAAAGCAGCAGCGACAAGCATGCGTCTGCCTGTTAAAGGGTGGTGTAACCCTCAAAATGCGCTCCACAAACAATAAAAAATTTTCTTTTTTTTTCTGTCTTTGTGAATTGTGCGGGCTGTAGCCGCACCTGCATCCTCAAAGCAGCAGCAACAAGCGTGCGTCTGTCTGTTAAAGGGTGGTGTAACCCTCAAAGTGCTCCAAAAAATAAAAAACTATTTTTTTTATGTGTTTGTGACTTGTGTGCGATGTAGCCACACGTGCATCAACACAGTAGCAGCGCCAAGCGTGCGCCTGTGTCATAAGTCAAGGGCCGGTTTAGACATCTGGTCCGGACTGAAGGACGTGCCAACAATTTCTGACAAGTCTACTGTCACTGCATATGATACTGTCCTCAAAGCAGCAGCGACAAGTGTGCGTCTGTCAGTTAAAGGATTACATCGGTGACAGCATCCAAGTAGGCATGTCAGACAGTCCGTACATGTACTGGCAGGAAAAAGAGGCAATTTGGAGGCCCCTGTACAAACTGGCTCTATTTTACCTGAGTTGCCCCCCCTCCAGTGTGCACTCCGAAAGAGTGTTTAGTGCAGACGGGAACCTTGTCAGCAAAAGGCGTAGGAGGTTGCTTCCACAAAATGTGGAGAAGATGATGTTCATAAAAATGAATTATCAACTCTTCCAGGGAGACCAGCCTCCAGAACGTACAGAGGGACCTGTGGTGGTGGATTCCAGTGGGGATGAATTAATACTCTGTGAGGATGAGGATGTACACAACACTGAAGAGGGTGAGGAATCGGTGAATGAGGAGGATGAGGACGACATCTTGCCTCCGTAGAGCCAGTTTGTGCAGGGCCAGATTAATTGCCAGCTTGTTTTGTGGGGGCTCAAACGAACCAATCATTTCAGCCACAGTTATGTGGCAGACCCTGGCGTTGAAATGATTGGTTTGTTAAAGTGTGCATGTCCTGTTTATACAACATAAGGGTGGGTGGGAGAGCCCAAGGACAATTCCATCTTGCACCTCTTTTTTTTCTTTGCATTATGTACTGTTTGGGGCCTAGTTTTTCAAACTGCCATCCTGTCTGCCACTGCAGTGTCACTCCTAGATGGGCCACGTGTTTGTGCCACCCACTCGTGTCTCTTAGCATAGTCATCCATCTACCTCGGTGCACCCTTTTGGACAAAAAAAACACTATTGTGAGGTGTTCAGAATAGACTGGAAATGAGTGGAAATTAAAGTTTGAGGTTAGCATAGGAGCAGAAAAATCATGATTTTAGCTGTTTTTATGCTTTTTTAAAAAAAAATACAGATCCAAAACATAAAACCCAGAACCCAAAACACCGAAGGGTGGTTTTGGCAAAACCAATCCAGATCCAAAACACGAAGAAAGATCCAGATCCAAAACCAAAACACGAAAAGTGGCCGATGCACACCCCTAATTGAAACACATGACTACTAATCCTGTTAAATGGTACTATGCATTACATAAGTGAAGAGACACAAAGCAACATGCAAAAAATATGTCTATAAATAGAATAGAACCTGTGTGTCTCACAACAAATTTACAATACATATGCACTAGCCTATTGAGCCACATGATCTGTTTATTAAAAAACAATATTTTTAAATAGATTTAAGCCATTATGTTGCAATATTTATATATATTAAAACAAAAAAATCTATGGGGTTTCACTATAAAATCCATTTAAATACTAATACTGTTAAAAGGGTACTATCCATTACAGAAGAGAAGAGACACAAAGCAATATGCAAAAAACACATTTGTGACTAGATTAGAACTTGTGACTGTCCCAATGCACATCTACAATACATGTGAACAAGCCCATTGAGACACATGATCATGGTATTATAAGAATTTTTTTTAATAGCATTAAGCCATTATGATGCAAAATTTATATACTTAAAAAAATTAAAAAAATCTATATGGTTTTACTGTCAAGTCCATTGAAACACATGACTACTAATGCTATAAAATGGTACTATGCAGTATGTAAGTGAAGAGACACAAAGCAATATGAAAAAAAACATACTTTTCATTGGAATTGTACCTGTGACTGTCCCACGGCAAATCTACAGGACATGTGGACTAAACCTTCGAGCCACATGTTTATTTAGAGGACATTTTTAAATCATTTTAAGCCATTATGATGCAAAATTTTAAAAACAATATATGGGGTTTCACTATAAATTCCATTGAAACACATAACTACTAATGCTGTTAAAGGGTACTATGTATTACATAAGTGAAAAGGCACAAAGCAACATGCAAAAAACACATCTGTATTTACAATAGAACTTGTGACTATCCCACAACAAATCTACAGTACGTGCCCTATCCCATTGAGCCACATGATCTGTTTATTATATGAGGAAATTTTGAAATAGTTTTAAGCCATTATGATGCAACATGTATATAGAGTATTTAAGAAAAAACAATCTATGGGGTTTCACTATTAATTCCATTGAAACACATGACTATTAATGCTGTTAAAGGGTAATATGCTTTTAAGACATTAGGTTGCAAAATTTATATACTTAAGAAAACAATCTATAGGGTTTCACTATCAAGTCAGTTGAAACATTTGATGACAAATGCTGTTAAAGGATACTATGCATTACATAAGTGAAGAGACAGAAAGCAATATGCAAAAAACATACCAATGGCTGGAGAAGAATCTGTGACTGTACCATGACAAGTACATATGCACTAGCCCATTGACCCACATGATCTGTTTTTTAGAAGAGAAAATATTGAAATAGTTTTAAGCCATTATGTTGCAATTTATGTACATAAAATAACAAAATATGTAGTTTCACTATAAAGTCCATTAAAACACTTGACTACTTATGCTGTTAAAGGGTAAGATGCATTATATAAGTGAAGAGACACAAAGCAATATTAAAGAAACATAACTGTCATTGGAAAAGAACCTGTGACTTTCCCACTACAAATCTGCAGTACATGTGCACTAGCCCATTGAGCCACATGATCTGTTTATTATAAGAAGACATTTTTAAATAGTTTTAAACCATTATGATGCAAAATGTATAAATTTAAGAAAAAACAATCCATTGGGTTTCACTATAAATTCCATTAAAACATATGACTACTAATGCTGTTAAAGGGTACTACGCATTACATAAGTGAAGAGACACAAAGCAACATGCAAAAAACACATCTGTAATTAGAATACTTGAGACTATACCACTGCAAATCTACATGAAATGTGCATTACCCCATTGAGCAACATAATCTGTTTATTATAAGAGGGAATTTTTAAATAGTTTTAAGCCATTATGATACAAAATGTATATACAGGTTGAGTCTCCCATATCCAAAATGCTTGGGACCAGGGTTATTTTGGATAACGGAATATTCCGTATTTTGGAATATTTGCATACTATAATGAAATTTCTTGAGTATAGGACCCAAAACTAAACACAGAATGCATTTATGTTCTATATACACCTTATACACACAGCCTGCAGGTCATTTTATACAATATTTGTAATAATTTTGAGCATCAAAAAAAGTTTGTGTACATACATGAAATTCATTTATGTTTCATATACACCTTATACACACAGCCTGAAGGTTATGGTATACTGTATTTTAATGATTTTGTGCTTTAAAAAAAGCTTGTGTACATTGAACCATCAGAAAGCAAAGGTTTCACATTATCAGTCATACAAAAAATATTCCGTAATTCGGAATATTCTCTATTTCGGAATATTTGGATATGGGAGACTCAACCTGTATTTAAAAAATATAATCTATGGGGTTTCACTATGAATTCCATTAAAACACTTGACTACTAATGCTGTTAAAGGGTAAGATGCATTACATAAGTGAAGAGACACAAAGCAATATGCAAAAAACATACCTGTCATTGGAACAGAACCTGTGACTGTCCCACTATAAATCTACAGTACATGTGCACAAGCCCATTAAGCCACAGGATTTGTTTATTGTAATAGGAAGTCTTGTTATAATTTTAAGCCATTATGTTGCAAAATGGAGATACTTAAAAAACAAAATAAAGGGTTTCACTATCAAGACCATTGAAACACATGACTACTAATGCTGTTAAAGGGTACACAAAAGGGTATGCATTACACAAGTGAAGAGACACAAAGCAATATGCAAAAAACACATTTGTAACTAGAATAGAACTTGGGACTGTCACACTGCAAATCTACAGTACATGTGCACTAGCCCATTGAGCCATATGATCTGATATTATAAGAGGACATTTTGAAATAGTTTTTCTTAAATATATATATTTTGTAACATAATGGCTTAAAACTATCTATGGGGTTTCACTATAAATTCCATTGAAACACCTGAATACTAATGCTGTTAAAGGGTACTATGCATTTCATAAGTGAAGAGACACATAGCAACATGCAAAAAACACACCCCTAATTAGAATAGAACTTGTGACTGTCCAACTGCAAATCTACAGTACATGTGAACAAGCCAATTGAGCCACATTATCTGTTTATTGTAACAGGACATTTTTTAATAGTATTAAGCCATTATGATGCAACATGTATATATTTAAGAAAAACAATCTATATGGTTTCACTATCAAGTCCATTGAAACACATGACTACTAATGCTATTAAATGGTACTATGCATTACATAAGTGAAGCGACACAAAGCAATATGCAAAAAACATACTTGTCATTTAAGTTGAACCTATGACTGTCCCATGGCAAATCTACAGTACATGTGCACTAGCCCATTTTGCCACATGATCTGTGTATTATAAAAATGCATTTTAAAATAGTTTTAAGCCATTATGTTGTAAAATGTGTATATTTAAAAAAAAAAAAATCTATGGGGTTTCACTATAAATTGTATTGAAATATATGACTACTAATTCTGTTAAAGGGTGCTATGCATTAAATAGGTGAATAGAAACAAAGTAACATGCAAAAAACACAGCTTTAATTAGAACAGAACTTGTGAATGTCCCACTGCAAATCTACAGTACATGTAGATTTGTAATCTCTCACGAACATTGACCTCTTCCCTCAGGTGCTTCTCTTTACATTTTCTTCTATGCCTTAGTCCCCATAAGGGCACCTAAAGCTGGCCACACACTAGACCAACTTACATCCAACCAGCCAACTAGTTGATTGGTTGGAATGAAAATCTGGTAAGGAATGGGAGTAAATGATGATCAGCAATTTGCTCCTAAATGCCAGAAAACAGATGAAAATGGTCGTCAGACAAGTTTGAACAGATTGTTTAGATCAAACATTTAACAAACAACCGTTTTTGTTAATTTTCCGGCGTTTGGGAGCAAATTGCTGATTGTCATTTGCTTTCATTCCTTACCAGATTTTCATTCCAACCAATCAACAAGTTGGCTGGTTGGATGTAAGTTGGTCTAGTGTGTGGCCAGCTTAACACTTGACTGCCAACTCACAGCTGCTTATTGTGAGTGCTTTAATCACTAATGCAGCAATGTATATAAATCGTGTCCTTGTCCTGCACTGTAAGTTACTTGTTTCTTGTTCACTTATTAGTTCTATGTACTATGTAAGGCACTGCAGAACACTTGTGGCTCCATATAAATAAAGGATAATAATAATAATAATAATAATAATAATAATAAATGTGCACAAGCCCATTGAGCCACATGATCTGTTTATTATAATAGGAAATTTTGAAATAGTTTTAAACCATTACATTGCAAAATGAATTGATTTAAAAAAAAACAATTTATGTGGTTTCACTATAAATTCCATTTAAACACTTGACTGTTAGATCTGTTAAAGGGTACTATGCATTACATAAGTGAAGAGACACAAAGCAACATGCAAAAACACATCTGTAATTAGAATTGAAATTGTGACTGTCCCATGGCAATTCTACATTGCATGTGCACTGGCACATTGAGCTATATGATCTGTTTATAATAGGACATTTTTTAGTAGTTTTAAGCCATTATGTTGCAAAATTAGTTTACTTCAAAAAAAACAATCTAAGGTTTCACTATCAAGTCTATTGAAACCCCTTGACTTTTAATGCTATTAAAGGGTGCTATGCACTACACAAGTTAAGAGACACAAAGCAATATGCAAAAAACACATCTGTAATTTAAATAGAAATTGTGACTATCCCACTGCAAATCTACAGTACATGTGCACTAGCCCATTGAGCCACATAATCTGTTTATTATGAGAGGAAAATATCAAATCGTTTTAAGCCATTATGTTGCAAAATGTATATATATATATATATATATATATATATATTTAAGAAAAACAATCTATGGGTTTTCACTATAAATTCCATTTAAACACTTGACCTTTAATTGTTTTAAAAGGGTATTATGCATTACATAAGTGAAGAGACACAAAGTAATATGCAAAAAAGAGGATTTATGGTACTTACCATTTAAGTCAGGCTGGGGGACACTGGGCCATGGGGTTGTAGGTGGGAAGGTGTGGATTTGGCACTAAACACTGAAATCTATAGCTCCTCTCCTCTGCAACCCCTGCCTTCAGTACAACTTGAAAAGTGCCTGGTAAGGAGAAGCAATACTCAGTGACACTGTCACCCCGAAAAATAACGAAACTGATGGTCAATTAGGACCCAAATCATAACTCATACTCAAAACGACTGAGCATGAGGGAGGGAATGCAGTGTCCCCCAGCCTGACTCAGAGAAAAGGATTCAACAATAATTACCAAAAATCCTCTTTTCTCTTTCCACAAGGCTGGGGGACACTGGATCATGGGACATTCTAAAGCCACCCCCAGGGGAGGGAATGCTCAGGCTGCCTGACCAGAGAACTGTATGATCCCAGAGGGTGCCACCAGAGACAAAAAAACTGAATGCTAAAAATGAGCAAACATGCAGACAGGAGACCAGAGAACTGTACAATGGACTGTGCTGCTGGTTTTGGGTTGCACTGCCCCTCAGAAAACAGATGCCCTGGCAAAAGGCTCTGACACATGGTCTGTTGGTGGTCGCCCCGCTCCAGAAGAGACATGAGTGATGCCCGAGTGGATCCAATATGCAGGGGTCTGCTGAGTAGCTGGTCAACCCCCTATTGTGCTACAAAAGCAGCTGCAGAGCACAGAGTGGCGAACAGCCCAGCTAGCAAAGGAATCTAATCCTAGTCCCAGGAAGTTGTTGAAGGACAAAAGATCAGATAGACAACCTCCTGTTGGAAGAATGGCAGAAACAAGAGTTGGCTTATGTAAAAGACTGGACAGAGCACTGCACCATCCTCCTGGAAGAGGAGAAAAAAGGTGGCTTGGGTACACCAACACGAAACCATGTCAACTGAAGGCAATAGCCATAAGGAAGACCAGCTCAGACGCAACTAACTGAAGATCCGCTGAACGCTCCAACACCCATACTGCCTGTGTGAGAGCCCGAAAAGACCAAAGCCAGAGTCCACAGCACCAACTGCAGATGAAACAGTGTCTGAATATGCAGTTTCCCTAGTAAAAAGGAATTGGACCTTCGGGAGAAAGGCCACACACCGCCGGAAATAAAGTGACCGGGCCAATCACAAAATGAAGTACTCAAACAGCATCCAAAACCACGCGAAGGAAAGCAAAGGAATGTGAGAACTGAAAACTTGTAATCCACCCCCACAAAAAAACAGTTTCCCAACTCAGAGGAAACAGAAGACATTAGTTTTCCAACTCTGGTCACCAAGGCCTGATCGGGAAAACCAAAGGAGGAAGGTCCCTGTGTAGAAACAATGAACCATGTTGCAGCAGGACTGGGTGAAGTGGATGACACAACCCAGGACATACCAACTGCCTGAAAATGGACCCACATTATGACAGTGAAGCCAGCCTGGAGCCTCCAGGATTACCCATATATGACAAGGCTTACATGCCTAGAGAATTGTAGGTAACAGTGGGGATGGCAGAACCGATGCGCTAGCTGAACTTACATGGAACAGTCAAGGCATTCTCTGCAGATACCCTGTTCATAGACAACCCTGTTAAGTCTTGAAGATGTGCCGAGAGGCCCTAAGATCCTCTCGCTGAAGACCTAACCAATGATTGCCAGAGAGACCACTGAATAATGAGACCACTGCCCTGGGAGGGAATCCACTGTCCCCTATCACATTACAGGCATTATTACCACTGAGAGTGTCAGCGCTCTTGGGCCTCACGGATGACATACATTTGCCACTGTGCTTTTGTTTGATGACTGCAAAAACCTGCCGGCCCTCGAGAGGCAGAAAAAATGGCTCAGTGCTCGAGCCATTATGGACAGCTACCCAACTGCCCTAGAGTCATAAAGGTGATGTCATGGCCCCATAGTTTAGGAGACTTATGTCTGTGGGTACCCCAAGGCCATCCAGGAGAGAACCAGGAATGGACCTAGAGGTGAATACTGGAAAACAGTCACCAAATGAGAGTGAGGAGTGTGGTCAGATCACACCAGCAACCTAGACTAGAGGGGTGCCAAGCAACCCTTACAAGGCTGGAGACATACCCACTGGAACTCCCGTGAGTGACCCTAGCCCAATGAATGGTTGCTAAGTGAAGACTTTCATGCCCAAAAAGCAAATGCTCTGCAAGAGCGACAGACAAGGCACCCACAGAATGGGTGAGACCAAGGTCAGTAAGGGTCACTGGCCACCCCAAGTGACAAAACCCTGCTGAGGGTGCCAACAAGAAAACAGGAGAGGCCCTGCGACGTTGTGAAACCAGCGACCTAGGAAAGTTCATAACTGTGACTCCCAAGTATCTGTCACAAACTGAAACCCAAAAAGAGTCTAGCTCTGATACCTTCCCTGTGCAATATGCATGGTATCACCACCCATAGCCTGATGCAAACCCAAGGAGCTTGGGCTCCACCAAATGGTAGAGCGCAGCCCAGAGTGGACAGATTCAAGGAATCTGAGGAAGAAAGATGAACTGCTCAAACGGTGAGGGTATGCATTCCATACACAGAGCGGGTATGAGTAGGCCTCCCTGCTGTGGGCTCTGAATGGAATGACCCACCCCGTGGAGCTCGAGGCATGAAGATCCAAGGTCGGATGGAAAAAACCCATTCAGCAATCAAACCAGAAAGGATCCAGAAAACTAGTTTCTGTGCCTGTGACAGGACTGGAACAAAAATGCCGGTTGAGGATAGGAATGATGGCTCAGACAATGCCCCATGCCACACCTGGGGAAGAGGCATTGAGAAATCAAAAGCACTGCCCTGACAGCGGACCCCACTGTTCATGGTGGCACCCTAGCCATGATGCCTAGCACCCATATGCCTCAAGATGTCACTCAATGGTTGCTGAACTCACCATTTGCACCTGTACTGGGTATAATAGATACCTCATGAGGCACAAGGCTACCCTGGAACCCTATGCCCAAAATGGTGATGTACCAGAAAATCCTGTGGCAGGCAGAAAAGAGTTGTGTACTCTTGAAAAAACAGACCCCTCTGGAGGGGATGCTGCCAGAAAAAAAAATATTTTTCTGAACCTGTGGGGAACATGGCAACAAGTAATGGCACAGAAAGAATGTTCCCACCCAACAGAAAATATTGTAAGGAACATTCTGGTCAAAATGGCCCTTTGAGCCCAGACTGCTGTAGCTGAAGCCCCTCAGCTATCTGTCTTACATGGCTTTCCACACAGAGTCTGTAGACCAGTGATATTTGGAGTGTGTGAGAAAACCAGAATACCACAGGGAGAACATACAAACTCCTCACAGCCAGGACCAAAGAGGAAACCGAACCCATGGCCACGGTGGTGTGAGGCAGGAATGCTAACCACTACAACATCTGTGCTGCCCCATGGAAGTTGCCCCCCCAAATGGCAGGAAATCCCAGGGCAAACTATTGTAAATTATTTTATAAAAGTTTGTCCTCATAGTAGACACCAACTATGTCAAGGCTTGCCAAGCCAGAGTCATGTCCCCTGAACATATGAGAATAGACAGGAGACAACCCTCCAAGGGTTAGCTAGTAGATCCCTAAAAGATGTTGCATGCATGGAGCGAAAAGTCTATCACAGCAAGAACAGTGTGATGTGCTTCCACTTGGGTACCAAAGTCTTTTCAAGCAAATGTGCAAGGAATGATGACTTCATAATCTGGCATCTCCTAGGCCTCCCTGATGAGACTAGAGAGAGAAATTCCAGAGGTGAAGTAGTGAAATCCCATCACCCACGCTTGGGAAGCCATATTCACTAAAAAGTGGCGCACAGCAGCAATTAGTCAAAAAAGAAAATGTACAGTGGGTCCTCACTCTTCGAGACTGGCCATGGCTTCGGAATGTTCTACATATGCAGAACTACTTATGAAGCCCTGGAGGGAGGAAGACGCCCCAAGAACAATCTCTGCCTGTGCCTCGCACAGCAGAGCCTCACAAAGTCTGTGCCTGGAGTAGAATCTACTTTGCCAGGATAACCATGGACCTGCTGAGAGCCGAAGCCTATGCTTGCCCCACCATGGCGAACTCAGCACCTCAGATGCCTGCGGGCCACCGAGCCCTATGCAGCATGAGGCCCACTAGCAATATCCCTCCCAACCAACTGCTGATAATTAGGGTTGTGGCAGGAAGATAACCCACACTGTGGTGAGGCAGCAATGCTAACCCTTACACCATCCGTGCCACACCCTTTATTACAGGACAGTCATTAGCATGTGACCTAATACATAGGCAGCTAATATAGTGTGACATGGGCAGTCAATATGATATAGTAACACAAGACATATACATTTAGTGACAGTGTACATCATAGGCCCTACAAATATAGTGTACATATAGAGGACCTACAAGTATAATGTACATACATAGGCCTAGAGCCATAGCTAGACTTTTTGGTGCCCTGTGCCAGAAAGAGCATTGGCGCCCCCCCTCATTTTTCTAAGGGACATAATGCACCCAAAAAAGGGCCATGGCTACATGGGGAAGGGCCAGGGAAGAGATAGGAGGGGCCAGGAGATGCTGGGGATGAAATAAGAGGAAGCTACAAGCAAGAATGATAATAAACTGAAATTTGACAGGCCCAAACAGCGCCCCCTGACCTGTGTGATGGCGCCGGTTGCACTACCCTAGCTACGGCCCTGCATAGGCTCCACTAGTATAATCTACATACATAGGCCCCACAGTATAGTGTGTATATATATATATATATATATATATATATATATATAGAAATATAGAAATATAGCAATGTAAATATAGCCATAGTGAGGTTCTGGCCCTTTGCTGATTTTAATTTGTCCATCATTTTAGCTTTTCTTCCTGCGCTACCCTGCCACTGAAGGCAGCCTAGAAATAACAATAAATAATTTATAAATATATATGTCACTTGCGGCAATGAATACTGCAAAATCTCCCAAACAGGCACAGAAAACAATTAACAATAACTGTAAAATACTTAGCTGCACCCCGCAGACGGAAAGGAGCTTGAGATTTCTGTCCTCCCTGCATGCTGGCCAAGCTTGTTCCACTATAAAGGCAGGAACAGCCCATGCAGCTTCCTGGATTCTCCTTTTTGCCACTGGAGAGTAGGGGGAACGACCAGTCCATGGCTCCTCCCCTCACTATACTGAGCAAGCCCTAAGGCTTTTCTCTCAAGTGCTACTCCCCTCAGTGGGAAAAGCACTTGGACTGACCCGCAATTACCTACAGCACCTAGTATTCCCAGGTGGTCTCCCATTCAACCAGACCCAACACTGCATAGCTTCCAAGATGAACATGTCCAATGTGGTGTCGCTGTAGGTCTCACCTGCGGGTGGTCTGTAGTCAGTACTCTCCCCACAGGAACTGCTGTCAAGAAG
Source organism: Taudactylus pleione (assembly GCA_031769625.1). Classification (NCBI taxonomy): domain Eukaryota; kingdom Metazoa; phylum Chordata; class Amphibia; order Anura; family Myobatrachidae; genus Taudactylus; species Taudactylus pleione. Next base: position 790,829 of record JAUIMM010000535.1, read on the forward strand.
CCTGGCAAGATGGTGCCCGCCATTCTAGGACCACGCTGACTGCCTACACCTCTAACAGGTACAACAACGCGCTATTCCCGGGCCCAGACGGTCTCTTCAGAGACCGGAGTGTGTGGAATGGGGGGAAGCACTCAGCACCATCCCCCCCTTAGATGCGGCTCTCACCGCCGATTTACACTCCAGCTGTGCGCAGCTATAAGCAGCCTACAGTACCTATAGAAAAAATAAACATAAAACATTACAAATAAAGGAAAAAATCCCTAAGCTAACCAGGGCTGCAGAGGTGCCCTGAAAAAACATGCCTTTCTCCACAGGCACTAAATCTACACTGAAGTCAGGGGTTGCAGAGAATAGGAGTTAATAGATGTCAGTGTTTAGTGCCAAATCCACACCTTCCCACCTACAACCCCATGGTCCAGTGTCCCCCAGCCTTGAGGAAAGAGAAAAACATACCTGTCAATGGAATAGAACTTGCAACTGTCCCACAACAAATGTACAGTACATGTGCACTAGTCCATTGAGCCACATGATCTGTTTATTATAAAAGGATATTTTGTTGTAGTATTTAGCCATTATGTTACAAAATGTATATACTTAAAAAAACAATCTATATGGTTCCACAATCAAGTCCATTGAAACACATAACTACAAATGCTGTTAAAGGGTGCTATGCATTACATAAGTTAAGAGACACAAAGCAATATGCAAAAAATCATACCTGCCATTGGAATTGAACCTGTGACTGTCCCACTACAAATCTATAGCACATGTGCACTAGCCCATTGAGCCACATAAACTGTTAATTTTTAAAGGAATTTTGAAAAAAATTTAAACAATCATGTTGCAAAATGTATATATTTTAAAAAAAAATCTATGGGGTTTCATTATAAATTCCATTTAAATGCTTGACTACTAATTTTGTTAAAGGGTACTATGCATTATATACAGTAAGTGTAAAGACACAAATCAACCTGCAAAAAACCTACTAGTCTTTGTAAAAGACCCTGTGACTGTCCCACTACAAATCTACAGTACAAGTGCAGTAGCCCATTGAGCCAGATGATCTGTTTATTATAAGACAAAATTTTGAAAATGCTTTAAAACATTATGATGCAAAACGTATATATGTAAGAAAAACAATCTATGGGTTTTCACTATAAATTATTATGAAACACATGCCTACTAATACTGTTAAAGGGTACTATGCATTTATGCCATTATGTTGCAAAATTTATAAACCTAGAAAAACAATCTATAGGGTTTAACTATCAAGTCCATTGAAACACTTGACTACAAATGTTTTTAAAGGGTAAGATGCATTACATAAGTAAAGAGATTCAAAGCAATATGCAAAAAAGATACCTGTCACTGGAAAAGTACCTGTGACTGTACCACAACAAATCTACAGTACATGTGCACTAGCCCATTCAGCCACTGTTTATTATAATAGGAAATTTTAAAATTGTTTTAAGCCATTATGTTGCAAAATGTAAATATTAAAAAAAATAATCTATGGGGGTTCACTGTAAATTTATTTTAAACACTTGACTACTAATGCTGTTATAGGGTAGTATGCAGTACATAAGTGAAAAGACACAAAGCAATATGCAAAAAAATATACCTGTCATTGGCATAGAACCTACGACTGTCCAACAACAAATCCATAGCACATGTGTACTAGCGCATTGAGCCACATCATCTGTTTATTGCAAGAAGACATTTTGAAATAGTTTTAAACCATTATATTGCAAAATGTATATATTATAAAATTAACAATCTATACAGTTTTGCTATCAAATCCATTGAAACACTTGACTACAAATTCTGTTAGAGGGTACTATGCATTACATAAGTGAAAAGACACAAAGCAATATGCAAAAAATATACCTATAATTAGAACAGAACTTGTGACTGCCCCACTACAAATCTACAGTACATGTGCACTAGCCCATTGAGCCACATGATCTGTTAATTATAATATTACATTTTTAAATAGTTTTAAGATATTATGCAGCAAAATGTATATATTTAAGAAAAACAATCATTGGGTTTCGCTATAAATTCCATTTAAACACTTTACTACTAATTCTGTTAAAGTTTACTATACATTACACAAGTGAAGAGACACAAAGAAATATGCAAAAATCATACCTGTCATTGGAATCAAACCTTTGACTGTGCCACGGTAAATTTACAGTACATGTGCACTAGTCCACAGGTTCTCAAACTCGGTCCTCAGGACCCCATTCAGTGCATGTTTTCCAGGTCTCTTCACAGAATCAAAAGTTAAATAATTATAACCACATGTGGATCTTTTAAAATGTGTCAGTGAGTAATGAATAAACCTGTGTACCTGCTGGGTGACCTGGAAAATGAGACCTGTGTGGGGTCCTGAGGAACGAGTTTGAGAACCACTGCACTAGTCCATTGAACCACATGATTTGCTTTATATAAGAAGGCATTTTAAAATAGTTTTAAGCCATTATGTTGAAAAATGTATATATTTTAAAAAATCTATAGGGTTTCACTATAAATTCCATTAAAACACATGACTACTAATGCTGTTAAAGGATAGTATGCATTACATAAGTGAAGAGACACAAAAAACACATCTATAAGTAGAATAGACTGTCACACCGAAAATCTACAGTACATATGCATTAGCCCATTGAGCCACATGATCAGTTTGTTATAAGAGGAACTTTTGAACTAGTTTTAAACCATTATGTTGCAAAATGTCTAGATTTTAAAAATAACAATCTATACGGTTTCACTATCAAGTCCACTGAAACACTTGACTATAAATGCTGTTAAAGGGTACTATGCATTACATAAGTGAAGAGATTCAAAGCAATATGCAAAAAAGATACCTGTTATTGGAATAGAACCTGTGACTGTACTACAACAAATCTACAGTACATGTGCACTAGCCCATGGAGCCACACAATCCATTTAATAGAAGATGAATTTTTTTAATAGTTTTAAGCCAATATGATGCAATATGTATAAATTTAAGAAAAACAATCCATGGGGTTTCACTATTAAATTCCACTAAAACACATGACTGTTTATGCTTTTAAAGTTTACAATGATTTTAATCTACTATGTTGCAAAATGTATATACTTAAAAATAAATCTATATGGGTTATCTATCAAGTCCATTGAAACACATGACTACAAATGCTACAAAAGGGTGCTATGCATTACATAAGTGGAGATACACAAAGCAATATGCAAAAACATACTGGCCATTTAAATTTAACCTGTGACTGTTCCACGACAAATCTATAGTACATGTGCACTAGACCATTGAGCCACATGATCAGTTTAGAATAAGAGGAAATTTTTCAATAGTTTCAAACTATTATGTTGCAAAATGTATATATTTGAAAAATAACATTCTATAGGGTTTAACTATCAAGTCCATTTAAACACTTGACTACTAATTCTGTAAAAAGGTACTATGCATTACATAAGTAAAGAGATACAAAAAACATATCCGTCATTGGACTCAAACCTATTACTGTCTCATTATAAATTTATAGTACATGTGCACTAGCCCATTGAGCCACATGATCTGTTTATTTTTAGCTCAACTTTTGAAACAGTTTTAAGCCATTATGTTGCAAAATGTATATATCTTAAAAATAACAATCTATAGGGTTTAACTATCAAGTCCATTTAAACACTTGACTACTAATTCTGTTAGAGCAGTGTTGGCTAACCTTGACACTCCAGCTGTTATGGAACTACATAGCCCAGCATGCACTGCTACAGTTTTGCTATTAGGGCATGCTAAAACTGTGGCAGGGCATGCTGGGATATATAGTTCCACAACAGCTGGAGTGTCAAGGTTAGCCAACACTGTGTTAGAGGGTCCTCTGCATTACATAAGTGAAGAGACACACAGCAATATGCAAAAAACATACCTGTAATTAGAATAGTACCTGTGACTGTCCCACTACAAATCTACTGTACATGTGCACTAGCCCAATGAGCCACACAATATTTTTATTATAAGAAGAAATTTTTAAAACGTTTTAAGCCATTATGATGAAAAATGTATATAATAAAGAAAAACAATCCATGGGGTTTCACTATAAATGAAATTTTAACACTTGACTACTAATTCTCTTAAAGGGTACTATACATTACATAAGTGAAGAGACACAAAGCAACATGCAAAAAATACATCTGTAAATACAATAGAACTTGTAATTGTCCCGCAGCAAATCTACAGTAAGCCACATGATCGGTTTATCATACAGTATCAAGACATTTTTTTATAGTTTTAAGCCATAATGTTGCAAAATTTATATACTTAAAAAAACAATCTATATGGTTTCACTGTCAAGTCCATTAAAACACTTGACTACAAATGCTGTTAAAGGGTACCTTGCATTACATAAGTGAAGAGACTCAAAGCAATTTGCAATAAACTCACCAGTCATTGGAATAGAAATTGTGACTATCCCACGTTAAATCTACAGTACATGTGCACTAGCCCATTCAGCCACATGATCTGTTTATTATAAAATCATATTTTTAATATTATTAAGCCATTATGTTGCAAAATATATATACTTAAAAAAACAATCTGTATGGTTTCACTATCAAGTCCATTGAAACACATGATTACAAATGATGTTAAAGGGTGCTATGCATTACATAAGGGAAGAGACACAAAGCAAAATGCAAAAAAACATACTTGCCTTTGGAATTGAACCTGTGACTGTTCCACAACAAACCTACAGTGCATGTGCACTAGACCATTGAGCCACATGATCTGATTATAATAACATGCATATTTTTTATAGTTTTAAGTCATTATGTTGTAATATGTATATATTTAAGAAAAACAATCCATGGGGTTTCACTATAAATTCCATTGAAACACATGACTACTAATGCTTTTAAAGAGTACTATGGTTTTAAGCCATTATGTTGCAAAATGTATACTGTATGCTTAAAAAAACAATCTACAGGATTTCACTATCAAGTCCATTGAAACACTTGAATACAAATGCTGTTAAAGGGTACTATGCATTACATGAGTGAAGCGATACAAAGCAATATGCAAAAAAGATACCTGCCATTGGAATAGAACCTATGAGTGTCACATGACAAATCTATTACACATATGCAGGAGCCACTTGATCTGCTTATAATAAAAGGATATTTTAAAATAATAGTAAGCCATTATGTTGCAAAATGTAAATATTAAAAAAAATCTATTAAATTCCATTAAAACACTTGAATACTAATGCTTTTAAAGTGTTCTATGCTTAACATAAATGAAGAGACACACAGCAATATGCAAAAAACATACCTGTCATTGGAATAGAACCTGCGACTGTCCCACTACAAATCTACAGTACATGTTCACTAGCCTATTGAGACACATGATCCATTTATTACAACATGAACTTTTGAAATAGTTTTAAGCAATTATGATGCAATATGTATAAATATAAGAAAAACAATCCATGGGGTTTCACTATAAAATTCCATTAAAACACATGACTACTAATGCTTTTAAAGGGTACTATGCTTTTAAGCCATTACATTGCAAAATGTATATACTTAAAAAAAACAATCTATAGGGTTTAACTTTTAAGTCAATTGAAACACTTGACTACAAATAGATTTTAAAGGGTACTATGCATTACATAAGTGAAGTGACACAAAGCAATAAACATACTTGCCATTTGAAGAGAACCTGTTACTGTCCCACAACAAATCTGCAGCACATGTGCACTAGACCACTGAGCCACATGATCAGTTTATTATAAGAGAACATTTTAAAATAGTTTCAAGCCATTATGTTGAAAAATTTAAATATTTAAAAAAAATATTCTATTGGGTTTCACTATAAATTCCTTTTAAACACTTGACTACTAATGCTGTTACAGGGCACTATGCATTACATAAGTGAAAAGACATAAAGCAATATGCAAAGAACATATCTGCATTTGAAATAGAACCTGTGACTGTCTCATTACACATCTACAGTATATGTGCACAAGCCAATTGAGCCACATGGTCTGTTTATTGTAAAATGAAATTTTGAAATACTTTTAAGCCATTATGTTGCAAAATGTTTATTCTACATAAAAACAATCTATGGGGTTTCACTATAAATTTCATTGAAACACATGAAATACATGAAGTATTAGAACAAGAGACATGTTCTAAAACTGGAGGATAGTAGGTTCAGGGGAAATTTGAGGAAAAATTACTTCACAGAAAGGGTAGTGGACAAGTGGAATAGCCTCCCATCAGAGGTGGTAGAGGCTAAGACTGTAGAGCAGGGGTTCTCAAACTCGGTCCTCAAAACCCCACACAGGTCACATTTTGCAGGTCACCCAGCAGGTGCACAGGTGTAATCATTACTCACTGACACATTTTAAAAGGTCCACAGGTGGAGTTAATTATTTCACTTGATTCATTGTTGAAACATGGAAAACATGCACTGTTTGGGGTCCTGAGGACCAAGTTTGAGAACCTGTGCAGTAGAGCAATTTAAACATGCATGGGATGGACATAAGGATATTCTTCAGAAGAAGTAAGGATCAATAAGCATTGAGGTAACAATATGTTTACACATTTACAAATGGGGCAGACAAGATGGGCCAAGTGATTCTTATCTGCTGTCAAATTCTATGTTTCTATGACTACTAATGCTGTTAAAGGGCACTAGGCATTACATAAGTGAAGAGACAAAAAGCAACATGTAAAAAATACATCAAACTTAGAAGAGAACCAGTGACTGTCCAACTACAAATCTACAGTACATGTGCACTAGCCCATTGAGCCACATGATCTGCTTATTACAAAAATAAATTTTAAATAGTTTTAAGCAATTTTGTTGCAAAATGTATGTATTTTAAAAATAACAATCTTTAAGGTTTAATTATCAAGTCCATTGAAACACTTGACTACTAATTCTGTTAGAGGGTGCGATGCATTACATAAGTGAAGAGACAAAAAGCAGCATGCAAAAAACATACCTGTAATTAGAATAGAACTTGTGACTGCCCCACTAAAAATGTATAAGACATATGCACTAGTCCATTGAGCCACATGATTGCTTATCATATTGGGGATTTGTTTAATAGCTTTAAGCCCTTATGTTGCAAAATTTATATACTTAAAAAAACATTCTATATGGTTTCACTATCAAGTCAATTAAAATACTTGACTACAAATGCGGTGAAAGGGTACTATGCATTACATAAGTGAAGACTCAAAGCAATATGCAAAAAAAGCTTACCTGTAGTTGGAATAGAACTTGTGACTCTCTCACGACAAATCTACTGTATATGTGGACTAGCCCATTTTGCCACATGATCTGTTTATTATAATCGGTAATTTTTAATAGTATTAAGCCATTATGTTGCAAAATTTATAAACTTAAAAAAACAATCTATATGGTTTCACTATCAAGTCCATTGAAACACTTGACTACAAATGCTACTAAAGGGTAATATGCATTACATAAGTGAAGAGACACAAAGCAAAATGAAAAATAAATATTGGAATAGAACCTGTAACTGTCCCACAACAAATACATACAGTACATGTACACTAGCCCAATGAGCCACATGATCCAATAGTATAAGATGAAATTTTGAAATAGTTTAAAGTCTTTATGTTGCAAAATGTATATATTTAAGAAAAACAATTTATGGGGTTTCGAGATAAATTCCATTTAAACACTTGACTACTAATTATGTTAATGGGTATAGATGTGTCTGAAAATTGTGCCATGGAGAGCTATTAATGGCATCAGATAATCAACCCATGCCAACACATAACTGTTGGGACATGTGTAAGACGGCTGAAATATTGTGCAGTACCACTTTTCAGACAGCAGGTAGCATTTTTAGAAAACTATACTGAGGCTGCATAAGCAGAAAGCTGGAGAAAAAGCTCATGTACACTATGTTGCCTCCCATTGCAATAATCTGCTTCCTATTGCAGTGACAAACAAGCTTACAAAATGCCCTGCATACTTTGGCTACATATACAGTAAAAGGGTTTTTTTTTTTTAATAAATGACAGAAAATAGTCATTGGAAATATGGCTCTATATTTCATATACTGGAGCCATAAAATCACATTTTAGATAAACAACATAGAAAATAGTGCTTCGAACCATAGCACCATATTTCGTGTGCTCAAAAACAAACTGTTGATATTATTTTTCCGAAAACTAGAACTCTATAACAGAAGCTGTCCTTTTAGTTAATTTTCACTAAGTAAGAGGTAAAAGACTACAACTTTTGTCTATAAGTGTTATGGTGTAGTTTTAAAGTGACTGCACATCACACCAATTAGGGTTTGAATATCAGTGTGATCCTTTTTTTTTTTTGCTCCAAAATAAATTGATCTGATTCACTAATATAATATTATCAATAATATAATTTTAAAAACAATAAAACTTTTTAGAATTAAAGCATATTTCATCTAGAGGGTGTGAACACATTGTACAGTATGTGAGGATCTGAGTCAGTGAGGATGGCATGTGTGTAGCAATTCTTAGTAACATACTGTAGAAATTTCCCCTTGAAAATATGGCTCCATATTTCATATACTGAGTCATGAACTCAAATTTTTTAGATATTACATAGAAAAAAGCACTTAGAAATATGGCTCTATTTTTTATATACCGGAGCCATAAAAAGTCACATTTTTGATAAATGACAAAAAAATATTGCTTGGAAATATAGCACCATATTTCCTATGCTGAAAAACAAACTGTTGCTATATTACTAGCTGGAGCTAGAACTCTATAACATAATCTGTTACTTTTTACTATGAAATAGGTAAAAGACTGTAGCTTTCACCTGTATGTGTTATAGCATAGTGGTAAAGTGACAGTACATAACACCAAACAACTAGGGTTTGAATCTCAGTGTGACTTTATTTTTGCTTAAAAAATTTATATGATTCAATATAATATTATCAATAATATAATTTTAACAATAATAAAACTTTTTAGAATAAATTCATTTTTCATCTAGAGAGTGTGAACACCGCGTACAGTATGTGGGGATCTGAGTCAGTGAGGATGGTAGGTGTTTGTAGTGATTTCTTAGTGACATACTGTAGAAATTTACACTTGAAAATGTGGCTCCATATTTCATATACAGTATTCCTTCTAGATATACAGTATAATTCAAAAACTGGCCATCAGTACTTAATGTTCATGTTCTTTTCCAGGATAACCCATTGCTTCTCTCAACACAGAGGGGGGGGAGGAGGAATTCATTTGTAAAGGCTGCACATTTTCCAAAGACAACAAATCACATTTTGATTAGCCCTCCCCCTCTGTTTTGTTACTACTCATTAGTGTTGCCCTTTGTATTTTGAGACTTGTACTTTTGTACTTGTACTTGTACTCTTGTACTCCCTTCCTCCCAAAATAGCACCCATTTTCAAAGGTTACATTGTACATAAATTGACCAGTAATGTTGCTGGCTGTACAATGTTTTGCTTTCCACTTTATTACAGTATAGTATACTCAGTATGTTAGTTGCTTTATAATTATTGCTGTACAATGGAGGCTGAAGAATTTTTTTTAATTAATTTTTGTTTATTGCCAAAAAACAAACAAATGTACAGTATTAGAAAAAACTAGTAGCATTAAATTGGTGCTCAAATTTAATATTTTCTGTACAGTACACAAAACATAACTGCTTCTGAAAATATTGAAAAGTGTGTTAGGCAAGAGATAGGCTGTGGTTCAATGCTGTGTTGTGCTGTGAAAATAGCAGAGTTCTCTATTAGGCAATGTTCACCCAGGGCTGTACTCTGCACATCCTTAGCAGGGATTTCAAAGCTGGTCCCTGAGAAGTCCAGATGGCTGTCGACTTCTGGTACAGTAGCTGAAAGAGCGGAAGAAAAAAAAACAGAGAAAGAGAGACTTGGTGTACTGCACACTGTTTCTGCAACCAGGATTTGGGAAAGGGTCAGTCAGGTGGTAGTGACAGTCAGTGTCTGGAAGTGTCACAGTGGGTATGCAGTGCTCACCTGTCTGCTGGAAACAGGAAACTCTACGCCAACTCATGCAACCCTGGACTGAGCTGGTCCCTGAGAAGTCTCAATAGCTTTTGACTCCTGGTACAATAGCTGAAACAGAGCGTAAGAAAAAATTAAGTAACAGAGCAAGTGGGACCGATGTGCTTGTGCCACAGTCTGTGTCAGAGATGGTGAGAGTGGGAGAGAGACACTTTGTGTACTGCATGCTGTTTCTGCAACCAGGATCTGGGAAATGGTCAGTCAGGCAGTAGGGACAGTCAGTGTCTGAAAGTGTCATGGGGGTGTGGTGCTCACCTTTTTATTCCTCCTGATCTGATGCCTCTTCCTGTGGACGTTCTGGTGCTGGCTTGTCTTGTGCTTGGACTCTCTGTCTTCTAAGCTCATCCACTACCAGTTGCAGAAGTTTCTCCATAGCAAAACTGGCTGCCGAAGATTGATGCAATGTTGTCCAGATCATATCCAAATTCCTACTAATGTCTTGCTGGTTAAAAAAAAAAAATCATAATAGACTCAGATTGCTGCCATTGGAAATCTCCAAAAGTCGACAATACGGATATCAATACTCCCTGGCTCATGATAAAGTTTGCTTGAATCTGGATGATCTCGTCCATCCGTGATTCCATCCCTTGTTGTCACGTTGATATGTCAGTCTCCATCTGCATGCTGGCTGTAGTCCTCTGCATTGCTATTTCTCTTGCATCACTATGAAATAAATATTCTTTTGTCAAAGGAAAAACTGTATACACCAGTTGATAATAGAGGAATATAAAAAAAGTCAATTTGTATGCATAATGTACCTGAAACATTCACTGGGGTTGGGCTGCTGGCTTGAGGCTCCAGCACAGAGGCCTCCTCTTCTCCAGTGAGTTGTGGCTCTTCCTGGTGGTGTTCTGCCTCTGGCTCTTCTTGGCAGTGTTCTGCCTCTGGCTCTTCTTGGCGGTGTTCTGCCTCATTGGAAAGTTGTGGTGTCTCCTCATGTTGATGTTCTTGAAGAAAAAAGGAATAAAAATGCAGATTAGATTTTATACATTGCAACACTGATTAAGGATGAGATTTCAAAATGCCTACTGTACATACAGTAGCAAATACAGTTATATTGTGATAAACTTACCAGCATTGGGTTTCTTTCTTTTCCATTTAATATGGGTCTTCTGTTCATTTGGGAGGAATTGGAGATGATCTCTCAGCTTTGTCTCCCATGAAGAAAACTTGACATGCCTGACCTCTCCTTCTTGCGTTTCCATCTTCACCATCTTCTCCTTTTTAAAGGACCGGCAGACATGGAATTTCTACTTGCATTGCTCCGCGGACCTGCAACAAGATCCTATCTTACTCTCAGCAGCAGCAATCTTCATCCATATATCATTCTTCTCATCAAAGCTCATGCACACTGCAGACTTACCCAAAAGCCTGTTGCACAATGCAAGAACCTAATAAAAAATAAGAGAACAAAATTTTAGCAAAGACATGACATTCATGATAGTAATCAACTAACAGAACCATAACTGCATATACAGTACAGAACATACCATACAGTTAATAATTCCCTGATCAAAATATAGCATCAAGCAAACGTAATGATCTAATTTTGATTATGTTCTGCAGTGTGTTGCAAATATAACGTGCATGGTGCAGGCAGGCAGGCGGAGGATCAGGTACAAGGAGGAATGAGGGTGGGTTGGCACAGGGAAAAAAGATAAAAGGATGATGGCAAAGGTACAGTGCATTAGGAGGTATGAGTGGTGGCATGGGAATGAGGGCACAGGTGGCTGACAGTGAAAGATACTCTTTACAGCCAATCAGCAACAATTGGTTATTAAGTAGTGAGTGACAGCCACTTACTACATAGTGTATAGTATATACTGTATATTTATATATATATATATATATATATATATATACATACATATACACACTATATATAACTAGGCACAAAGATACAGAACTCCAATAAATAAGTGTATTCAACCACCATTAATACATACATACTGTAGTGTAAGTCTATGTTTTGGTGCATCTGTTTTTTTAACTGCTGGACTATACATACTGATTAACACTAAACAAATGTGTTTTGTGTACTTATGTTTACCTGTGAGGGATTATTTATATCCAAAAAATAGGTGTTGATAGAAACGTCCCATCCACCTGATATTCAAGGTACACACCGTTTGATATATTTAAGGCAAACACGTTTTCAGGTTTTAAGGTTACCTTAGAATTTCTCACATAAAGAGAATTCAACAGCAAAGATTAGTGTATTATATGTTTAAGTACCTACAGGCTACAGGTACAGTAGATTACTTTAAAAAAAAAAACATCAGTTAACATCAATGTTCCAGAATCAATGTTTAGGTCTAAATGTTTTGTAATCTATGTTAAAAACATGGTACAGTACTTTCAATGTTTTCTTTCTATGTCCTATCCTTAGTGCACACACTCCAAGCAGCTCTCCTCCTCCCCCACCCACAGCAGTGTAACAGCAGCAGCTTCCTTCCCCCTCTATGATCACAGCAGCACTGGCTCTGTGTGACCCCAGGGCCAGATTTAAGGTCTGTGGGGGTATCTGGGTAACAAACATTCAGGGGCCCTGATCAATAAAAGTTATATATATATATATATACATATATATATATATATATCAGCATTCCATGCAAGAAAGAATGAACCAGGCTCACCCTTTCTAGCACGGTACACCGCCATATGTTGGTTTTGGATACTATATATATATATATATAAATATATATATATATATATATATACACACACACACAATACATAGGTGTTCGGCACTCTCTTACTAACTTTGCTGGGCCAGGTGCCTCACAATCAGTAAATACCCCTCTTGGTGTGGCACTCCAGGAAATGAATAAAGAGTTCTCAAACCAGCAGCATCAGGTGAATCAACATTTCAATGCCATATATTTAGGTATTTTCAGGATTAAGTGAATATAATGAACAGCTTACCTTATATATGTTACATCAAGTGAAAGCATGCAGACTGCCACAGTGGGACCTCCCTCCCAGATCAGACACAGCTTGATGGTGTCATCACTGTAAGACTCACAGTGCACCCATCACCATAGTCACTGCTATAATAGAATGCAACAGGTAGTAAAAACTACAGACTACTCTAATATCGTTCGTCTATTAGGACCACGATAATGTCTGGTAGACACTTCGCAACAGCCCCTCATTCGCTAGCTTCATTGAAATATTGCATGAAAGACCATATTCCCTCTATGGCCCGAGGAGGAAAAATAGGTCTAATGTCACTTAGATGTGAGACCCACTGGATACATCATTTGGGCACCCTTGTTCCCAAGGGACTGAATGAGCAATTAGGACTTGGTTGTTTCATTTAGTTTATTTTCTAATCCGTATAGTATATTTGTCAGTCGGATCTGGTATGTAGATTCACTAAATTAGTAGATGAAATAATATGTTGTGGTTGCTATACATTGTTTATTTGGCACATAACTTACTCCTTGGAAGATACTTTGTGAGATTATAACTGTACCATATGATATGTTATAATGTAGTAACTTTTTTTCATAGATTAGATAGTAATTGATTATCTTATTATAGATCTTTACACAATGCGATTAGCTGTTATTATATTATAAACATACATCAGGTTTATGTTTGTATTGTCAGATTCTCCTGTTACTATTCATACTGTGCATATTAGAGTAGTCTGTAGTTTTTACTACCTGTTGTATTCTATTATATCTGTCACTATGGTGATGGGTGCACTGTGTCATCACTGCTAGTCTTGCAGTGATGACATCCTCAAGTCATGTCTGATCTTTGAGGGAGGTCCCACTCTGGCAGCCATCATGTTGGGTGTAAAACACATATATAAGGTAAGCTGAACACTGTATTCACTTAATCCTGATGAGAAGGCCTAAATAAATGGCATTGAAACGTTGATTCACCTGATGCTGCTGGTTTGAGAACTCTTTATTCCTTGCCTGGAGTGCCACACCAAGAGGTGTATTTATTTATTTATATATATATATATATATATATATATATATATATATATTAGGAAAAAGAGAGCACTCACATATTGCCGCAAGTCCATTCGGTCGATGTTTTGGGCCTCAGCGGACCCTTTGTCAAGACACAGAGACCACAAAGTTTGTCCAAGGCATATACAAACAACTCTGCCTATAAGAGCCTATATATACCCACTGTGTAATCCTGAGACACACCCATCAAACCACATTAAACAACACAACCAATTAGCTGCATTAAGTGTATTATATCTCATATTACTCACAACATTGCTGTGAACAATCAGTGTCTATAGCCTCCATAGAAAGCACAGTCTCACTTCAATGAACAGAATGTAAACAAGCAGGAAAACCAGCATGCGTTCCAGCTCAGTGGAACACATACCAGGTGCTTGACTCATCATCTAACATCATAGAACTGCAGGCTTACTAGTTAAACATTAACACCTGATAAGTAATGTCAGGCTCCGGAAGGCATGCCAGCCATCAGCAGTGGAACACAAATACATCCATTACCATGGAAACAGGTCTCAGACACTAGGGCTACACTTGGCCCTCTAGTGTCCAAGTATCCCACATACAAAAAAACACATGCTTCACAAGAACGTCCTATTCAGTCATAAGTGTCACAAACTCATGGATGGATTGTGGATGCAACCTGTATTCAGGGAATTGGCTAGACCTATTCCTGAGGCACGTAGTCTAATGTGCCAGTGGTATTCACCACGGACCCTCGCAAGAAGGTATGGACTTGGCTGCGTCTGACACACGGTCGCTGCCTCAGGTTAGGTTTCTCTATACAGGTGCTGGTGAACTTGGTAGGAGTGCAGAAGACTTTAGCGTAGTCAACAAGCCAGGTCAGGATAAAACAGAGGAGACAGTACCAGGGAGCAGGCATAAACAGGTCACAAGGAATAGCCGAGGTCAGAACCAGATATCAAGGCAGAACCAGGGGTCAGGCAGAGTCGGAGTCACAAACAAGCCGAAGTCAGAACCAATAATCAGGCTATGCACAGGAACACTGGAGTATGGTATTAGAGCTTATACTCTGGCACAGGAGTGATCCCAGGAACTTCCTTTTATAGGCAGGTTTTAATGAGGCGCCTTCTGTGACGTCATGCAGAAGTGTACTAGCCCTTTAAATCCTCCTGCAGTACAGTGCACATGCCCCTATGGGAGTCGCAGCCATCTGCACATACCCTAACAGCAGGAGCTGTACAGCCACAGGCGCCGAGATCTCCCTGCTGCCGCTCGCTGGAGGACCCCCCAGGAGCCGGAGAGAACTTCATCAGTAGCGGGAGCAGGGATCTCCCCACCTGCTGCCCATCAGAGAACCAGTGCTGCTGGACCCGGTAAGTGATGATCAGACTCCGGCACACTGTGGCAATAAAGGTTACCATAGCAACCCTCAGTACGGTGGGTGGCTTGTGTATCAGGATCACACAACAAGCATCACAGTAAGTGTAAAGCATAAACATACCTCAGCCTTACTAAATATGTTATTGAATATAGAGATAGAAAAAAAAATCTATATTAACACTAAAGAAAATAAAACCCGAGGACCATCTGAAAAATTTACTAACCTAACCTAAACCATATTTATCATATATAAACCATATGACAAACAATGTGTGTATATATATATATATATATATATATACATATATACACATACATATACAGGCACATAAAGAAAAATATAATGCATATATAAAAAAAGAAAAAATAAACAAAGAAAAATAATAAAAATATTTCATAAAAAAATAATAATGCAAGTAATAAATCTTCGTTAGATGTCCCTTCCAGGCCAGAAGAACATTTTTACCATTGGATTTTGAAAAATCAGTTTAAGCTACTGATGCAGAATCTCAAATATAGGCATTGAGACATGAGTGTTTCTAGAGTGGAATGGGCCCATATGCAGTCTCTGACATGGGCACCCTCCTCTCTGTCCGGCGGCCGGCAGCGCACTGAGCTGTGCGCGGCCAGCGTCGGAGTTATAGACTCTGGGCACTAGAGTGCGCCCAGGAGTTATAGAGGATGTGCTGGTCACCGCGAACCAGGAAAATGGCTGCGGTGGCCATTTTCCCTGTACTGCGCATGCACGAACGATGGGAAAATGGCAGCAGTGGCCATTATCCAGTTGTTTTTACAGTGCTGGACCCCTGTGCCAATGTGGGACTCCGGAGAGGTAAGTCATTTTATGGGTGCTGGGTGTGCAGTGTATTGCCCCCCTGGACCCAGGGGCCCATGTTCCCGCACACCCTGCACCCATTATAGATACACCCCTGCATTGAGATAATTCATCTCATTCAGGCCCCTTGGGGCCACAGTGTCCAGTTGATAGATCCATCTAGCCTCTCTTTTCAACAAAAGTAGACCCCGATTTCCCCTCTCGTTAGTGGGGGAATCCAGTCTATTAACATATATCTCAAGGTATAGACTTGGTGATGTGTTCTCAAGAAATGCATGGCCATAGGTTTATCCGTGGATCCTGTTTTGTATGCGAGGTGAATAGAGGACCAGTTCTGGGCCATGTGCTCTTTGAATGTCCTTTTCATCTGCCCCACAAAGGGCATGTTAGGAAGTATATGATGTGGTGAAGCTGGAAAGTAAGCCTATGGGGTATATTCAATTGGCCGCGAGAAAAGCCAAAAACCCGCACCTGCGAGGTATTTCCTGCAGGTGCGGGTTTTTTGCAATTCTATTAAGTGCATGTTTTTTATAAAAACACGCGCCGGGAGGTTTTTTTTTGCGCACCTCCTGAGCAAGCGTGATTTTTCCAGAAATCAATGTTCTTAGGAAAAATCACGTGTACTTGCTCTGACAACCCCCCCACTCCCCAAAGACTAATTAAGCAATTGGAAGTATCCAATTAGCTTAATTAGTCTTTAATTACTCACCTTCTGAAGCGCTGTCTTCTCATCTTCTTCTGCATCCAGCGTCGGGAGCCGGTTCTTCTGCAGCAGCGGTGAGTATGTCAGTGTGTGTGGTGTATGTAAGTGTGTATGAGTGACTGTGTGGTGTCAGTGTGTGTGTATGAGTGCATGAGTGTGTGTGTGACACCCGGTGCGGTGTGTGTGGCCCCCCAGAATGGGCGCTTGGAGAACTACATCTCCCAGCAGCTCTTGCTCCTCCCATCAGCCCCCGGGACTCCCAGCAGCCCCCTCTCCAGTAAGAAGAGAGAGGGGAGGCCGCCGGGAGCCACGGAGACCCGGACAGGTAAGTGACTTTTTTTTTTTTTTAAATTTACGCAGCGCGTGGTTTTCAGTGATGAAAACCCCGTGCCCACTGTTTTTTTAATTGAATCCCGCGGGTATCGGGACCACGCATATCCACGGGATTTCGAAATTGGCCGCGAGGGTCGCGAGGTTTTTTCCTCGCAAAACCTCGCGGCCAATTGAATATACCCCTATGTCTCAAATAAATCTTATATATAACACCAAGGATGTGGCACTCCTGGCATGTTAAATGAAGAGATGAGTCATGGCAATGTGCATCAATGTTTCAGTTCATTATAAAATATAATTTATTGGTAAAAAATATCTATCCATCGGCAAGTGTGTATAGGCAGTCTGAATGTACAATGTAACCTTGGAAAATGGGTGCTATTTTGGGAGGAAGGAGGGGACCAAAAGTAGAAAAGTGTCTCAGTACATGAAGGGGAACATTAATGAGTAGTAACAAAACCCAAGGGGAGGGCTAATGAAAATGTTATTTGTGTCTGTGGAAAATGTGCAGCCTTTACAAATGAATTCCTTGTCCCCCCTCTGTCTTGAGAAAAGCAATGGGTTATCCTGGAAAAGGACATGAACATGATCATACTGAAAATTACTGATGGCCAGTTTTGAATTATACTGTATATCTAGAACGAGTACTGTATATGAAATATGGAGCCATATTTCAAAGCTTTATTTTCTATGTAGTTTATCTAAAATGTGATTTTATGACTCAGTATATGAAATATGGAGCCATATTTTCAAGGGGAAATTTCTATAGTAGGTTACTAAGAAATCGCTACACTCACATGTCATCCTCACTGACTCAGATCTCCACATACTGTACACGCTGTTCACACCCTCTATATGAAATATGATTTTATTCTAAAAAGTTTTATTGTTATTAAAATTATATTATTGAGAATATTATATTATTGAACCATATAAATTTATTTTTGTAGCAAAAAAAAGGTCACACTGAGATTTGAACCCTACTGTAGATGGGTAGTGTGATGTGTAGTCACTTTACCACTACACTATAACACATACATGTGAAAGCTTCAAATAAAAGTATAGTGGTCGCTCACATCAGCTCAATGATATTGCACCGGTAAAGGACAGTTTTTTACTTCTTACATAGTAAAAATTAACTGAAATGACAGCTTCTGTTATAGATTTCTAGTTCCAACTAGAAACATAGCAACAGTTTGTTTTTCAGCAAATGAAATATGGTGCTATATTTCCTAGCGCTATTTTTTATGTCATTTATTATAAATGTGATTTTTTTATTGCTCCAGTATATGAAATATTGAGCCATATTTCCAAGCACTTTTTGCTTGTCTGTTGTGATGTGCAGTGACTTTCCACTATGCCACAATACCTGCAGATGGGAAGCACAGAATCTGTATTTTCAGAAACTGATAACAGTTTCCTAGTGACAGTTTTTTTGATCCTAGTGTTTCAGCGGCTAGTATAGTGATTTAGCTGCAAATGCATAATGCAGCTTTAATAAAAATAAACACTTCTCAACACACCTCATTTGCACTCTTTATTAAATCCAAAGCAGACCACTACTGTACTTGAAAAAAATGCAAAGATCTTCGCTACACAGGTGGAACACTATTTAGTGCTACATTACGTGATACACTGGCCACCCAGTGGTGAAATTATGAATTGCATCTTTGCTGCACAGCAGACGGCATGGCACAGCAACATATGAAAATTGATGTAACACTAAATTGAGTGCCATGGCACAATTTTCGGAAAGGTGTATGTGGACACATCTGTAAATGGCTCAAGGAACAAAGCATAATAAATTTGAGTCCATGGCCAGGAACTCCCCAGATGCTAATCCCATTGAGAACTTGTAGTCAATCCTCAAGATGTGGGTGGACAAACAAAAACCCAAGCATTGATTTGGCAAGAATGGGCGGCCATCAGTCAGTATGTGGCTCAGAATTTGATAGACAGCATACCAGGGTGAATTGCTTAGTTCTTGAAAAGAAGTGTCAACACTGCAAATATTGATTCTTTGCATAAATTTAAAGTATTTAAAATAAAAGCCTTTGACACTTATGAAATGCTTGTATTTTTACTTCAGTTTACTATAGTAACATCTGAAAAAAAAGATCTAAAAACACTGAAGCAGCAAACTTTGTGAAAACCAATGCTTGTGTCATTCTCAAATCTTTTGGCTATGGCTGTACATACGTGAGGAAACACAAAGCAAAAAGCAAAAAACATACCTGTCATTAGAATAGAACCTGTGTCTGTAACACTCCAAATTTGTAGTACATGTGCACTAGCCTGTTAAATTTGTAAATACCTTTTAATACATTCCTGCCTATAAACCTCTAAGATTCACCTGCCTATAAACCTCTAAGATTCACCTGCCTAGAACCTCTAAGACAAAACCTGCCTGTACCTTCTAAAACCACAAGATGTCGCTATTTTGATTATACCATTAATGAAATACCAAGACAGTTGAATAGCGGTCCGAAGCGCTAAAGATTATTATTCAGGTAAAAGTACAGATGTTACAACGCTATGATCTAATAATGAGCGCAAATAAATTGTACAAACATTAGGTCATAAGGTACAGTTAAAATACATGAAATGGTTATTAAAGATCAAAATACAATGAGCAATATGAGAAAGAGAGAGAGAGAGAGAGAAAGAGACATATTAAAATACAATGAGAGATATATCAATGTCTGCTGAGAGCACATGTTCAAGATGGCTGGTGATGGAGTGTGTGTGAGGGGGGGGGGTTGGGAATGCTTCCTGCCCTATTGTCCAAACCGCATGGTCTACAAACAAACTCCATTATGAAGCTACCTCATTGAAATCTCCCATAATGCCATAGTTAATTAAATATACACGCTGGATATCATATGCCAACACATCAGGCAAACACTGCACCATTTAATATTCCAACATGTACCACACAAGCTGATTCCAATATACAACAATACCATCCTACTACAGACCTCATTCAGTAGTCACTAGACCATGGGGAGGGGGAAGGGCCGAAGCACATGTTTTTCCTTTGTTTGCAAGCCTCATGATCCCTAGGCAAACTCCATCCTGCACCAAGCTGCAACTCCGCAAATCATCCATCAATGACCACAACCACAACAAAGACAATATACCTATCTGACCCACACAACACCACAACTGGGCAGAATCACAATTTCCCTTGTTCACCCCACATGGAGGCAAGCCATCTCCAACAAACCGCAGACAACATACCCATCTGACTCACACAACACCACACGGCAACCACCCACGACCATTCAAAGCTGCCATCAATTCAACCTCCACGATACAACACTGACACCACCCTATGATCACATTCATGAGTATACAGCACACACAAAGCTCATCTCTCCAACCAGCATCAATCATTCACAAATGGGAAGGCAAACACAGAACACATGGCAAGGCCCCAACACAGAACACATGGCAGGGCCCCAACACAGAACACATGGCAGGCCCCAACACAGAACACATCAGAGGATCTCAATCAACCAGCATCAATCATTCACAAATATCACAACAATTCCACAATCAATCCCTTTCCTGCATGCTAACAACAGACTATTGTACCCTACAGTGTAGATGAAGAGTACAGATTAGATAACATATCAATTACTGTATACAGACTCATAAATATCCTTAAAACTACAAACCACACACCATGCTAAGCTAATAACAGATTAACACCTAACATAGCTACAGACACCCAAATAGGCTAAATATTGCACATTTTATACTCAGCTATAACAACCCAGAGGAACTGAGACCCATTCTTCCGTTGTCTGGTCAGGGAGTGTACCTCTCTCTTCCTTCCAAAATCTCCAAGTGCCTGCTAAGCTGTGTGTGCATGCTATGTTCCCACCCCCTTTTACCTGTGAGGTCATCAGAAAGGGAGTATCCTTTTGGTTACCTTAAACTACTGTTAATTAAATTCTACTCCCAGTTAGCTAGCTCTATTGATTAGACTGGAATAACCAGTTCTTTGGACAAAAATGTAAACAGTCCTACACCATGTTATTGTCTTTTGGTAAAGGTTAGAAATCTGTTACAGGGCATTTATTGGACAATTCCAAATGGATACAAAAGGTCTCCAACCTCCTTTTGTATCCCCCACCTGCAAATCTAAGCTGCTATGGAAAACAACATTTCAAATAGATATTCTCTCTAACATTCATATTTCATAGCCGCATGTTCTGATCTTCATATTGATGTCACCGGAATGCTGTGGAAATAGAGTCGATCAGTACAGTTCCACACACAGTTCAATTGTCATTTACTAAGCCATAGTTACAGAAAACATTCATTTCTTTATATACTAACATTGCGTTTAAATTATCCTTTTTGCGTTACGGGACCATTGCTTTTAAATGTATGTATGCGGGGAAAACAGCACTGAATTGCATTGTGCGTCTGATTGCAAGCAGATTCTGTCTTCGCCAATTATCCGGTTTTGACAAGCCTATTAATCTACTTAATATTTTTAGTGGAATAAGAAATTTTGTCATAGTTTTAAGCCATTTTGTTGCAACATTTTATATATTAAAAAAACAATCTATAGGGTTTCACTATCAAGTCCATTGAAACACTTGACTACTGATGCTGTTAAAGGGTACTATCCATTACATAAGTTAAAAAACACAAGGCAATATGTATCAGTCATAGGAATAGAACCTGCGTCTCTACCCAACCACGAATCTATAGTATTATGTGCTCTAGCCCATTGAGCCACACAATCTGCTTAGAATAATAAGACATTTTGTAATAGTTTTAAGCTGTTATGTTGCAAAATTTTATATACTTTAAAAAATAACTATAGGGTTTAATCATCAAATCCATTAAAACACTTGACTACTAATGCTGTTAGAGGGTACTATGCATTACATAATTGAAGAGACACAAAGCAAAATGCAAAAATCGCATCTTATTGGAATACATCTTGTGACCGTCCCATTTTAAATCTATAGTACACGTGCACTAGCCATTTGAGCATCATGATTTATTTAGAATAATGGGACATTTTTTATTAGTTTTAAGCCATATGTTGCAAAATTAATATGCTTAAAAAATCATAGAGTTTCACTATCAAGTCCATTGACTACTGCTGTTTTTTAGGGTACTTTACATTAGTTATGTGAAAAGACACAAACCAATATGCAATAAACATCAATCATATGTTGGGCATACACTATACAATTATTTGTCAGATATCTGTCCAATCTGGCTGGTTGGAATGAAAACCTGGTAATGTATGGGAGCAAATGACAGTCTATAATATGGTATTAAACACTGAAAAAAGGCCAAAAAATATTGTTCAAATTGGTTAAATTCATGTGTTTTAACCAATTTGTCTATACAACCATTTTTGCCTGTTTTCCAGTGTTTGTGAGCAAATGGTCGATTGTTAATTGCTCCCATACATTTCCAGATATTCATTCCAACCAGCCAGATTGGGCAGATATCTGACAGTTAATTGTATAGTGTATGTCCAGTATTAGGAATAGAAACTGTGTATTTACCACTCCAAATCTAAAGCATCAAGCACTAGCCCATTGAGCCATATGATCTGTTTAGAATAATAGGAAATGTTGTAAATGTTTTAAGCCATTATGTTGCAAAATTGTATATACTTAAAATGTATAGGGTTTCACTATCAAGTCCATTGAAACACTTGACTACTAATGCTGTTAAAGGGTACTATGAATTACATAAGTGAAAAGACTCAAAGCACTATGTAAAAAACATCAGTCATAGGAATATAACCTATGACTGACCCACTGCAAATCTATAGTATCATATGCATTAGACCATTGAGCCACATTAAACTAAATAATTGTATGGAACAACACTGGCACACTCTGATATAAAGCTGCCAATGTAAATGACCTACTGTTCCCACCAAGAACAATTAAATATAATCATAAAAATACAAAAAAACAGTCAAAAACAAATGGTGCTAATCAGAAGGTTTAGAAAGAGTATAAATGGAAAGTATCCAGATAAACCGTCCCTGCTCCCTTAGAGCCTCTGGAGACTTCCCATTTATACTCTCTTTGAAGCACCGAATCTGGTGCTAATCACAGTACGGTTCCAAATCTCCTATTTTTCAGTCTGAGTGACCTCAGAGCACACTACCTGTGAAAAATGTCAATAAATTTGCTATCTACTACACTATATACCACTTTCTCTCCTTTTCTTTTTTATATATATGTATCCTGGAGAGAGATAATATTGGATAAACATCGGAGCAATCCATGTATACATATATATTTATGTTTGACAAGAAGACAGAGACTAAACAAGGACTATAATCATCTGTATTAACCTTCTGATTACCCTAGTTTGTTCATGACTGTTTCTTTGCATTTTCATTGAGCCACATGATCTGTTTAGTATAAGAGGACATTTTGTAATTGTTTTAAGCCATTATGTTGCTAAATTTTATATTCTTAAAAAAAATATATAGGGTTTCACTAGCAAGTCCATTGAAAAACTTGGCTACTAATACTGTTAAAGGGTACTATGCATTACTTAATTGAAGAGACACAAAGCAAAATGCAAATCTGTCATTGGAATATAACTTGTGACTGTCCCACTGCAAATCTACAGTACATGTTCACTAGCCCATTGAGCCACCTGATCTGTTTATAATAAGTAGAATTTTTGTAATAGTTTTAAGCCATTTTGTTTAAAATGTATATACTAAAAAAAAAACTCTATGGGGTTTCACTATCAAGTCCATTGAAAGACTTTTAAAGGGTACTATACATTACATACAGTAACATACAAACTGAATTTCCCTTTTCATGTACACACTTAACTCTTGTTGTTCTCAATATATAGATTGAATTACCAATTACTGACATTTTATTAGGACCTCTAAAACAAAAATTCCTTTTGTGGCTGTAAAGAGGCCAGGGTCAGACTGTCCCACACAGGTACAGGTGAAACCCCCAGTGGACCTCACTACCCAAGTCCATATTTTCTCCTCTAGTGTCAGCTTCCTGTCTGTGTTCTCATATATTACATTGTTATTTTATTGTGCTTAATTATTATATATATTGTTATATTATAGTGCATTCTGACGACTAAGGTGTATACACTACAGTGCATTGCTGATATCAATCTGGAACATTATCATTCAAGCATCAGTATTTACTATATATATTTATAAAGGAACCCAGACCATGCATTCTCTTATGGTTAGCCAATCCTCTGTGGTGGCTGGCCACACCCTCTATGGAGGCTGACCACATCCCTTAAGTATGGGCCCTTACTACATTTCCTTGGTGGGGTCTTTATGCCCCAGTCCGACACTGAAAGAGGCTTATCAGCAACCTTCTGTTGAGGGAAATGCCATTAACATATTACACTGTACAACAAATTAATACTTTTAATTTGTTTCCTTTCTAAAAATAGTCATACATTACTAATTTGAGGTCAAGAAAAACTAAAATTATTTCAGAATGTTTTTACTAGCTCTATTTTTTGAGCTACACTACTTGTACTATACTGTATGTACATTAGTAATATAGTCATAGTGAAAAGCTATTTTAAAATAATCTGATATTTTCTTGATAGAAAATAAATAACAGTTGTTTTAATTCAATCAATCACAAATAAGAACACAAAACGAAACAAACATACAGCATACGAAACAAATATACAGCATGCGAAACAAACATACAGCATACGGAAGTACTATCTAATATAGTGGCCTATTCATCGGGGTGCTTTCTCTTTGCTTGTCACTTGTACTTCTCTTCTGGGGCATCTCTTGTCACTGTCCAACAGTAGTGATTCACCTGCCCTGATATCTTTGTTCCATTGCTGAAATGTCTTGATGGAATCGCTCACAATGCTTGTCACTCAGTGCACCACAGTTATCTTGTGTGGGTAATCCCGTGAATCGCATATATTTGAATAGGGGAGGGGACAAATAACTGTTTCATTTAATTGGGTCATTAGGCCCCGTCCCCTCTGCGCGGAACGCTGATTGCTGGTAAGATTCTCTCCATTCTGCCCACTTCACTAGGAATACCCCTACATCATCATAAATGGGCTATATCTTGGAACTCAGAGCTAACTGAGAGTTTTAAATGTCATATTCATTCTTTGCATGCTGAAATCAATTAGACGTAACTATTTTCACATCGGAAACATTTTCATTGTTGTGCAGTATTATATGTAATTTTAAATTTAATTGATATATTTTGTTTTGGTACAATACAAGGAGCATATACTCTACATGTTGACAATCTCTATCTAGAAATGTTCCAATCTACTCCACTCTTCCCATCATTTGACACTAACTTTTGCATCCACACACAAGGTATTAAAGATATTAAATATAACCCACTGAGGAAATCTATAGGATTATATTGTAAATCTATTAACTTTTTTTCCCCTGGCAAGGGATTTACAGAATAATAATAATAATAATAATAATAATAATTAATGTAACCACAACAACATAGAGCATTCTATATCAGACACACTGTTAAACCACATATTCAGTTTATTAAAACTAAGAGCCCTATGTATTAATAATCACGGCACTGCCACGATTATGACCAATCTGTATTGTGGCAGATATCTTCACTTTGAATGAAAATATCCTCACTATGTACTAAACTGAACCTGCAGGGACATTAATAGCGATAACCACTGACCCTGCAAGTTACTTCCTCAACATATTGGACAAGTCATTCGCATCTGTGAAAGACTCATCTGGTGGAACATGACACTGCGCATGCACAGTGTTAGTTTCTAGAGATGCCTGAAGGCTAGAGAAGAGTAATGGGGAAGATCTCTCTCCTGCAAGCAAAGGGCCTGATTCAGAGACGGACGCTCTGAAAGAGCGCTCGCTCTGAATCAGGGTGTTTTTTTTTCTGTGCGGCCTCCTGGCCACTCGCTTAGCTGTAGGTGACCACCCACAGCTATTACGAGTGGCCAGTATAATGGTCGCGATGGTCTTGACCATTGGGGCTTGCGACGAGACCCTTGTGGTAGGGTCTCGTGGCCGCAAGCCCCAGAGAGCTTTCGGCTCTGATAGAGCCAGAAGCTCTCCCACTGACATCACTGGTGATGTCAGTGGGGCCACCCACAAATGGAAGGCGTTCGCTTGGGAATGCCTCTGTTTGTGAAGCCACCCCCCCTGCCACGCCTACAAAATGGATGAGCTGTCGAACAACATCGACAGCCGCACCTTTTGTAGTGAGCCACGGAGCGAGAGAATTCCTCTCTCGCTCTGTGGCTTGCGCACGCTCAGTGCTTCCATTGCGTGTGCGCAGAGCCCACCATCGACCCACTTGCGAGCGCTCAAGTGCTTGCGAGTGGGTCTGAATCAGGCCCAAAGCCTCCATAGGCTTAACCACTTAACTGATGATTTTTTTTCTAAAAACCACTACAAAAATGTAGATTTTTTTTTTATATGAGTGAATTAGGTGACGAATATCCATTTTAACTTATCGAAAATGATTTAATTATAAAAAAAAGATATATTTTTTTAAGAACATCAGAACATCGTAAACATTGCAACGTTCAATTTGAGACTGGGTACACTAGGGGGGTGAGGGAGGAGGTTAATTTGCTTTTTCCCAGTGGCTTCTAATCTTTGTAGCCGCTGGAAGGGTGGTCCTGCTTTACTGACCGATCAGCAGTGATCGGCAGCACAGCAGACACAGGGGGAGAGGGTGCTGGCAAGCAGAGGGACTGGAAGGTCCCTCTGAGAGCAGCAGCTGCTGGAAAATTCTCCTCCTGCAACCACCCTCATGTTTATCTGACTGGTTGAAATTTTGTGACCAGAGCAGATAAAGAACTGCCTGGTGTGGTCAGAGTATTACAACCATGCCAGGCAAGTGGTTAAAGCAGTTTACACTATCTGAAGATGGTGTAAACTAGTGGGGCCAAACATTGGTACTGTAAATAGGGGTCAGATAGCAGTTCTCATAATTATAAATAATAGGGACTGCAATCTGCAGTGCTAATAAGCCTTCTGCAACAGATTTAGCATCTGTGGCCGGAGGCTGATCACACGAGGCTAATGGCGGGGCAGCACTGAAAGGGTTAACCCCCTGTGCTGCTGTGCCATATTTAAAGATACAAAGGGCACTAGGCGCCATGTTTAAATGTATTACTGGTGCTAGGCACTGGGTGTGTGGTGGGAGAAGTGTGGCTGGAGGCCGGCCCTACGTGTATAATGGCGGCCGTGGCACTGACGGGGTTAACCCCCATGCTGTGCACCATTTTTAAAATGACAAAAGGTGCCAGGAGCCCATTGTAAATATGTTCTCTGCGCTAGGTGCTGAGTTTTAATAAGTGTGCTTTTAATGTTTTATATGCTGCGGACTGGACCTGCTGCACTGCGGGAGTGTGGCTGCACCCTGGGAAACAGGGAGAGCCAGCTCCCACTGTGACCAGCACTGAAACAGTTAAAGTCACAGGACACAGTGTAAAAGCACACTGCACATAATAAACTGTATTAAAGTATATATGTATTGCTGTAATGCACTGCAACTGATCTGCAATGCATTAGTGCATGAAGCAGAGTATATTTAATATGCTATGCACTTATAGGAATATGGTTCAAGAGTATATTAGAGCAATGGGGATTCTCCTCCTGACATAGGAAGTGATGTTAATTATCCTGACCTATGATAGTGGTCAAACCCTTTGTTTAACAAAGTTTTCTGTGGGAAGGTGTGAAGAGAGTCAAATGGCCATATCATCCTTTGATATGTCCCTGAGTCTGTCTCTTGTGTGTCTGTACTTCTGGGGAAAAAGAATTTGTTTTTCATGATTTCCTGAGTATTGCAAGAAGACGAAAGCTAATACTATTGCTGGTTATTCTACATAGATATGTTGTCACTGTGTGATAAATGTATCAAAGGATGAATGTCATTTACCATTTCCTGTCAACATGTTAGTAGACAGCTATACTGTATGCTAAATCAGTTTATGTTTAGGAAGCAACTGCTTTTAGGTGGTAGATTAGAAAGGAGGAAATTGGGTGACTCCTTTGAAATGTAATATGTTGTTAAATTATATTATGTGAGGAATCGTGATTGGTTAAGTGGAACTCATGGCGGATATACCCCCCTGTGATATTGTGTGTAAGAATGATATAAAAAGAGGGCCTGTGAGCACTGTATGTTGTACATCTTTGAAAATCCTTTGTGGAGAAGAACTGCTGACTTGATAAGTATCCTGTATGCTGATTATTCCCCTTCATTCAGAAGGTTGAGTCTTTTTTAAGACATTGAGCAACATACACCTTTTTGCCTTTAATTCGATTACATCTGTACCCTGCGACCAACAGAATTGCGCCAAACTCTATTCCGTTCTCCAGCTGTTCTGGGTAAGAGCTCAGCATCTCCAAGTTCAAACCCTCTGCCAAGCTACCTTGCAGACCTGGTCCATTGCAAGGGATCAGGAGGAATCAGCCGACACCAATCAGGGAGTATGGCCGCAGCTAGTCAAATGCATACGCAGCAGTTGCGGTTCCAGGTGCTGAGGTAGGAGCCTGATTGTATGTAAAAAGCGGTTCCAGGCACCACTGAAAGGAGCTTGGTGGTGGCAGCTTCAGAAAATGCCCACGGCGCAGTGGGCAGAGTCAGTGACAGGCGGTCACTGATGGTGAGTAAGAGTCCAAAAGTGCTAACCCGTGACCAGGGCTGGCCTAGATGAAAGGAATCTGGTCACAGCATCAATATGAAATTATGCAAAACTGCAGTTTCTATATAATTTTATGAAAAAAGACCTTGATAAATAGCCCCTAATAGCCCCTAATAGCCCCTAAGATTTATTATTATCTTATTAAACTAAAATTTTCCCTGAAACTAGTTATTCAAAATTATAAAACAGAAAATGAAATTAGTGAAACATATTTCACTTAACTTGTAATAATTAATAAAAAAATATAAAGTTATTTATATAGCGCATACATATTACGCAACGCTTTACAGGGAATATCTGACCATTTACATCAGTCCCTGACCCAGTGGAGCTTACAATCTATAGTCTCTATCACATGTAGACAAACACATTAGGGTTAATTTTTTTGCCAGGAGCCATTTATCCTACCAGTATATATTTAGGATGTGGGAGAAAGCAGGAGTTCAGTACCTAGAGGAAAAGCACATAAACATGGGGAAAATCTAGAAACTGCACACAGGGCCTGATTCAGTTTTGCTACCACAACTGCGATCCCGTAAGCAGCTGCTCTGCAAAAATATGCAAATTTCACAGCCGCCGGGGATTGCATTGAGATGACAACTGGCAGCATTGCAAATCCAAGTTACTGCATTAAAATAAACAGTTTGATCATGCAGAATGGCCACTGGAACTGAATTGCCAGGGTCATATTTCTTGCATACGGGATCACAGATGCAGGATGTGACATGTCCATGAAATGGTCGAGACATGCCTTTGTTTTTAGCCGACACTCCCTGTTGCCTCTCCCAAATGCTCCCTGACTGTCAATCATACTGTGAATACAGATTTGTAGCATGCGACTATGGTAATGTGCCTTGAAACATGTGAAGTGTGACTCATATGCATGTGCAGTGGCAAAAAAAAACCTTGGCATAGCTTACAACTCTGAATCAGGACAACAGTAAGGGTTGTGGTGGGAATCAAACCCAAGACCTTAGTGAGGCAGTAATGTTAACTGTTACACCATCTGTGCTAGAGAATTTACTATTAGCAAAATATATGTGACACAATGTGCAGCTATTAATATCTGATGAATTCTAAATAGGAGATGGAGAAAATGTATTGTTACATATTAGATAATGGTGTGTCTGTAGCAGTGCTCTACTCTACCTGATATTGTGATCAGGAGCAGCTGGGAACTAGAGTGGTTCAGTCTCACATGGGAGAATAACAAAATATTTCATGGATGAATAGTATAATAATGATAATAACATATATGAACAAAATGATTTAATAGTAAGAAATAATTTAAATCGTATTTGTTACTTGTGAGAATGCAACATAGTAACACATTTATCAGCAATAGATATTCTCCAATAGAACACATATAATACCATAAAAATTGTATAAACAACAAGACATTAATTATATAACACAGCCGCATCTGGCTGATTTAAAAAACAATAATCACATACCACTAAAACACAGGGTTTGTGAAAAATATGTTGTTCTAGTTCTCCCTCAAAAAATCTTCATTGCTATAGCAACTCATAAATGAAAAATCCAGTTTCAGAAGTATTGATATAAAACTAATAATCCCTATGGATACTAAACAATATATAAATACTCTGATGTTATTATCATTTTTATACTATTCATCCATGACATTCATCTCTAATGTTTAGATTATTATAATAATTTTAATTGGGCAACCTTCAAGCGCAGTAATACCTCTCTTCACTGTATATAATTGGTTAGCATCCATTAATACTGCAGCTAAAGGGAATTGCCAAAATCAAACAGTTTATTATTATTATTATTATTATTATTATTATTATTATTATTATTATTATTATTGGTATTGTTATTATTATTATTATTATTATTATTATTATTATTATTATTATTATCACTATTACAATGTCATTATTTATTATCTATATATTATTATTATTATTATTATTTAGTATTTGCACTCAATTTCTAAGCGCTGAGGCTATATATTCTTAAAGAAAAGCCTAGCCTGTGAGGCTCTAAGAGTTTTAATTATCTTTATGCTGCAAAATAACACAAGATGCAGATACTTGTACCAAGGTCCAGGACTAGTGTGCTAATAATTGGCTGCTGCATAATAGTGCACCTGTCTACCCCAGGAGATGGTGTCCTTTCACTGATCTTACCACAATACAGGATATAGTTTTTTACAACTATATATAACTTTTTATTTTTAAATGTCCCAGAATTGTTAATTTTTTTAAATGATCAAATTATGTTAAGAAAAGCTACTTAACCCTTTTTCAGTATAATTTTATTAAGAAATCTGCATATTTGTTAATAAAATTTAACTGAATTGGGCTTATATAGCTAACATTTACATAATTTGTTAATACAAAATCTAAAATTTAGTGGACATTTTTGGAAAAATATTAGCCAGTTAAGTGATTAATGTGTGCTTGAGATGGTGATAATAAGAGTTGCACCTCTGAGATATTGTAGTTGCAATAAAACCAATGGCAATAAAATCAGAATATGAAATCAACCACTGTGGCGACAGCACATGTGGTAAATTGGAATGCTGTTAGTAATGCATGATGAATACACAGGTAGACAATATTAAGACTGTGAACATGCAAATTAGTTATGCTTTGTAGATAGTATAAACAGCTATCTGATACATATAAATTACAAAGTCTATTTATCCACCGATTTCGGGAAATTACTGTATCTATATGCTATGTTGATAACCACAAGAAAGAGCTTTGTGCATTCAAAGTCCATGTACCAAAAGTATAATATATTAATGTCAACAAGTGCGTACTCTGTTCATACCCTGTTCATACAATTGTGGATTGTGAAAACACAATGACATACTCTATTGTTGCATATATAGTACTATGGACGCCAATATTTATTTTAATTATGAGCATAGGGTAATTCTAGGTGCATTACTTAATTATTTGTACAGGGTAATTCTAGGTGCATTACTTCCGCAAAATATATGATTAACTCTGAAACAATTATTGTAATGACAACAATGTTGTCATTTTTTAATGTTAAGAACAATGGTGGCATGTAAGGATGCAACAATCCATATTACAGCATTCATGGATGCTTAAAGTGGACATCTCAGTCCTTGAACATGTGGGCGAATGGATATACTGTACACAAGGGAAGAAAGTTTGTAACGTCATTTGCATAAAGTCGCAGATGGCTGACTGCCTATAGACGCTGCTGTGTGTGTTTTTTTGTGCAACTCAGAATCCGGCCCTCTGTGTCTCACTAAGGGATCCCAAAAGACTTCAAATGTGACCTTTATGAAGACACATTAGTACATTTTGCATGGTTTAACATGGGTTATACTGTATATCCAGAGTAAGAAACACTTGTTCATATACAAGTATATTACTTATTCCGTTACTACAGTTGTAATAGCATCCTGATGAAATTGTGAAATTATTATAACAGTGTACCATGGAACAAGTGGATTCGTATGCCCAATATTACAGGGTTCTGCATAATATAGAGTTTCACAATCCTAATTGTCATAATTATGTGTTTTAACATATATAAATCACAGTGGGAATATATTATACCAGATTTTATTTTTAATAATAGAAAA
Organism: Taudactylus pleione; assembly: GCA_031769625.1. NCBI lineage: Eukaryota > Metazoa > Chordata > Amphibia > Anura > Myobatrachidae > Taudactylus > Taudactylus pleione. Next base: position 823,416 of record JAUIMM010000535.1, read on the forward strand.
TAAAAATAACAAATAAGAATGAAGACAATTTAATTAGTTTTATATTATCATTAAACCAATTTGAAAAAAACAATATGACTCAACAGTGTCTCTTTTAGAATACTTTACTATTTTTGTGTTTGTATTACATTAGTATAACCCAGAAACTATTATTATCCAAAGCAACCAGTTTATTCTTTCTACATGTCAATGCAATGATTGGACCAGATACTAGCCAGGGTTGCCAAGACTTCAGCTGGCCTGGTACTAGGGAAGCATAGCTATAGTAAGGGGGCACAACCATGTGCTATTGTGCTGTATGTTTACACCTCCCCTGCACTTCCAGGGCCCTGCAGAGGCCCAATCAAGTAATTTTTACCTACTCCTCACTTCTTTTGGTGCCACTAATTCTAGGTAAACTATAACAACCTATTAATGGATTGGTTTGAAATAAAAATATATGGGAAAAATCCTAAATTTGGTCCACTATAAACATGAAATTTATGACCAAAGTTATTTGTAGAGATGAGTGAGTTGACCTTAATTATACCCACCCTATATTTTAGGTATTTGATTGTACATGGTATATCAAATTGCATATCAATGGAGCAAACCTGAAGCATCTCCTTTTTTGTAATTACCATTTTAATATTTAGTGACCATAAATCATTTGGCATTCCCCACACCACTTGTACTGCAGGATTATTTTGTGGATTTAAATAATTATTATTTCCATGTTCAGTTACTGTACATTGATGGTTAATGTTTCAAATTAGCATTATGGTAATTATTATACTTTTCTTGTGATTAGCAAATGTTGCTGTTAGGTCATACATTTTACTTAAAGAAAATAAGAATAATTATTGTCCTCATTATTTTCCACATTAAGACCATAAATATTATAATATGAATGTTAAATAAAATGTATACATAAAATTTTATTTTAAAATAAATACATATTTGCAAAAGGAATTACTACCAATAATACCTTAGTAAGCCTATATTTCTTTTAAACGTACTGTATGAGTAAATGAAAAGGGATGTTGAAAAAGAAATAGCTTTAAGTAAAATCCTCAGATTTCTACCCTAACTATGTGATCGTTTATTCATTATATGCAAATGTACTAGCAATTTATCAGGCCCAAAATATGTGCAAAGCATATTTAAATTATGACAGCTCCAATTTCATTGCTATAAATTCAGAACTACATAACCAAATGTGCCTCGTGTCTATTTAAGACATTTATGTCAGTGCTGGAATATTTTAAAATGTATGAAAAAATATATATGAAAATTATTCATGGATGTCTATGATATTTTTTTCAGAGCCTTAATAAAGTCTCTTAGAAGTGGTAAGAAGAGCAGCTGCTATTGAATTAAACTACTTTAATCTCTTGAGCATTCTAAGTATTCTGCGTCTTTATAATATGAGGAGTGCACTTACATCATAAAACACCATTAGATGGATTTGGTACAATTTGTGACATCATAAACAGCCTGTAAGAGGAAAATGATGTAATGGATTTTCAGAAGGTTGTTTTCAATACAAAATGACTAACATTAAAACACATTTTTACAGCATCAGAGTCTCAACTGATTCAAACTAAAATATATTAAGTTTTTATTATTAGTTTTGTATGACATACATTATTCCATGTTGCCCTTAACATTTGTAACCTTGTCACATGTTTTCTTATTTAATTGTTAAGGAAGGATTTCTAAGGGTCCTATGTAATAATAATGGCGGTACAGCAGGGGAACTCGCAGGGAAAGCAGTTGCAATAACCACTGTCCCTGCGAATTATCAGGGCTGGCAATAGATTTCATGGTGCCCTGTACACACATTTCTTTAGCCACCCCCCATCTCAGGTTAGGAGGAATCTCTAAAGAAATGATCCACCATGGGCACATGGTATTCACTATTATATGTTGAAGATCACCTGGTCCAGAAGACATCTGTTTGCAACGGAATATAACAAGTGTCATTGTCATAGAGCAGTGGTTTGACTAGATAATACATTTTAACGGATGTTTTAGTGCAGGGCAAAATGCGATCTCTGATCAAACTAATTTAGATTATTTAACTGTATTTGCTAATTTGGCACTGTTTGTGTTTTAGTAGTGTTTCTTTAGAATGAAAATTACTGTCTCTGAGCCTTTTCCTTCTAATCCTGCCAGTTGTGGATAATTTCCAGCCACTTTCTCCCAGTTCACTTCAGCCTTATCCCCTTTGTGTCTATCCAGTCCCACTGTGTCTTTCCAACCTCATTCCCCCAGGTCTCTCCAGTTCCCTTCTGTCTATCCAGTCCTAGTCCCCTTGTGTCTCTCCATCCCTAGACCCCTTCTGTTTCTCCAGCCCACTGTGTTTTCCAACCTCAAAATGTCCCTTCAGTCCCAGCATCTCTAAAGCCCCTAGTGTCTCTCCATCCCCTGGCCCCTTTTGTCTCTCTAGCCCTTACAATGTCTCTCCAGCCCCCACAGTGTCCCTTTCCAGTCCCTCAAGCCCCCACAGTGTCACACCAGCCAGCCCCCACAGTGTACCACCAGACAGTCTCCATACTGCCAGCAACAGTGTCCCTGCAGCCAGCTTCCACAATATCCCTGCAGCCAGCCCCCTTTCAGTGTCACTGTAGTAAGCCCCCTGTCAGTGTCCCTACAGCGACCAGCCAGCTCCCACACTTACCCCACCATGGCTTCTCTGCTGTCTGCTAGCAGTGCGGTACTGCTTGACATCATCACATCATGTGCAACACCGCATTAGCTAAAAAAAAACCTAATTGCACTGCCCACCACCAGTGCAATAAAACTACATTAGTACAGACTACCCATACGGACCTGGGCTGTATATTCTTGTTCCCTGCTGATCATGCTGCAGCACAGGCAGTGGTTTAAACAAGTATTAACTTTGGGCCCCTCCCAGGCCCCATACAACCTTGGGGCCCTCCCAGGCCCCATACAACCTTGGGGCCCAGTACAGCTGTGGCCTAATTTCCCCCCTATTGCAGGGCCTGCGAGTTATATCCATGGCATTTTCTAGACGTCTTTTACAGAAGTTTTACAGAAGTAAAGGACTTCTCTTGGGGAAGCTGACATTGCACTTGCACACAGTGTCAACTTTCGGAGCTGTCCAGAGGCTGTGAGAGATCATAAGACTTCTCTCCTTCTCTTAAGCCTCCATAGGCTTAAAGCAGTTTACACCATCTAAAGATAGTGTAAACTATTATGGCCAAACTCTGAAAAGCTAATCTTGGCTTTCTAATTGAAATGATACATAATGCTCTTGGCATGATAATCTCAATCAGACTGATACTACTGTTGTTATACTAATTACAGTCAGACTGACACTACTGTTGCTATGCTAGCATGCTGATTCTAACAGTCTGATTGCAATTAGCAGTATCAGTCTCATTTCCAACAGCCTACTGACTCCTCCATCCTCCTCCATTCCCAAGCAGTGTAGGATGAGGGTGTGTCTGTACTCCGATTGCCAATCAGAGCACAACAAACACTGATGAAGGGTTCATAAATCAGAAAACTCCTCAGCTTTACAGGCACACAGCATATAGGGGAGATTAAGAGCACCAGCTTTCTTATACAATGTTTTAAAATTAGAACTGGTGGCCCAAAGCAGTCCTTTAGGGACAGCCCACCCCTGCATGGGTCATGCCCTGATGGTAGTGGGTGGAGCTCTGTTGTTGACAATTTAAAAAAAGAGAAAATATCTTGTAAATTGAAAGAAAGACAAAATGTACATTATAGAAGACTGCTACATTGCTGTTATTATATAGTGAAACAAAATACATTAGCATTGTTACTTTGTGCATTATATTTAAAAGCTCTTTTTTAATTATGTACTGTATGTATATATGATAAGAGATTGGTGGTTTCCCTTGGTTTTACATTGTATATGTGTTAGTGGCAGAGTATTCTCATTTTTGTCTTGTAAAGTACACATGCCATCTTCCACAGATGTGCTCTTCAGACTGTGGTGGTGAGATTATACTTTTTTCACAGATTATACTTTTGGATGCAGGGTATAACAGAAACATGCATAATTTGAAAAACGAACAATAGACAACAGAGCAATCAAATGTCCCAGGGAGATACATTCAATATTGTAGCAGACGGGATTCTGATGGTGCCAGTACTGGAATCGCAACACCTGTCTGAATCCCAGAGCCAGCATCCTGATCGATGGAATCCCGAAGGTAAGTAGCGGGGTTAGGGAGAGAGTTAGGGGTTAGGGTTAGACACTAGGGGGTTGGTTAGGTTTAGGGTGCAGGGAAGAGGAGGAGGGGTTAGGTTTAGGGTGCAGGGAGGGGGAGGTCAGGTTTAGGCCCTAGACAGGGAGGTTAGTTTTAGGCACCGAGAAGGGAGGGTTAGGGTAGGGAGAGGGGGAGGGTTAGGACACCGACCAACAGGTGTCGATATCCTAACACTGTCGGGATGCCAGCATTGGGATACTGAATGCTGGGATCCCAAATGCTGGCATCTTGTACCCATCCCAAGTAATCATATGAACAATGATCACTTATATTCTAGGACAAGAGGAAAAACTTGGTCCCAGTGGGGAAGGGCATAGTATTAACTTGTTTATAAACAAAAAGATAACCAATGTCAGCAGCAAACAGATTTGAAGTATGCTTAAGAAAAATGAATTAAGAAAGGTACAGAATGTTATTTACTGTATATGATTGCAATATTTTCCAATGATATGTGGGTGGAAAATTATGATTCAGTCTAAAGAGGATACAATAAAAAGAAAAGAATCCAAAAAAAAGGACAGCATGGGGAAAGGGAAAGAAAAAGGTTCACTGTGCACATGCCCTGGGCGATGGAGGGAGAGGGCACCAGTTATAGAGATTGAGCCGCAGAAGACACAACCTCAGGTGAGATGGGATCCATCCTATATTCTAAAACTGTATATTTCACTCTAATGGCACTTCACTCTCACTTACAGCTTTGGTGGGACTTGTCTGAGAGGCTATTGCCTAATAAATGATGGTAGATGGTGAATTATGGTAATATTAAGAATGAGGAGAGTAAAGGGTTAATGCTTTATTCTGGTAAATTGAAATTAAGGTTTTATTTTTATTTTGAGGGAGGCAATTAAGAGATTAAAATACATGATTGTAATTATTTGATTATGTTGGGACTAATTAATAAAGGGGATGATGATTGATAATGGCTGTAAAGTTATTAAATATATTAATTTAATTGAAAGGAGTTCTTACTGTGATTCTTAAGTAGTTAATGTTTTTGGTGAAAGGTTAAGTATTGATGAGAGAATTATATTGTAAAGTGATCAAAAATACTGTATTATGTGGCAGTCAATGACTGTATTATATGGTGCTCAAATATGCTCTTGTATTTTATGGCAGTCACTGATGCTCTATGTATGATATGGCAGTTACTGATGCACTCTGTATTCTATGGCGGTCACTGATGCTCCACCAGATAAGCACATAAGTTCTACAAAATCTAAGTCAACAGAAAGCACAGACTGAAAAAACAGGGAGATGGCCCCTTTATTTATAACAGAGATGAGAGTTCATTTTGCCTGAAAACTGAACACCACCGAACTTAGGGGATCCAAGTGATTCCAAGTCCCAGCTTGGGTCTTGCCACTAAGTTCGGATCCCAAAACAAAACATCTTCCTGGCATCAGATCTCATGTGTTTTGGATTGCATATAAAAGTCCCTCTGTTGTGATCAAGAACCATTTCACACAGGAGATTAGAGAGAGAGGGTGTAGGACTTTGAGCTGTAGTTGTAAAAAAAAACACAATTTTCACGCCATCAGTAAGCCATTAGGAGGAGTCTAGATAGAAGTGCAAATAGTTTTTAAATTAATACTTCAATAGTAGTAGTAGTACTAGTTGGAGTAGGTGCCTGAAAGGGGTGAGTGCAGGCATCATTGTTAGTGTGTTGCTGTTTGTCACACACACTGTCTGCACACTGACACACTGCAGTGCAAACAAACAGGCTACTGTGTGTGATACTGTTAATTGCTTTTGGTGTTGAACATGTACCTCTTTTCTCTGTAGGAAATCTATCACTGCAGTGCAGCAGCTTCAGTAGAGTAGTCAATATTATCTGTCCAATAAATACTCTACTGTGTTTGAGGCTGCTGCACCCCCAAAAGGCCTATTAGTTTTAATTTTTTTTCTTTTATAAAAAAAATTGCAAAAAAATGTTTTCCGTTTGCCTAAAACAAAAAAATTTGCAGTCTTTTCTTATTGAATTAAAAAAATATTGTATATTTTGAACAGTGTGTGCTTGGAATCAGTATGATTTACTGCCAGCTGCATGGCAGGCGGTTCTAATCCCAACAGTGGCAGCCCAGCAGGGGTGACGATCCCAATCGTTCATTCTGGTAAGTATAGCTAACTTAATTTCCTACCCTAACCCTCCTTTAGGGGTGCCTAACCATAACCCACCTCTAAGTGCCTAAACCTAACCCCCCCTTCCATGCAGACTAATCCTAAATCTCCCGGGGGGTTCCTAACCCTAGCCTCCCCCCTGGGGGTGCCTAACCCTAACCCCCCTTCCCCTAGCCTAACCCTAACACTCCCAGGGGGGCTTCCTAACCCTAAGTCCCCCCTGGGAGCCCCTAAATGAACCCTTCCCCCCCACGGCTGTCTGAGCCCGACACCCAGCTTACCTTAGGTCGGTATGCCTGTTGTCTGGCTCCCAGCATAGGTCTAATGACAGACGTCAGGATTTTGATGCCTGTCATTAGTACCTTTCCGAGATTAATCAGTTGGGAAGCTGGCAGTCGGGATTTCGTCAGTTGGCTTCCTGACTGCTTCCCATGTGATCAGATGCGTGACACAGCATATATTACTGTTCTGTCTGCAGTGGTATCCCCCCATCATCTGCACCCTAAAAAAATCTCACAAAGGAGACCTGTTCCTCCTAGTGCATGAAAACAATTGTCAGTGTTTGTGTAAAAAAATACATTATTGCAAAAAAAATGCATAGTGTGTTTTCTTCAAGGGTAAGTGACAATTGTTTGTGGTGGTATCAACTATCATCTGCACCCCAAAACAAATCTCGAGTATAAAAAAATGATTTATTTCCTGGTATCAAAAATGAAACCAATCATTGATCAGTCGATAGGAGAGCAGTAGCAGCAACCCAGTACTAGTGCTGCTGTTGCCAGTGATAGCACTTTAATATTTACTAAATGTGATCAATGGTAAAGAAGGTTCAAGTAAGGGCAACTGAAAACTAGAGATGTGCACTGACCCTCATGTTTTGGTTTTGGATCTGGATCTCCCCTGGTTTTGGATCTGGATTAGTTTTGCCAAAACCTCACCTCCGTTTTTTGTTTTTCGGTTTTGGTTTTTGATCTGGATTTTTTCTTAAAAAAATCATTAAAACAGCTAAAATCACATAAAATGAGCCTTTTTATGTTCCTACAGTATTATTAACCTCAATAACATTTATTTCCACTCATTTCCAGTAAATTTTGACCACCTAACAGCTCACAATATTGATTTTTTCATCAATTTTAGGCCCAAAATTTGCACCAAGATAGCTGGCTGACTGCAGCAGTTGGTGGCACAAACACATGGCAGTTCAACTTCATACATGGAATACCAGGAAACATTTTTATTATTCAAGAGAGGCCTGAGGGAGTTGGAGTATGTATGTAGTTGAAGGCAGGGCAGGGACAGGGAGGGTTGATTGGTAGTAAATTTAATTTTGTTTTTTGATTCCAAAGAAAATTTCTGAAGGAGAAGGGGAGGGGAGGAGGCATTTACAAAAAAAAGTGATACATTCACATCAGTCCTTGCCACAGAAGAATCCTTGAGCATGGCTGCTGCTGGGAGTTGATTTTCTCATCCCAGAAGGGGACCAGGAAGAGTGCTTTCCAAAAACAAATAAACAATTGACTTAAATAATCCTTTGCAAACTTTCTATAAAGGCATTTCCCAACCTGTATAGGGACATAAAAAAAACATAGTGGCCTCAAAGTGCCATTTAGCAGCACAGACATGATGAAAAGCATAAGATCTATGATTTAAAGAGGGGTAGTCAACCCTGGTCCTTGAGAGCTACAAACAGTGCATGTTTTCCAGGTCTCCTCACAAAATCACATCTATAATAATTAACTCCACCTGTGGATCTTTCTAAATGTTTTGGTGAGTAATGAATACACCTGTGCACCAGCTAGGTCATCTTGAAAACATGAGCTCTCGAGGACCGAGGTTGGCTATCCAAAAAGAGATAAACAATTGCTTTAAATATTCCTTTGCAAACCTTCTGTTCTGTAAAGGAATCTCCCAAACTCTACAGGGACATTAAAAAAAGCAGAGTTAGTTAGTGGCCTGCAAATTGCCATTGTTCCCACTGTCCACTTAACCATATTACTTAGATATGTGAACAAGCAGAACAGAGCATTAAATGCTGCATTTCAGTTTAAGGTTTAAGTTTTGTGTTGGGAGATCATTTAGAAAACAGAAAAAGAGTTCCACCACAAGCGGCAGATGACTAAACTCACACACAAAAGTTTAGTAGAAATAGATACAACACCAGATCAGATGTTTACCCTGGAGGATCTGTCTGATTCATCATTGTGCCCCCAAGACCAAGATTGTGCAAATTCTGCCAAAAGAGAGACTGGCACCACGGTTAAACATAAGAGTCACCTTCTGGATGTGAATTGTCTCATTTGCATGGGGAAAACCCAACCCTCAGATGAGATGGATCTCAGCCAGTGGACAACATTGAAATCACCATTAAAAGGTCACAATGGGAGACTACAGTGTGGAGAATCTTTCTTCACAGTCAGGAGAGACCTCAGAGAACATGGAAAAAGATGCTCTAGGTGCTGAACTTCAAGGGATTTCTCCATCATGTTCTGCAGTGTGGAAAGGTTTCATTCACATGTTTTCTATAAAGCAGTTCAATGTTATAGCCTTAAAAGTGTCTGGCTATAACACCCACCTTTGCCAGGAACTACCAAAGATTATCACAAGCAAAGGATTTATTTGTCCGGAATCTGTCTGGGAATTCATGGATCATAGGAAACACTAAAGCCAGTCATTCTTAAACACTTGCGCAATAATTTAAGTTACATAACCTTATACTTCCTGTTTACTTTTGTTCCTTAATTTAACTCTCCCGGAAGTGATGATATTTCCATGCTGTTCTACTCACGGCCATATTGTCTATGGGAGAGATAATAGCAATTTCCAAAAGGGATAACAAAGATCTCTGGCTTATCCAAACTCCCATATTTCCATTTCTAAGCTGTACTTCATATTCCAGCATTGTCCATCCCTACCTTGGAAGTTGGAAAACCGGACTTCAAATGGGATTTGAAACACTGCCATGTAAAAATTGGAGGGGAAATAAAAGGAAAGAAAAAAGGGAGAATTAATTAAATCACAACCACTATAATGGATGAATAAATACAAGGCTAATACAATAGAATGACAATAAATAATTTTACAATAAATAACCAAATGAGTGAAACCAGAGTAAATTTTAGTCTAAAAACCACTTAATTTCAAAATTGGAATTATAACCATTGGGATGGAGGGTATCCAAATTAAAAATCCACCCCATTTCATTTTGAGATAAACCTCTTTTCAACATCCCTATTATTTCAATTGCCCTTGATTTGTTGAATCCCGAGAAAATCGGACAATGGCCCCTTCACATCTATCTTGTACATCTGATAAATGTTCTGAAAAAGGGTGGGTGTTGAGCCCCTTTCTAATATTGTAAATGTGTTCCGAGGTCCTTGTTTTTAGATTTCTTGATGTTTTCTGATATAAATCTTATTATACTGACACTCAATCAAATAGATAATATTTTTAGAATGGCAGGTGATGCCATTATTTATTTTGTATTTTTTCCCTTTTACATGAAATTCAGTGGTTTTTCTTTCTATGTTTTTCTTAGATGCAGTTTTGCACATAAGACACAAGCTACAACGATGAAAACCTAGATTCCTTTCACTTGAAATTCTTTCATTTTCCAATGCGCTCTTTACCAATAGCTTCTTTAGAGAGGGAGTTTTTCTATAAATGAAACGTGGTCTATCCAGTAATGTATCTCCTATGATCGGATCACCTTTTAAAATCCTCCAGTTTCAACTTATATTTTTTTCTATTTCTTTATGGTGGGCCCCTGTTATGATCTGCAGTTAGCAGATCCTATTGCTTGGACTTCCAGCCTTTCTTGCTACTGAGGCACTGCACTAATTGCTGCCACTGTGCAGTGTCAGGTGCACTAATTGATTCTACTCTCTGGACACAGCCCAGGTGCACAGTAATCTGTCATTAAGGGAAAGTTGCTTGGATTGGATTCTGTCTCTGTTAAATTCCACCCAGCCCAGCAATCCATGCCGGTGATAGAAGTTTGTTCGTACTTCCGGTTCCAGTCTCCTGCATGTCAGTCGAGTACCTGTGTCAGTCTTGCTGTGTTTCATGTAAGCCATTTATTCCATCCAGGCGGCTCCACCTGCATCTCGTCCATACATGCTGCTTGTACCATCTGGGCAGCACGGAGCGCTTCCTACCCCAGAAGCATCTGTCATCATTCGGTGAATTGTGTCAGCTCAGCAGCACCAGTTGCAGTTAAGCCTTCCAAGTGTGCAATCCAGCACACCATCACCAGTGTCATCCCAGCAGCACTGGTAGCTACTCTGCGTTCCAGGTGCACAACCTAGCACCCCATTGCCAGTGTCATCCCAGCGGCACTGGTAGCAGCTCTGCATTCCAGGTGCACAACTTAGCACACTGTCACCAGCGTCATCCCGGCGGCACTGGTAGCAACTCTGCATTCCAGGTGCACTATTAAGCACACCGTCGCCAGTTTCATCCCGGCAGCACTGGTAGCAGCCACCAAGCCTGCTTCAACAGCCCCAAGGCTGCTTCACATCAGCAGTCCCTTGGCCATGACTATAAAGGCCACAACCAGCCCTCAAGGCTGCTTCACATCACCAGTCCCTTGACCACGACTATAAAGGCCACAACCAGCCCTGAAGGCTGCTTCTCAATCACCAGTCCCTTGGCCACGACTATAAAGGCCACAACCAGCTCTCAAGGCTTCTCCTACTGCCCACAGGCAGCATCTCATATTCTATACTTAACCCGAACTAGTCAACTGGCAGCAGTCCTCTTACAACTCTTACCTGATTAACCGTCCAACCCATAACATTATCACCGGCCAAAAGAAAGTAGGTTAATCATGGAGCCCAGTCAGAATCCGCCACAAATCCTGGCCGCCCAGATTGAGGTGTTAACTCAAAAAGTCCAGTAACTTTCCCTTAAGGTTGAGGAGCCACGGTCCGCACCCCTTCTTGCCACAGTTTGTGAACCCAAATTTCACTTGCCTGATCGCTTTTCTGGAAGCCGTAAAGACTTTGGCAATTTCAAGGATGCTTGTAAGCTGTACTTTAGACTCAGGCCTCACTCCTCCAGTTCTGAAGTCCAGCGAGTCGGGATTATTATTTCCCTTCTGCAGGGGGACCCACAGACCTGGGCATTTGGGCTACCTCCCACTTCTTCTGCACTCCAGACGGTGGATGCCTTCTTTGCTGCCTTGGGACTGTTTTATGACGATCCTGACAAAACAGCTATGGCAGAAGCCTGCCTCTGCTCTCTGAAACAGGGAAGCCAGGCAGCGGAGGATTACTGTACAGAGTTCCAGAAGTGGGCCGTGGACTCTGGATGGAATGATCCTGCACTGCGTAGTCAGTTTCAGTGGGGGTTGGATGACCAGATCAAGGATGTTCTTGTCCAACATCCCACCACAAGCACCCTGGATGACCTCATGAGTTTGTCTATCCGGATAGACCGACGTCTCCGGGAGTGCGGGCTGAAAAGGAACCTGCCATTGCAAGCTCCTTGTTCCTCTCTTCAGATTCCTGCCACCAAACAGGATGAACCAATGCAACTGGGAGCCTACCGTCTTCCAGCAGAAGAAAAACGGAGAAGGCGCTCACTGGGTCTATGTATGTATTGCAGAGGCAAGGGACATTTGGCCCAACACTGTCCTGTAAAGTCAGGAAACGACAAGGTCTAGATGTATGTGGAGAGATACATCTGGGCCTTGCATCCATCTCTCCAAAAAATTCAGTCCTTTTTCCTGCGTTGCTAAAAACCTCTCATGGCCAGATTCCTGTCTCTGTATTTATTGACAGTGGAGCTACAGAAAACTTTATGGACCAGTCATTTTTTGAGAAATTGGGTCTACTTCCCGAAATTCTAGATACTCCAGTTGCTGTCGTAGGTCTGGATGGGAAGAGTCTGCCTTCAGTCCGTGTTGCTTCCCGGATGCCGCCTATTCAGTTGACAGTAGGTGCCTTGCATCAAGAAGAGCTTTAATTTCTTCTCCTCCAGTGTCCCATGGCTCTCATTGTATTAGGCTTACCATGGCTGAAGAAGCACAACCCGGTTATTCAGTGGCAGACGGGGGAGATTCTCCAGTGGGCTCCTTCTTGTTTTGTCCATTGCCTGTCCCATCCAGTTCGTCTTGCCACTGTCATCTCCATGGACTCCCCTAAGATTCCTGCTCCATACCGCGATCTCGCTGAGGTTTTTTCTAAAAAAAAAAGCTGATGTCTTGCCACCTCATCACCCCTTTGACTGTGCAATCGATCTGCTACCGGATGCCAGACTTCCTAAGGGTAGGCTGTATGCACTATCAATCCCTGAGGATAAGGCAATGCAGGAGTACATTCAAGATGCTCTTGAAAAGGGGTTCATTCGACCATCTAAATCCCCAGTGGGTGCAGGGTTCTTGTTCATTCAGAAGAAGGATGGATCCCTCTGGCCCTGCATTGACTTTTGTGGCCTGAACAAAATAACAGTGAAGAATGCATACCCTCTGCCTCTGATCTCAGTCCTTTTCGATCAATTACGGGGGGCCTCAATCTTTTCCAAAATTGATTTACGTGGAGCTTACAACCTCATCATCATCCGCAAAGGAGATGAGTGGAAGAAAGCTTTCAACTCTGGGTATTTCGAGTACTTGGTGATGCCATTCGGTCTCTCCAATGCCCCTGCTGTCTTCCAAGATTTTATTAATGAGGTCCTGAGGGATTTTCTGGGAGTTTTCGCTGTGGTATACTTAGATGACATTCCTGGAGAAACACCGACAACATGTCAGGCAGGTGTTACAAAGACTCCTGGAGAATAGTCTTTACGCCAGATTGGAGAAGTGTAAATTTGAGGTGGAACAGATCTCCTTCTTGGGTTATATTATTTCCTCATCAGGGTTCTCTATGGACCCAAGTAAGGTGAAGGCAGTTTTAGACTAGGAGCAACCCACATCTCTCAAGGCCATTCAGCAGTTCCTAGGATTCTCGAATTATTACCACCGCTTTATCAAATCATTCTCGACTATTGTATCTCTGATTGTGGAACTTACCAAGAAGGGGGCAGATGTCTGTAATTGGCCTCCCAAAGCCGTATTGGATTTCAAACAACTCAAGTCAGCCTTTGTGGGTGCACCCATCCTTCGTCATCCTGATCCCGACCTCCCTTTTGTGGTGGAGGTAGACACCTCGGAAGTTGGAGCTGGGGCCATTCTTTCTCAGGGGGATCTGAAAGACAACAAACTACATCCTTGTGCCTTCTTCTCTAGGAAATTTCAAGCAGCTGAGAGAAATTATGACGTGGGCAATCGTAAGCTCTATTGGCTATTAAGTGGACATTTGAAGATTGGTGACACTGGTTAGAAGGGGCTAACCATGTAGTGTCTGTCTTGATGGATCATAAAAATCTGGCATACATTGAGTCTGCCAAGAGATTGAATGCCAGGCAGGCACAATGGCCCTTGTTTTTCACGTGGTTTAATTTCAAAATCTCTTTTCGGACTGGGTCTAAGAACGTTAAGGCGGATGATCTGTCCTGAAGCTTCCCCACTGACCTGTGTTCTTCAGATAAAGAGGAGGCCATCCTCCCTTCTGCTGTGATCCATTTGGCTATAACAAGGACCTTGGCAGACTCTCTGAGACAGCATCAGGCTGAAGCTCCTCCAGAAATGCCTAGAGGGTTAATGTTCATTCCTGTAAGGTCCTGCAAGGCAGTCCTTAAGGATTTCCATTTGTCCAAAGCTGGGGATCATCCAGGTGTTGCCAAAACTCTAGATCTTATGTCTCATTCCGTTTGGTGGCAGTCCATGTCTCAAGATATCCATAAGTTTGTGGCTGCTTGCGATGTCTTTGCCAGGAATAAGACTCTCCGTACAGCACCTACATGTCTGTTGTGTCCATTGGACATGCTCCTTAAACCATGGACACACATTGCGATGGACTTTGTGTTGGATCTTCCATCTTCTGCTCACTGTACAGTTATCTGGACTATTGTCGACAGATTTTCTAAAATGGTGCATTTCGTCCCTCTCAGCAAATTACCCTCAGCCAAAGAATTGTCAATTTTTTTTGTGCAACCTGTCTTCAGGACACATGGACCTTTGGATATTGTTTCTGATCGCGGTACCCAGTTTGTTGCTAGGTTCTGGAAGTGCATCTGTGCTGTTCTTGGTATCAAGGTCAGTCTCTCATCAGGATATCATCCACAGCCCAATGGGCAGACAGAGTGTGCCAATCAGTCTTTTGAGCAGTATCTCTGGTGTTTTATTGCTAAATGCCAGAACATTTGGGTGTCCCTCTTGCCATTTGTGGAATTCGCCTACAACAATTCTTGCCATTCCACATCTTGTCCCCGTTCTTTTGTAATTTTGGAATTCATCCTAGAAGCAATTCTTTTGAGTCTTCATCAAATTCAAGTCCTTCATCTTCATCTGTTTCCAGATTTTGATCCATCTGGAAGAAAGTGCATCAGGTCCTTCGGCAGGCAGCTGGTCGCTCCAAGGTCTGGGCAGATAGACATCGTAGGCCTTGCAAGCTGAAGGTGGGGGATTTGGTCTGGCTGTCCACCAGGAATATCAATTTGCGCCAAAGGTCACAAAAATTGTCTCCCAAGTCATCGGGCCTTTCAGAATTATTGCACAAATTAATCCTGTGGCATTCCATTTGAAGCTACCCCGGTCTCTCAAGATCAATAGTACCTTCCACTGTTCTCTCCTCAAGCCAGTGTACTTCTCCACCAGATACTCTCTCAGATGCTCAATTAGACCACCATCAGTTCTTGTTCAGGGACAATGAGAGTTTGTGGTAGAAAAAGTCTTGGACTCAAGAATTTCCAGAGGCTGACTTCAATTTCTGGTACACTGGAAAGGGTATGGTCCTGAGGAGCGCTCTTTGATTCCGTAAGAGTCTTTGCACACTCCTATCCTGAGGAGGAATATTTTTGTGGACTTTCCAGACAAACCTGGGTCTAGGGGTCCCTTAACCCCTCATCAGGAGGGTACTGTTAGGATCTGCAGTTAGCAGATCCTATTGCTTGGACTTACAGCCTTTGTTGCTACTAAGGCACTGCACTAATTGCTGCCACTGTGCAGTGTCAGGTGCACTAATTGATTCTCCTCTCTGGACACAGCCCAGGTGCACAGTAATCTGTCATTAAGGGAAAGTTGCTTGGATTGGATTCTGTCTCTGTTAAATTCCACCCAGCCCAGCAATCCATGCCGGTGATAGAAGTTTGTTCGTATTTCCGGTTCCTGTCTCCTGCATGTCAGTCGAGTACCTGTGTCGGTCTTGCTGTGTTTCATGTGAGCCATGTATTCCATCCAGGCGGCTCCACCTGCATCTCGTCCATATGTGCTGCTTGTACCATCTGGGCAGCACGGAGCGCATCCTACCCAGAAGCATCTGTCATCATCCAGTGAATTATGTCAGCTCAGCAGCACCAGTCACATTTTAGCCTACCAGGTGCGCAATCCAGCACACCGTCGCCAATGTCATCCCAGCGACACTGGTAGCTACTCTGCGTTCCAGGTGCGCAACCTAGCACCCCATCTCCAGTGTCATCCCGGCAGTGTTGGTAGCAGCTCTGCATTCCAGGTGCACATTTTAGCACACCATCACCAGTGTCATCCCGGCGGCACTGGTAGCAGCTCTGCATTCCAGGTGCACTATTGAGCACACCATTGTCAGTGTCATCCCAGTGGCACTGGTAGCAGCCACCAAGCCTGCTTCAACAGCCCCAAGGCTGCTTCACATCACCAGTCCCTTGGCCATGACTATAAAGGCCACAGCCAGCCCTCAAGGCTGCTTTACATCACCAGTCCCTTGGCCATGACTATCAAGGCCACAACCAGCCCTCAAGGCTGCTTCTCAATCACCAGTCCCTTGACCACGACTATAAAGGCCACAACCAGCCCTCAAGGCTGCTTCTCAATCACCAGTCCCTTGGCCACGACTATAAAGGCCACAACCAGCCCTCAAGGCTGCTCCTACTGCCCACAGGTGGCATCTCATATTCTATACTTAGCCCCAACTAGTCAACTTGCAGCAGTCCTCTTACAACTCTTACCTAATTAACCGTCCAACCCATAACAGCGCCATAGTCTGTGATAAATGCCCATTGGAATGATGGATCTTTTTGATTACATTTTCGTTTTGTTTCTCCTGTAATAAACCTTTTCTTTCTATATCCCTCACCTTATTCTTTGCTTTTTCTAATGTAATTTTTTCGAATGTGGCATATTCAGGTATCTGAACTAGTAATCTCTTTCTCTTAGAGATTTATTTATGAATATTTTGGTGTAAAGATGACTGAATTATTATACCAGTCTCCACTCACGTGATAAGTTATTCATCAGTAGCATTAACATTGGATCATAGCTGCTGGAACACACAAATGTTACAAGCCGGACCTTAATTATGAAAAGGAGCAGATTCTGTGCACTTCTAAAGTAAAAATACAGCTGAACAAAATGGCTGCTGGAACAGTTAAATGATCACATGTGGATCACAGAACACAAAGTAGCATGAAGAGGGAAAAAAAATATATATTTTTTAAAATAGCTGCTGGAACGCACAGGTGATGTCATGTGGAACACAAAACCCGGAAGGGGCGGGGCTTAAGCCCGCAATTTACACAGTTGATACAGTTGATTCAGTTTAATCACTTAACATCCAATCAAGGTGCTATAAAAGAACCTTTAGAATGGAAATGAGTCATTCTGTCTGAGGAATATCACAAGGTGGGGAAATGCATTACAGACTCTAGCTCCACATTATCATCCACCAATACAGGGCGCTCTGTTGGATCAGCTTTACTGTGAGTAATCTTAAAAACAACTAAAAACAGCTCTCAGTGAACATCATTATCTGGGCAATATTAAGACTTTTGCCAATTATTTCTGCATACAAAGTGGTTGAATGATAGCTGATATTACGCCTACCTGGCTGGACACTATATTCCATTAAGGGTGATGGGAAGATCCCTATCTCTCCAAGAGAAAGTTTTCTACTATTAAATGGACAGAAAATATATGAGATCGTGTATTTACACATATCTATGATCAAGTCTCTCTCAACCATCAAGGACAAAAAGTACAGCTATACAATTGGTCCTTGACCCAATAAAAAGGATATAGATTAAAATACACTTGGAACCTTGAAGTGTTATTTTTCTGGGACATAAGCCAGGGGAACGACCAGTGGTCTGTGGAGCTGTGTTATGTGTATTATTTATATGTATATTATATGTATATTATTCGCTTCCATAATACAAAAACATATGTGGAGGTGTTGGTGGCCTGCTATATCTTGTGGCTGCTCTATAATTATATGCTCAGATATTAACCTGATATTTTAGAAACCAATTTTATATATTGTCATTTATGTAAATTGTCTTGTATTTTTGTGTGCTTATATATGGCTTTTTGTATGTGACATTAAATTGTATTTATTAATATTAAGCTAAAGGGTCTCCAATCAGCAGCGCTTTTTATTATTCTCTTTTTTGGTCTTTACTTGGACACCTATGTTAACTACAACGGCAGATCTATGATGGACATTATTAGCAACAAGGTAAGTACTTATAACCCTTTACACCGTGTCAAAAATACAAGGTTGATGCGCATTAACCCATGATTTATGGTGGTGTAATGGATCCAGCCAGGTCCATGGACCCGGTGATCCATCCTGGGTAAATTGCAGGGTTGGCCACGGGTTGTTCACGTGCCACCCTGCAGTGTAAACGGCTCAATGCGGGTCTAGAAGACCTGCATAGCGCCGCAGGCCAGACAATTGGCTGGCTTAAGTAGCACTTAGAGATGATGTAATCTCTAAGCGTCCACTTTCATGACGGAAGAGCTGGGTCTGTAGAGACCTGGCTCTGGTGTAAATGGTGCCAGTCTGATCCGGCCAGAACACTGTTCCACCTCCCAGATCAGACCCGGCATTTAGGTCTAAAAGGGGAATTGGTTGTTAGCCATTAATGGAAGGGTTCAGTTAAATTTTAGCAATTGTCTTGGGCTTTTGGTTATAGTATACGGGTGGTGTATTTATTTTTACGGGTACACACCACACTTTGGGAGGGTAGGTTTGGGATTGGGTAATTATAGAACACGTTTTTCTTTTTTCTCCCCTATGGGAGGGGGTTGGGGTGAACCTTGGGTTTATAATACAAACCATTTAATATTTAATTTCACATTTTAATGCAAAACACAGGCTGGTCAGGATAGAAATATATGATTACATTATTTACCACAATAAATATGTTTTGGTTTGTCATCATTCCTGCCAGTAATAAACATTATTTTAAATATACACATAAAAATAGACAAAATAGCAGTGTAAAAAACAATTTTTTTATTAAAGAACTTATTTTTTTTCCCTTTATTTTCAAAACTTACATTTTTAGTTTTGGGAACAAGTGTCAGTTTGCACATTACATGCTCACATTATTTTGCCAAGGCAACGCATCCACACCATTAAAGTAGGCCATATAATCATTTCAGACTTGTTTTGCCCATTGAGAATATGGTATTGGTACAGCAGAGGACAGACTGGTCCACATGGGGTTTTCCTCTAATTGTTCTGCCTCCTGTGATGACCATGCTGGCCTGTGCTGTGTAGATTTCATATGCAGCATATTATGAAGCGTATAACAGGCCAGCACAATCCAGTCTATTTTGTTCACATGCAAATTGATTGGAGTGTAGAATATTCTGAACCGACGGCCACAAAAACAAAATTTAAATGATGTTTGCTTTCCGACGCTGGAGGCAAATGTAGCTGGCCAGAACATAGTCTGTGGTAGAAGACTGTATCTTTAAAAGAACCACCATCAGAGGAACGTCCATTTTTGCCCACGTCAACATAATTGGCATTTACAATTGCCATCATGACCAGGCTGAAATATCCCTTATAATTGAAATATAGGGAATCAGTGTGTGCAGGTTGGATAATGCGCACATGTTTCCCATCTATTGCACCTCCACAATTTAGGAAATTCCAGCACAAGTCAAAATCTTCAGCCACCCTTCTCCATTCGGCCCTGGAAGATGGAAACTGAAAAAAAAACAAAAAACTTTTAATACACAAATAATGTTTTCTTTTTTTAAATAGTGACACTACTGTCTAACATTATAGCAGTGCTAATGCAGGCAGGGTGATTATTTCCACATCTGTCTGAGGTACATGATCTAAGTGGGCGCGGCTGACTATACAAACATGCAATGAAAGGTCCAAGTGTTTTGGGGTACCCCTACATGGTTCACAAAAAGCATGCAATAGAAAAGATAATCCAAGGAAAAAGGTTTTTTGTTTTCTCATAGGGACAGAGGGCCTGATTCAGAGCCGGACGCTCTGACCAGAGCGCTCGCTCTGAATCAGGGCCCTCCTACCTAAAATTGGAGCGGCCATCAGACCCAGAGGCCCTGATTCAGAGGCGGACGCTCTGACAGAGTGCTCGCTCTGAATCATTCCTTCATTTTGGAGCGGCCTCCCAGTCGTCCCTCCTTCATTATAGCGAGCGGCCAAAATGATGGTCGCGATGATCAAGACCATCGTGACCATCGGGCTTGCGATTAAACCCTGCGGTAGAGTCTCGCTGCTGCAAGCCCAGGAGTACTATTGGGTTCTGTAACCAATTATTTGGAAAAACCCCAGTAAAAATCCTGTGTTTGCCACTGCAACGTCTGGATAGAGATGAGGCTGCCAAACTGCAAATCCATCAGGGATCGCAATGTTACCACAAGCCTCTCCTCAACTGGTATGGCTCTCCGAAACCTCATATCCTGCATATGGATGAGGGACATCACAAGGACTCAACAGCTCCCTGAAGGTGACATCATCCATACGCAGGAAATTTCGGAAATCATCCGGGTTGTTCTTGCGGATTTGCAAGTGCGAGAGGGAATCCCTCTGCAACAGCCACTCCCTCGTCCAGCAGGAATGTACCCCTTCTTCTTCTCATGGACTTCTCTCGATCAGACAACAGCACAGCGGTCAAATATACTGTCCTGACACGGTAATGGTATGAGTATAGTTCGCAGTTTAATTAATGGCATGCAAAAAATCAAACCAGCAATTTATCTTTGAAATGATGCTCAGAAAGGTATACACCCAACCGAACTAGCAACAAAGAATAAATGCTGAGTTTTAAATAGGTAATCGGGAATTTAGAGTGCTGCAGAGAGCACAACCCATCTCTTAAAAAAAATCGTAATTTAAACTCCTTCTTTAATGAATATTCAAACAATCATTTAAAAAAATCCACTCCCTGAATGATGTCATGCGATAGTGTTCATCGTACGTCATTTGCAATATAATTTGCAAATCGGTCATGTACATGACCGATATCTTTCAGCGCAGCCACCAGAATTTTCAAGGGATATCTTTTGTCTTTCATCACTCACAAATACATCTGCTAATGGATAGGCCCCTTAACTGGTTTTAGGGCCTGATTCAGAGCCGGTCGCTATTTGCGGTCGTTCGTTCAACAAAAAGGGGTGGCTATTCAAATGAACTGTTCGCTCTTTGCGGTCTGTTGACGCCTCTATGTCTGAACGAGCTAACAAAACTTGCGGTTGTAATTTTGAAAAAGACGCCCCCTGGCCGCTCGCACCATACGTCATGTCCGCTATTTATTAGATTAATCGAGTACATCAAACAGCGTATGAACTGCTCGCTATTCTTGTGGCTGGTGTTTGCTACCACAAATTTGCGAGCAGTTCTGGCTATAAAATAACCCAGTGACGTGGTCAATGATGCTCCAGTATTAATTATGCACACCCTTAAAACGCCCGTCTTGACCTTTAAGCACGCCTGCGTTCTGATTTCCACTCCCCGTTTTCAAGCAACTTCCCCTGTTACCACCCACACTGTCACTCATATTAGCTGGCATTCGCTATTTAGCGAACAAACGATTTTCGGCCGCACTGACTGGTTCGCGCATGCGTATAACAATCCGTACGCATGCGCAGTTGGGCAAACATCGCTTGGAGCGAACGAGCGGCCGCTTACGAGCGGCTCTGAATCAGGCCCTTAGACAGTTATTTGGCCAAATTGCATCTCACTTCTATTTTACCAGAACAGCAATTCGTTGCTTGTACCGGAAGTTAAAAAAAAAACGTATTCTTGGCCTAACCATGTATCCACTTGCTATAGACATGTTGATAAACAAAACTGGTCAAACTAAAGATTACATGACTGTGACAGCCCACTGATCACCTTTAGCAGCAGGAGTATCTAACACACAATGCAAGCTCATTCACAGGCAGGCTGTATCACCAGCTTCACTAAGGGGTATATTTACTTAAGTGAGAGTTTTTAGAAGTGGAGATGTTGCCCAATCAGATTATAGCTATTATCTTCTAGAAGACGCTAGTTAAATGTTAAGTAGAATCTGATTGGTTGCTTTGGGCAACATCTCCACTCCTAAAAACTCTCGCTTTAGTAAATATAAGAGTCAAATTGGTGTCGACCTGTTTTAAAAACTGAGGGATGTGATAGTAAAATAGCTTACACCACTAAGAGGGGAATTCAATATGAAACGTAAACTTCGCTGTCGAAGTTTACGTTTCATATCCGAGCTTTTACCTGCATTAACGTATCGGGCGCGCGCCCGCTTATCCCCGTATTCAATATGAAACTAACGAAAACGGGAGCCTGCGAAGTGGGATATGCGTAAAGTTACGAAATTTTCCTTTAAAAAATTGTTGGACCCCCCTAAAGTTGTAAAAACATGGGGGATCACTATGGGTACCCCCGTTTTAGCCTGCAATTGAAAGTCGGGGATTTAAATAGCCGCAGCAGGTGTTTTTTCCCGACATTGAAGAAGTGATGCAGAAGAGCATTTAGGTTATTTTTGTCCCTTTGAATACTGGGAGGAAAAAATGGCAAGTTGGAGCTCCTCGTACTAACTAGCTTTGCTTTACTTAAGCTGCCCACCCACCAGTGTGTATTTGGAAAGTGTTTAGCACACCCGGGAACCTTGTGAGAAATAGCCTTAGAAGGTTTCTTCCTAAAAATGTGTAAAGACTAATATTCATAAAATTGAACTACAAATTATATGACTAAGACCTTTGCCACTAATTACAACAAAGTACAGAGACTCTATAATAGTGAATTATCATGGGGATGACTGAATATTGTGGGATTATAATATTAACACTGATGATGGTGAGGATGATAATGACATATTCCAAATGTATACATGTTTAACAATACTGGGCCTTAAGAGCTTTGGTATGTAGCTTGTTTTGTGGGGTCCAAAATAAACCAAGTACTTTAGCACAAAAGTGGCAGTACCTGTTACTGAAGAGCTTGGTTTGTTAAACTATGCATGTCCTTTTTAATATACAACATAAAATGTGGCACTAGAACATTCCAGTGTACTATATACTACTGGGGCATTCATGTTGTTTTGTATCTTGCAATGCCATCCATCACCAGCTTCTCATCTAGGCATATAGGCATCATTTCCTGCACAGACATACAGTAGTAGTATCATCAAATCATATCATTATTTTAATTCATTATTAAGTATTCAATTTGATTATGCTGTTACCCTTCCTTGAATCCTGGGGCCTGTTATTTGCAGTTAGAATTCAGTTTTCACTTAAAAAAAAATATCCAAAAGCCCAATGAGATTTTAAATAGTTTGTTTCATGTATCATAGTTTATCTTATTTTAGTACTTTAGTCAATTAATCTCATTGGTATTTTGGATGCTTGTTTTGTAATAATGTTTTACATTTCTCAGATTTTGTTTTTATAATTATATTAACACTGTAATCAGTCAATCTCATTGGAATTTTGGATGCTTGTTTTGTAATTATGTTTCCAGTTCCATTATTTTGTTTTTTTTATAGTTATATTAATACTGCAATCAATCAATCAATCAATCATTCATTGATTTGCCTGGCTTGCACTA
Source organism: Taudactylus pleione (assembly GCA_031769625.1). Lineage (NCBI taxonomy): Eukaryota > Metazoa > Chordata > Amphibia > Anura > Myobatrachidae > Taudactylus > Taudactylus pleione. The sequence goes on from JAUIMM010000535.1 coordinate 846,655, forward strand.
AATGCTCAACCTCAATTTACCTGTGCTGGCCTTGGGCCTCTGATCGAGTTCTTGATTAGTGAAAACATTCTATAGCATCATATACTGTAGTTTATATTAAATTGTCATCCTGCCTGCTACTACAGTGGCACTATGTTTCCTAGATGCGCTATTTTCTTTTTTAAACTGCCAGGTGTTGTGATGCTTCTTTGTTAATTAGTTTAGCCAGTCAGCTCGCTGCAGACTTGGGCCAATATGGGTGAATACAATATTATGAGCTGTGAGATGGTGAAAATTGACTGGAAATGGCCAGAAATATATATTATTGCAGTTAATAATACTGTAGGAACAAACACAGACCCAATTTACATGATTATAGCTGTTTTTCTCATTGTTTTTAAGAAATTCAGATTGAAAACCAACGCTTGAGGGTGGTTTGTCAAAACCAAAAATAAAACTCAGGATCAGTGCACATCTCTAATCATGGTTAGAAGCACACTGTCTTTCAAAAGGGGCAAGGGATCTTATTGTGAATTAATTGAGATTAAATTAATACTTTGATCTGAATAGATAAACATTGAAGCGTTTTGGGAAGCTCATGTTTGCCTTATAAATCGAGGAATTGTCACATAATGTGTATAATCACTTTTCTCTAAAATTGAGAAGGCTTCCAAATAGGGGTAAGCAGAGGAGGATTTATGGGTTGCCAGATCAATTTTCTTTTGCAATCTACAGTATTCCAAATTGTCAGGTTGAATGGACTGGAGTACATAGGCAAAGGCTGGATTGCGAGAACAAGGAAGCTATGGTAAATATCTGACCCCTTGTTCAGTAACAGATCTTCAATCACAAACGACTTTGTCTATTCTGGATTCAAATGCCAGAGGAGAATGTGACTTCATTGTATGGCATGGTAGTATGTCTCAAATATAGGCAAGTCTGCTATCTGATGTCAACTATGCAGTATATGCTGAGCCTAGACTTTATAACATTCCATACAAACTGCCCGCATAGTGATTGCAAAGTTCTGTGATAGGATCAAACACATGAATTGGGAGTGTTTGATACAGTTACAGCACTTTAGGCAAGATAATAATTTTCATGGCATTTATTCTACCACTTCATGATTATATATTTATATACAGATGTATCCTCATGCATCTAAGTCGTAACTAGACATTTTGGTGCCCTGTGCCAAAGAGAGCATTGGCGCCCCCCCCCCTCCATTTTTAAATAGGGTCATAAGATAGTGCACCTGAAAAAGGGCCATGACCTCATGGGGAAGGGCCAGGGGAGAGATAGGGGAGGCCAGGAGATGCTGGGGGTAAAATAAGAGGAAGCTACACATGAGAATGATAATAAACAGGAAAATTGAAAGGCTCAAACAGTGCCCCCTGCCCTGTGGTGCCCTGTGCATTGGCACAGGTCGCACTACCCTAGTTACGGCCCTGTCAGTATGCCATGTGGTGCTCGATGACTATTGTGAGTGAGCCGCCAGGTCATGTGCTACTCTGCTAGGGCCGAGCATCTTTTTCATTCCATAAATACATCTTAGTCAAAATGTAAATGTGAACAGGATGCACCAGGAAAATGCACTGTTTACTAAGAAATGCAGCACTTGTAAATCTGTGTGTGACTGTGGGCCTGATTCAGACTGATTCCTGTATATGCTGGAATTATGACACACAATACACATTGTATGATGCATATTAAAGCTGGATAAGAGATAATTCTGCCCTCTTCATGGACTGGCTCTAAAATCAAGCATTTGGAAACGCCCCTCTAGAAAACCTGCGTTTGCCACTGCTGTGGGTCTTATTGTATTACCAAATACAGTATGTTGGTTGGAAGTATACTTTATTGTATCAATTTTGTGCTCAATGTAGATTATAACAAAAGAAGTAAAATAAAATTACCAAGACAATCACATAGGGGTTCTTTGTATGTAGAAATATATGTATATTATTTTGCTGTTCAAAATTGATCAATGTGTGGATATTGTCAAATATTGTTATATTCTTCAGATTAATGTCTACTATAGATGTGTCCTCATACATTGTGGATTCAGTCACGCAAAGCAGCCCCTCTTGGTGCCAGTTTCCGCATGAGTCTTCTGCAATAAGTTTCTTTTTTTCACAAAATGTGCATCTTATTCACATAAATAAACCAACTGGAAGCAAGAAAGCTACTTTGCTAGATTACACTGATCAGTTTGATGTGCAACATTTGTACATCTGTGTGCAAATGAGCCCGAATCTGTGAAGTTGCACCCCCGCGTCTCTTGCTATTTTCACTTCAAATTCGCATAGCGAATTCATTTTCCAATCCAATTAGCAACTCGCACTGAATCAGTCAGACTGAATTTGCAATTTCCACTTGCACCTCTCTGAGGGATGGAAAGGAAAATCTTTATTTCTAAAGTTAAAATGTTGGGACACTGCTGAACCCCTTGGACACCTCACCCCTAATGATAAATTAGGCATTTGAAAGTTTACAATTAGCTTAATTAGTCCAATAATTACATGTAATTTTTTTTGGTAAAAAATAAATGTCCTCAAATTACCCCAAAATCAACTTTTTCGTTAGTTTAGGCTCTCCAAATTTAATTACAATCATTTTTTAGTTGAAACATTTTGCAAGGTGCCCTCAAAGTACACCAAAATCACCCTTATTCCTACTTTTTTTTTGCATTTTTCAGTTAATTCATTTGAGATTAAACAAAAAAATTAGTTTTTTTTATCATTTTCTTGCATTTAACCCCCCCCCACAAATCACCATTTACGAAACCGACAAATCTCAGGTGCACAAATCCAAATTAATGATAATATATAAATGCAATAAAATTTTGCAATCAATAGAGGTTTTTAGCATAATCATGGCCAAGGTTGTGGCCAAATCCAGAGCGCAGGCACCCCCAAACTAGCCCAGCTAAGCTGCCTTCATTATTGGTTTAAAAGCATGGAGTCTGGTAATGTATATGCACACTAGTATTAGGCACAATTCTAGGTAAGTCCTACAAGTTATATACTATAGTGCAACTTGGTTCATTTTTGGGGCATGGGTCCGACTAGATTGCTTTGGTTGATCTGTTTCAGGGCACCGTATATAACACTTTTCTCTTATAACACATTTTAACCCTTCACTGTTTGTTTATTATATATGTACTTCACTTTTTTATTTTCATTATATTCAGCTGTGGCTGCTCTTAATAATCTCTTTTACACTGCACTTTTCTTACTATGGCGGTGCCCTGGGGCCTTAGCTGGGCTAGTTTGGGGGTGCCTGCGCTCTGGATTTGAACCCTAGTATGTTAGGTACCTACCCTAAAGAGGTTACCTGGATATGGTGGGTAGGCCCATAACCTTGGCCATGATTATGCTGAAAACCTCTATTGATTGCAACATTTTATTGCATTTATATATTATCATTAATTTGGAGTTGTGCACCTGAGATTTGTCTGTTTCTGTGCCTGCAATTAGTCTCATCAGGTAGCACCTCCCATTATATATATACAGGATGTGCAGTCCAGAAACCTTTCCTATATACACCATTTAAAAATGTACAGTTCCTTCCTAATGCCCTCAAACAGCCTTCTATATGGTCCTGCTAACAAAATTGTCCATTTTAAGGGGTCCAAGATGGTCTCCCAACATTTTCATGCAATTCTCTCAAATCTCATTTGGCAATCAATTCACACCTCTCCGCTGCGAGTAGTGCAAATAGGCATTTTTAATTGGATTGGAGAATTCTTGGGAGAGCGCTTCACTGCGAAGTCTGCAAGTGGTATTTTGCTGCATCTGTGTGCAAATGAGTCTGAATATGTGAAGTTGCAACCCCGCGTCTCTAGTACACTACGAATGGTGTTTTGCTGCTTCTGCAATGCGAATAAGATGCAAAATTTAAAGAGAAGATCTCTACTCTACACCACTCAGATCAGCTAAGACGTGTCTTCTCACGCCGTATAGTTCGTTGAGGCTAGGTGTATTATATAAAATATATATCTGAATAAAAGAATCAAATATATATTAGACAATTTCTCAACCCCCAAAGAAAATACAAAATAGAAGTGTAAAATTCGGAAACAGAAAACACAATTGTATTGACTTTATACTAAGGTGTATTAAGAATCATAGGGGCTGAATCAGAGTTTGGCATACTGCCGATATTGGACGCAGTTCAGTGATTGTTTTCTATTGTGCATTTGTCTGTACAAAGAGTCATAGTTGCAAATGGAGGCGGACTGGATCATGAAGGGCCCACAGGGGAATGAAATAATAGAGTCCCACAAAGGGGTGTGGCCAGTCACTGGAGGGGTTATCTCTATATATATAGAAATCCATCCTTGGTCTGGAAATCCCAATAACAATATAAAAATGCTGCCAGTGCCCTCACAAAAGGAATATACAGTGCAAAGGTATGGCACTCATGGCACCTTAGAATGAAAGCTCTGAGATAGGCTAGTGCAGAGTGGTAGTGGTGAGTATGGAGGGGTCAGGGGTAATGTAGATAGGTAGTGGTGAGTATGGATTGGTCAGAGGGTAGTGCATATAGGTAGTGGTATGTATGGAGTGGTCAGCCACCCAGTAATCTTGGCAATGCTGGTCAGTTGTGGGTGAGTCCACAACATGTACTAACATTATGCCACACTGTAGTGCCCCCCATAATATACCACAGTGTAGTGAATCTACATTATACTGTATCACACTATAATGCCTCCCACATTATGCCACACTGTAGTGCACCACACATTATATCACCTGTAGTGCCCACATATTAAGACACACTGTAGTTCCTGACACTTTATACCACACTGTAGTGCCCCCCACATTATATCACACTGTAGTGCCACCCACATTATGTCACACTGTAGTGCCGCCCACATTATGTCACACTGTAGTGCCCCCAAATTATGCCACACTATAGTTCCCACACATTATGCCACCTATAGTGACAACGCATTAAGCTACACTGTAGTTTCCCCAAATTATGTCATACTGTAGTACCCACACATTATGCAACACTATAGTGCCCACACATTATGCCACTTGTAGTGCCCACACATTATGTTACCTGTAGTCTCCACACATTATGCTATGTTGTAGTGCCCACACATAATGCCACCTCTAGTTCCCACACATTATGTTACACTGTAGTCCCACACATTATGCTACACTGTAGTCCCCACACATTATGCCACAGTGTAGTGTATCTACATTATACCACACTATAATGCCTCCGAAATGATGCCACACTGTAGTTCACAACACATTATACCACCTATAGTGCCAATACATTATGCCACACTGTAATGTCCCCATATTATGTCACACTGTAGTGCCCTCCACATTATACCACACTGTAGTGTCCCACACATTATGCCACACTATAGTGCCCAAACATTATGCCACCTGTAGTGACCACTCATTATGCTACACTGGAGTGCCCCCACATTATGTCACCTCTATTGCCCACACATTATGATACATTGTAGTCCCAAACATAATGCTACACTGCAGTTCCCACATATTCTGTCACCTGTAGTCCCCACCTGTAGTGCCAACACATTATGCCACCTCTAGTGCCCACACATTATGCCACCTGTAGTGCCCACACATTATGCTATACTGTGTCCCCACACAATATGCCACCTCTAGTGCTCACACATTATGCCACCTCTAGTGTCCACACATTATGTTTCACTGTAGTCCCCACGCATTATGCCACCAGTAGTGCCCACACATTATGCAAACCTCTAGTGCCCACACATTATGCCACCTCTAGGACCCACACATTATGCCACCTCTAGTGCCCACACATTATGCTACACTGTAGTCTCCCCACATTATGTTACACTGTAGTGTCCACACATTATGCCACATTGTAGTGCCCATACATTATGCCTCTTCTAGTGTCCATACATTATGATACCTATAGTCCCCTCACATTATGATATATTGTAGTGCCCACACATAATGCCACCTCTAGTCCCCGCACATTATGCCCCACTGTAGTGCACCATATTATGCCACAGTTTAGTGCATCTACATTATACCACACTATAATGCCTCCCACATTATGCCACACTGTAGTGCACCACACTTTATTCCACCTTAAGTGCCCATACATTATATCACACTGTAATTCCCCCCATATTATGTCACACTGTAGTGCCCTCCATATTATATCACACTGTAGTGCCCCCCACATTATGTCACACTGTGGTGTCCCACACATTATGCCACACTATAGTGCCCAAACATTATGCCACCTGTAGTGATGACACATTATGCTACACTGTAGTGCCCCCACATTATGTCACACTGTAGTACCCACACATTATGCCACCTCTAGATCCCACAGATTATGTCACCTCTATTGCCCTCACATTATGCTACACTGTAGTCCCACACATTATGCTTCACTGTAGTCCCCACACATTATGCCAACCTCTAGTGCCCACACATTATGCCAACCTCTAGTGCCCACACATTATACCAGCTCTATTGCCCACACATTATGCCACCTCTAGTGCCCACACATTATGCTGCACTGTAGTTCCCCCACATTATGTCACACTATAGTACCCACACATTATGCCATATTGTAGTGCCCACACATTATGCCTCTTGTAGTGTACACACATTATGTTACCTGTAGTCCCCACACATTATGCTACATTGTAGTGCCCACACATAATGCCACCTCTAGTCCCCACACATTATGCCACACTGTAGTGCCCCCATATTGTGCCACAGTGTAGTACATCTACATTATACCACACTATTATGCCTCACACATTATGCCACACTAGTGCCCACACATTATTCCATACTATAGTGACTGACACATTACACCACACTGTAATGCCCCCCATATTACGTCACACTGTAGTGCCCTCCACATTATGCCACACTGTAGTGCCCCCACATTATGTCACATTGTCGTGTCCCATACATTATGCCACACTATAGTGCCCAAATGTTATGCCACCTGTAGTGACCACACATTATGCTATACTGTAGTGCCCCACATTATGCCACCTTTAGTACCCACACATTATGTCACCTCTATTGCCCACACATTATGTCACCTCTATTGCCCACACATTATGCTACACTGTAGTCCCACACATTATGCTACACTGTATTACCCACACATTCTGTCACATGTAGTCGACGCACATGCCACCTGTAGTGCCAACACAATATGCCACCTCTAGTGCCCACACATTATGCTACACTGTAGTCCCCACACACTATGCCACCTTTAGTTCCCACACATTGTCACCTCTATTGCCCACACATTATGCTATGCTGTAGTTACCACACATTCTGGCACCTGTGGTGCCCACCCATTATGCCACCTGTATTGCCCACACATTGTGCTACACTGTAGTCCCCACACAATATTCCACCTCTAATACCCACACATTATGCCACCTCTAGTACCCACACATTATGCTTCACTGTAGTCCCCACACATTATGCCACCAGTAGTGCCCACACATAATGCCACCTTTAGTGTCCACACATTATGCCACCTCTAGAACCCACACATTATGCCACTTCTAGTACCCACACATTATGCTACACTGTAGTTCCACACATTATGATACACTGTAGTTCCCACACATTCTGTCACATGTAGTCCCTGCACATGCCACCTGTAGTTCCAACACATTATGCCACCTCTAGTGCCCTTAAATTATGCTACACTGTAGTCCCCACACATTATGCCACCTTTAGCTCCCACACATTATGTCACCTCTATTGCCCACACATTATGCTACACTGTAGTTACAACACATTCTGACACCTCTAGTGCCCACACTTTATGCCACCTGTAGTGCCCACACATTGTGCTACACTGTAGTCCCCACACAATATGCCACCTCTAGTAACCACACATTATGCCACCTCTAGTGCCCACACATTATAATTCACAGTAGTCCCCACACATTATGCCACCAGTAGTGCCCACACATTATGCCACCTCTAGTGTCCACACATTATGCCACCTCTAGTGCCCACACATTATGCTACACTGTAGTTAGCACACATTCTGCCACCTGTGGTGCCCACACATTTTGCCACCTGTAGTGACCACACATTATGCCGCCTCTAGTGTCCACCATTATGCACTTCTAGTGTCCACACATTATGCCACCTCTAGTTGCCACACATTATGCCACCTCTAGTCCCCACACATTATACCACTTCCAGTGCCCACACATTATGCTACAGTGTACTGACCACACATTATGCCACCTGTAGTGTGCCCACACATTATGCTACACTGTAGTGCCCACACATTATGCCACCTGTAGTGCCCACACATTATGCTACAATGTAGTCCCCACATAATATGTCACCTGTAGCCCCCACACATTATGCCACCTGTAGTGTTCACACATTGTACTCACCAGCAGCATCCTCATGCAGTCGGAGAAGCAGTAGTCACAGCCTCACAATGAGTCACACCCATGAGGCTGCGCTGCAGCTAAACTCAAGGTCAGAGGAGCAGGTGATGGGCTCCTCTAATCAGAGCTCTGACCCCACTATAGAGACTATTGGGATGTATTACCCAGTAGTGCAGTGCTGCATCTGACTGCAGTGCGCTCCAGTCCCCTGTGTGTAGCTGCCAGCCGGCTCAGTCACAGCCTTGATGACTGCCCGGTAACTGCAGCCTGCCATAGTCCATACCCTCCCCGTGAAAGATGGCATGGTTATAAATTAGAGGGGCCCACCGTGGATTTCACCAAATCCCCGGCTGCCCAGTCCAAACCTGGACGGAGGTGGCTATACGGATGCACAGATATGGTCCAACTTATTGGAATTTTATAGGAGTGTTGCAGTCATGGCAGGGAAGTGGTTGTCAGTCCATACTCATAATAGATCACATTGAGGCCATTCTCTGATGGACAATATGCACCAGCATGCTTCTAAAGATGCTGAAAGTGGGTAATTACAGGGCTTGCACATTCAGATGCATGACTGTACTCTAGGGAACAGGTTGTAGTGGTATTTGCATAAACTCGCAGATGTGTGACCAGCCAGGCGCAGACACAAATGTATGTAATTATGGGCTGTTTGTTGAAAAAAAAGGATTTTTGCAAACCTAAAATGTTACCTGGTCATCCACTGCTAAAAATGGTGCATCTCTCTCCCACTAGATGATTCATTTTACACACATCAATGTTCCTGAAAGTCCACTGGCAGTAGCAATGCATAGAGACTGACCAATGGGCAAATGAGTAAACTGGCAAAAGCAAAAGAGCTGTACATTACACCAGTACCCTGATACCATGCACACATTAAACCTCACCTATTCTTGCCAAATACACATTTATTTATTTACACAATAACATACCTCCCAACATTTGAGGAAGGCTGAGCGGGCCATTCGCACACCTTCGGTGCACGCTCCCAAAAAGGGGGTGTGGTCTATCGCAAAAGGTGTGTGGCCTAGCAACATGCCCCATTTTCATCACTAAGGGGTGTGCCCAGCATCTCCGAGATGCTGGCTGCCCCCGGGCTTACTCCCGCACTGTGAATAGATGCTGTGCTCATGCGCACAGCATCTATTCTCGCTCTGCATAACCGCTGCTCTGCTATGCTATGCTTCTCCCAACTTCCCCCCCACTGTGGGACACTGCAACCCGTGGGTGGAACAGCGGGACAGTCCCAAAAAAATGGGACTGTCCCGCTGAATGCAGGAGAACTTAGAAGATATCTAAAGTTGCGTATCCACTAGTAGACTGTGAAATGATTATGACATTGTAATTGTGCAGTCGTTTCACAGTCTGTGCTGTGCCTACACGGAACGATCAGTCGTTCAGTAAAGGCACCCTCCCTCATCCCCGAACATGGTAAATCTCTCATTATCAGCAGATTAACCAACATGTTTGGGGGATGATAGATGTTAAAAACGACCAGCGGGAGCACACATCGCTGGTCGTTTTTTACATTAAACCGCCTGATTTGGGCCCGATTAACAAACAATTGAATGATAACGATGTAGTTATTGTTCAATCTGTTTAATCAGTTAGTGGATACCCACCTTAAGTATCACCACATACTGTAAAGCTATCCATGGAAGGATAATATTATATTTTCTAGTCTTACTAACTACTGTAGGTAGATGACACTATGGGCCTTATTCAGAGGTGGATGCAATGTCAATGTCGGATGCAAGTGGGCCAATGCACAGCCCGACTCGCTCTGTGCATTTGTCCAAATGTGTACAGCTGGGGGATGCAGAACAAATTTGGACACAGAGAGAAGCAATTTTAGAGGGTGTTCATTGATGGTTACAAGGTGGTTGCTATTGAGATGAGGGCGTGTTGCAGTTAGCATCTGCAACTTTAACGCAGTTGAACTTATTTTTTGTGGCCATGTTCAGATGGACATTCTGCACCTCCATAGGACTGGTACAATATTCCATAGTGTGACCGATATGTGACCGATGGTGCATCTTAATATGAAAAATGACAGATTAGCTCTGTAGCCTGTGGAATCACAAGGGGGGTGCGGACCGCACACCCGGGTGACACCAAAGTGCCGACTACTCCTTAGTCACAGGAGCTGGGTGCTGCACTGAGTGAGGGAGGCAGCACTGCAAACAGACTAGTCCCTGGAGGCAGTCCGCATCTCCGGGACCCCTGGAGTGACAAGAACAGGGATTTGGGCCGCGAGGGTACGCCCCACCTGTGAGGTCATGCCCCCACCCATGAAGCTATGCCCCCATTTTGCCGCCTACCAACCCTACCCACACTGGGTGTCACAAGAGATACAGGGATGCCTCTGCCTGTGGGCATCCCTGTAAGAATCCTATCAGCTGCGGCATTAGCATAAAGGCAGCATTAAAAAAAACACAGCCACGTCTGCATTAGCATTTTCCTCTTCTGGTTCTTTTCTTGAAAAGTCAATTCAGTTCTCCTTAAAGTTTCTCTCCATGTGAATCATATATCTGGGAGAAAGTAACAAAAAGGGGAGTCACCACTGGGATTCAAACAATTCTGCAAAGTCCAGGAAGGACAAAACACCAATACAGTACATGAAAGGTGCTTTTTCTAATTACTAAGATGGATCACCCTGTGATTTATGAGCTAAGGCAAAGGTTCTCAAAATTGGTCCTCAGGACTCCAAACAGTGCATATTTTCCAGGTCTTCTCAAAGAATCGCAAGATAAATAATTAGCACCACCTGTGGATTTTTTCAAATGTGTTAGTGAGTAATGATTACACCTGTGCACTTACCAGGAGACCTGGAAAATGTGAACTGTGTGGGGTACTGAGGACCGAGTTTGAGAACCACTGAGGTAAGGTATAAGCAAGTGCTCAAATGAGTGCTTACATATACAAGCAAGGTATAAAGCATATAAAAGGTTTCTTTTAAATATGGTCCACGTTAGCCTTTGGATCCATTAGACAACACTTGTGCAATAATAATACAAAATAGACCCTACTCATTTAAAGGGCACTTTTATTGATAACGTTTCTAAATTAGCTTTTTTTGTTGAAAAATAGATAGAAACCATAGATAAAGTAATCTCAATTATAAAGAAAGAAGAGCAGTGAAGGAATTGAAATAAGAAAACATCTGGGGCCAAATGTAATAGGGTGAGAGTTTAGAAAATGTGACAGTTTAGCAGTAAAACTCTCACACTAATACATTGATCGAGTTGTATTTTCAAAACAGGAAACAGCTGGAGGAGAGTTTAAATCTTGAGAGTTTTTTGAGTCTGAAAAACATGCAAGTTTGCATGTTCTGTGAGTTCATTACATTGGCTGAGTTTAAAAATGTGCGAGTTTCTCATGCATTTTCTAAACTCTCACCCTATTACATTTGGCCCCTAGTGTTGAAGCTAGCAGATAAGGAGGTGGAGTGGTAGATATGGTACTTAAAATATACATTTTTTAGAGAACTTTATAAAAAAAAATTATCCCACTATGAGAATAAATGCAGATTGTGATAGATTATTGGAGAACTATCTACCATACAATGTAACATTATATCAGAGTAGAAATCCAATTTCCTTCAAATAAATTTTGCCACCACATCAACAATTTACATTTGAAAAAATTGCCCTGGCTGACCAATAATTGCAGGTGTAAACAGCCTAACTTCAAATTTGTCAGTTTTGTTGATTTTCTTTTATAACCCCTTGTAACCAAGAATAAATACTAATTGAAAGATACAACTATTGTCCTAGAAGTACTCTGTTTATCAACAGGTGCAAACGTGGCATCAATATCTTCATCATGTTTTTGAGCATAGCCCTTTGCCACTAATCTTGCTTTAAATCTGTAAACTTTAACTTTAGAGTCACATTTGCTCTTAAAACCCCATTTACATCCAATTGCATGTTTTCCTGAAAGGTAACTCTGTAAGATCCCATGTCTGTTTGAAAGTTTCTATTTCTGTCAGCAGCTTTAATCCATTTTTCCTTTTCATAGGTAGGCAGTTTCTGCATCTCTTTCCAGGATTTTGGTTCATGTTGTTGCTGTCTGAGCAAGATAAATAACTGCTTTGGTGATATACACTTGTTCCCACCAGAAGATCTCCTGACCAGGGCAGGATGAGCAGGGCATGTGTCCTGGGCACCATGACAGGCCCAGCAGAGGTTGGTGTCACTGGCCAGGGCAGCATACCCTACCATCCACCACAAACTCACCATTGCACCACCAAGCAAGGCCCATGGTGCTTGGCGGCATGACTGCACCTCCCACCTTACTTTCGGGACTGCAACGCCAGCATCACACAACGTCACAATCCCTGTCATGCCGGGAAGAAGAGCCCCGGTGCCTGCATGTCCACAAAGTTTGCAGCTCATCCAGCCAGAAGGCAGAGGTGAGGGCGGCTGGCAGTTACCATGGGCGGGGGGAAACAGAGAGAGAAAGAAGGGAGGGAGGACACAGAAAGACAGAATGAGGGGAGGGGCCACAGAGAGACACATAATAAAGGGTGGGCACAGATAGTGCTTGATAATTCTGACTATATAAGCATCTGTATGAATCAGCAATATAAATACAGGGGGTATTATGAGGATTTTACTCTTGTTTTCCAATTGAATTCTATACAATTTTGTATGGGTTTGTTAAATTTGTCAATAAACCTTTTAATATATTCCTTCCTATAAACCTCTAAGATTCACCTGCCTAGAACCTCTAAGACAAAACCCTGCCTAAAACCTCTAAACAGAACGCTAATTGCGTACGCAGTTTAAACGCAAATAAAGACAGGAGTGGAATCTGTGTTTCCAACGCACAAGTATTATTCAGGTAAAAGTACAGTCAGTTACACGCAATCTATACATACACAAGTTAGGCGTAAAAGGAAATAATACAGACCCAAGTACGGTTATACATACGCTGCACCTCTGGACCCAGAGATAGACTTCTGACTAGATATCCTCAGTTCACCCAAAATTCAGCATGAACTGGCAAACCAGTGTTCGGACACATGTATTTATTCCCCTCCAGACTGAAACAGGACAAAGGGGGAACTTCCTGCTGATCTCATTGGTTCCCAGAGGAGAAGCATATGTAACGACACATTTAACAGGTTGTTTCAAATAGACTTTCCCTGCCTCTAACAGCCGGAGTCTTTCTGGTAACGCCTCCTGTAACATTCCATCAACTAAACATTTTGTTGCTTGTAAGTTCTGCGATCCGTAACTTGAGTTTGCATGATGCGATCTCTCCACCGATAACATCGGGATTCTGTAAAAAGCGTACGCATCAGAACGAAACCAAACACACCTTGCTTATCATGTATAATACCTTAGATATCAAAAACCTCTATTTCTTAGCATTTAAACTAACTTAACCAACTTGAATCATACAATTTGATGCTAATGGAACCTTGTGTGCGAATATGTAGTGTGTGAGTATTCGGGGTTTGATATAAGGACGCTAGTTATTAATGGGTGAGATTTAAGTGCATAATTTCTCATACACGAAGTGAACATCCAGCAGTGTGGATGGCTGAGGGTTGTAGTTCTACATGCCCTCTGTCAGCAGGCCCCCACCTGTTGTGTGTTCAAAGGAAAACAAAACCTCTTTTGTTCTCACAGACTCTTGTGTGAAATGCAAATGTATTACCACCTTAAGCTGTGGAATTTTGGGGCCATCCTGTCTAGGATTCAGACAAATCCAATTGTGTAGATATTATATTACAATTGCCACAACTATACTTTATCTGCATCCAGGGATTCCCAATTTGTATGTAAAAATACCCATTGTCTCTTCTTATTTACTTTTACTCAGAAAGCTTGTTTTTCCAGTTGCCCTTGGTAGGTTAACAAAAACATTGCCATCTGTTCTTAGCTCCTGAGTTATAACTTGAATTGACGCTGACCACAAAAATGGTGTCTTGCGATCTCATTTCCAAAATGGAGTCTTGCGGCCATTTGCAAGATGGCGTCGCCGTGATTACATTTTAAACTGAACTTGTCTCAGCCAATTATTCAGCTTCAACAGCCCACCCTTTGATAGCAAACAACATGCTATCACAATCTGCTATTAGAATTTAATTTAGGCTTACATTTACATATTATTTGGTGTTATTATGGGATGGCACAAGGTGGTTCTTAATCCATCAATAATGTGTCTAGGTGGGGGCATAAAACTACTATCATACGCACACCGCGGATCTTGGGAGATCATGTGACAGATATGGGGATGCAACAGTCTTATAACAGTAGTTTTGAAAGGAATTTGAGACTTTACATTGTCTGGGTGTTCTATAAATAACATTTCAATAATATCTTCTATGCATGTCTAAATATTATACATTTAAATGATGGTACTTCCTAGCTCAGGGTTGTAGTGCAGTTCTGTATCTACCTCGGTATACATATTATCATTTCTGACCACCATCATAGTTTCATCTCTTCGTTTCACTCTGTTTTCACATTTTCCACACTTCAACACAATAGGAACACACCGGACGCATATGCCAATTACAATGATATCAATCAGTATAAGGATCAAGAATTTGCCTACGCTGGCGACCACTTCCTGGACCCACTCTCCTAGACCCGAGAACCATTTCACTGGGTTCAGCCATGACACCCATCCTTCAATCTTTTCCCCTGCTTCAGCCACTGATGCGTTATGGTTCTTACGAAATTCCCACTTTAGCTGCAGAATCTCATCCATCTTCTGGTCTATCACTTCCTTAGGGTTGCTGGTATCATTGGTGACATAAGTGCAACACTTTACTCCAAATTGGGTGGCTAACGTTATGCAATACAATCCAGTAACAGCAGTTAAATAATTCAACACTAGCCTGTGTTGCACTAGTTCTTTCTTGTACGCTTGCAATTCTCTCCCTGTGTACCTGAATGTGTCATCGTACATCTCGGTGATATTATCTATTAATTTAGCAAGTTCCTGGATATATCTAAAATTTAATGTACCCCTAGCAATTCTGGTGGGATCCAGGGCGACTAAAACTTGGAAGCCAGTTGTCTCACTGATTAACTGAGCGGCTTTATGCATATCACCAGGTATCATATTTCTCTTGCCTCTGTGTTCATATTGTGTGTGAAGATATGGTGACGGTGTGTTTTTATGTATTCCCAACATTTCAACATGTGTGAGGGTCATAACTTCTAGGACAACTCTTCCCAGATAACACAAACCTTCGGAACTCGGGGAGAGCCATTTATACGCTTTTCTTCCACATATAAAATATACATTATCAGGGAGAATATAAGGAATGGTATGCATCATTATCATTAAACACATTTCTCTTGCAAACAATCCTATCTCAGGCTCTTCCATCTGGTATATGCAAGTTTCTGGTTGTATTATTTTAGCACAATAACCATCTGGTACTTTACCAATCATTTCTTTGGTGGAACTCAATGTATACCGGTACCTAAAATATTTCCCACTTGATTTAATTGAGCGTAGCAGATCATAGTTTATGGACTCATTATCAGCTCTTTGTGAGAAGGTCATCATCTGATTATTCCCCGTCACTTCCCAACCTCCGGGTTTATTGGGGTTGGTTATGTTTAAACACAAAAGTGATTTATCTACTTGAAATTGATAGAGTTTGAAATGAGGCGGTTTGGATGAGAGGAATTTTCCATCCAATGTTTTCCCCTTTTGTAATTCTAAAATTTCCGTGATATTCAGTGGGAATGGCACCAACCCTACATTATGCTGTCCCTGTGGCACATGTGAACACACCCAGCAATCGGTTTGATTTAACACTTTGCCTACCATGCTGTGATAATCCTCTAAAGGATACCCTCCCCAGTAAGGGTTATATTTAGGTTGGCACCGTTGAATACAGTTCTCATCAACTAGGGACCCACAAAACTCACAAATACAGGAATCTTCAGACGATAACCCTTCACACCTTCCCTGAGTATCCAGAATGACAGCTCTCTTAACAATAACAGTACTAAGATTGGTCAGACAGTCCCCTGATTGGCATTGCACTCCTCCTGACTCCACTCCATCAGCTCCGCCATCAGCTCACATCTCCTTTATCGGTCCCCCCATCACAGACACTGAGTATCCCCAAACAGATCATCATGACAAAAACTCTGGAAAGAAAAAGAACTAGGATGACTACAGCAGACCACTCCATTGCTGGAAGCACTGATCTACACATTTTTTTAGCTCAGATATCTCACCGTCACCTTTTTAATCCTTCCGGCACAAGCTCGCAATCGACAGGTCCAAGTTATCGGCCTTGTCTCTGCCTTGTATCTCCACCGGTTGGTTAACCTCCCTATAGTGAGTGGAATGGACCCATGTATCTTCCCCGGCCACCCTTTGAGGATGCTGTATCATCAGATACGGACCTTTCCACCGATCAGTCAAACAACCTGAGCTAAAAAAAATTTGGATCATAACAAATTCTTCCAGATTTTGACATCATGACAGTTTGCATTAGACATGTTAGTTAATAACACTTTCAATTTCGGTTATTCTCATTCTTCTTCGTGAGACCCTGCACAGTAACCTCATTATCATATTTTCACATGAGGCTGCCTGTTTGGACAGTATCTCAAAGGGGGGGCAAATAAAGGAAAAGACAATCTGGGATAATCTCAGTGTTGTTACCCATCATCTTACACATGTTCTTGGAAACGTCACCTATAAAATAAGTCCCCCTATCATTTTTAATAATTCTAGGGATATAGTATCTGCATACAGGTATGGCTGCCGTTTATCCTTAGCAACCTTGTGTCCTATGAGTGGGAGATAAAGCAAAACAGTTTAATATCATTTAAACATGCAACAATAAATCGTCCACATTTTTCATTAGAACAGATCCATTGATAGGTTGAAAAGATTGTAAACAGTCATATAAGGCCTGGGAGAAGATACTGGGGTTACCTATGAACCCATGGGAAACTCGTGTTCCTGTGTGGTGTTCTTCACTTTGCAGTACTTACTTATGTGTCCCACTTGGTGACAGTTAAAACATCATTTTGAACGGGGTGGATGAAAAGATTGTTGTGGGATTTGAGCAAGTGGGAAAGGTGGTGGGTATGGGTAAGGATAGGGAGGGTAAGGATATTGTGGGGGATATGAGTATGGGACCTGTGGTTGTGTATGATATGTGGGGTTAGGATGTGTTTGCTGTGGTGTGGGATTGGTGAGGATGTGTAATTGTTCAGGTGCAGGTGTGTGTGTGGGTGCAGGTGTGTCGGTTGGCTGTGATGTTAACGTCATTCTCTCCAGAGCTTGTATACTGACAGCCATTAATTTTTCGCTCTGGGTCTCCCTCTTTTTTTGAGATGTTTTTGTCATGTTCTATGGCAGACTCTATGAGGTTATCTATTGTAAGTCCCCGCCAGCCAGGCTGTGAGGTCTGAACCCGAGTCTTTAAATCGTCTTTCAGACCGTCCATGAGTACCGTGACTATCATTCCCCTGTGGTGAGTGCTATCTTTAATATCTTCTATCCCAGTGTACTGGGTGATAGCCTGCAGAGCCCGGTCGCAATATTCTTCAGCAGTTTCACTCTCTTTTTGTTTGATTGTAAAGATTTTGTTCCAGTTAACTACTACTGGAAAATATACACCCAATTGAGTCACAATGCGGGAAATGTTACCTTGGTTTACTTGGTCTGTTAAGGGAACGTCGCCATCCAATACACAGTCCGTGATAAATTTTGTCACTGTGGGTGGTGACCCACAGCTATACGAGCGTCCAGGAGGACGCTCCATTTTTATGGCGGGCGGCCCTCATTCAGAGCGTGCGCTCTGCTCAGACCGTACGGCTCTGAATGAGGGCCTCAGTTCTGCTCTTGTCCATGGACAATGCATTACTACTTCCCTCGTGGGCACTACACCGTTTGCATCTGCATTTCCATTTGGAACAGTTATTGTCCGAATGTTGCTACCTCTGACCTGGTTACCTGGCTGGGGGTTTAATCTGCTGCTGCTACGTATGGTATTAACAACTTCCTCAATGGGTGCCGAGTGTATTAACACTTCCCTTGCTGTTACCGATGCAGATGGCGGCACCACCCGTGATTGTGGTGATGCAGCATCTATCATTTGCACAGCATGGGAAATGGCAGACATTACAATAGGCTCATCTTCTACATCATTAACATTTTCTTTATGGTTAGTTAAGAGGGGGTACAAATTACTTGTTACATTTTTATTGGTATTTTTGGTAACCGTACTTGCACCTCCATCCACATAAGGTGGGGGAGGTGAGCGTGAACTGCTGGCAATACTCTCCACGACGCTACTTTGCCACCCGTGCGCGCCAATTTGCGGCTCGCCCGTATTGCAACTTAGCGTCGCAGATGTATTTTCTGGCAATGCGTTCGCAATGCTAGTTTGCGTCGTTTGCACATTTTTAAGCCAAGCATCCCCTTCATGCTGCCATATTTTTAAACATTCAAAATACTTCATCTTTTTCTCTCGGGATCGCACCATACTGATGTGATCCTGGACATTATCTAACACATTTTTGTCAAAACTACCAATTCTGGGAAACGGTCTAACACTCTTTCTCGTAATATTAAACCATATATAGTATACATAATACGACGGGCTGATCCACCTCCATTAGCAGCACATCATTGCTTAACATTTCTACCGTTTGCGTGGCTCCCATTTTGAGACAACTCCTACGCTTTTCAATAAAAATTTAAACTGGTGAAAGACAATCAAGATACTTTCACTTACCTGTGAACGATTTAAGTCGGCGGCGCCCACACACCTGGATAAGATTTCGTAAGGCCACTTCCACACCTAGATAAGTTTTGAAACAGGCAACTTCCAGACCCGGATAAGCTTTAGTAAGGTAACTTCCAAACCTATGAGAGTTTGTATGTCGACCACTCTCACGCACCTCTATACAACAAAGACAACATGTACACCTGCTACTGTGTTTAGAATGGTAAAGCTGCTTACCGAGCGACTAGGCTAACCCTTGCACCTAGCCCTTAAGGATCATACGGTACCCTTAACTTTAGGGAATAAATTACCCCTACCAACAATACACACACTGTTACACACTTTTTCTCTGCGCAGAAAATAAACGTTTAACCCAGATATTGGTAGATAGAAAAAAAAATGTAAACCTCAATGGCTTTGTTCAAACACGTGGCAGCAGAACCGGAAATGCGTATATAGTTGTAGCCTGTCTTAATCAAGGGTTACCACTCCTTATATTCAGTCTAGGGGAAGCTGGGGCTGTTTGCAGCTGGGGTTAAAAACACCAAGTGTTAAATGCACAAAGTGTGATTACATAACAGTTAATCAAACATTTATCCTGCATGAATATGGACTAATCATCTGTTTATTTCATTTCATCCCTCAGGTATGTGACTGTCTCATCTTGCTTATTGCACTGATATTCTGCATAGAACCTCATGCTTGCAATCGTGTGTGGATTCAAATGTATGTGACTGTCTCATCTTGCTTATTGCACCGATATTCTGCATAGAACCTCATGCTTGCAATCGTGTGTGGATTCAAATGTATGTGACTGTATCTCTTGCATAGATTTTTTTTTTTCTCTTCCTGTATAGTCTGTATTGGTCAGTGAAGCATAGTTTATGGTATATATCTGGCCTGGTTTTTGCTCCAACTCAGAGAAAGTTATCTCCTTTGATCAGCAAGCCAATTGAGTCAGTTGTAGCCTGTCTTAATCAAGGGTTACCACTCCTTATATTCAGTCTAGGGGCAGCTGGGGCTGTTTGCAGCTGGGGTTAAAAACACCAAGTGTTAAATGCACAAAGTGTGATTACATAACAGTTAATCAAACATTTGAACAAACATTGACCAACATCTAAGGTAATTTCAGATTAAGATACCATTACTTTAAAATTTGTCTAAAAAAAACAAACCTAAAACTCACCATGTACTACACATTTCTTTTTTTCAACTCCCTCCTTTGTATTTTCTCTAAGGATATAACATCCCTAACTCTACCTGCATCTCACCTCTCTGGGCACATTGCCGCCCTATTGAGTCACTCACCTCCTCTAAAAACTAATGAGATTTCTTTTCATCAAAAATTGACTATTACAGCCTCATTGTATCACTATAAAAAATTTTTACACACCTACAACTATATCTACTTCTCCATTCTTCTGCTTTTATTATCTGGTGACATATCACCAAATCCAGGCCCCACACACGGACAGCCGATATACTATGGAATAAATGTCCTGCAAACCTCACATGTCTCCCATCACCCTCCAAATCAATAAATGTGCCTTATAGAATTCACACTTGATCACAACTTATTATTTTACATCTGAACATCTCTTTACCATAACTACTTTTACCAATTTCTACATTTACCTGAGACTGCTGGTTTATACGTTAACCATACTCTCTAAATAGCCCTTCATGAAGTGGCTTCAGCTACCCGTCAGACTTCACGTAAACTGATATAACAGCCATGGCTTTCCACAGACACCTACAAAAACTGCCTCTTAAAGTAGAATGTCAGTGGCATAAATCTTAATTCAAATGACTTCCACACATACTGTAAAATAGAAATCCACCCATCTGTCATCCTAACCCTCTGTCCCATGCTCACTGTCTACCCCATCCGTGTCACCCCTGTCTGTTTGCCCATCCCCTCTAGAATGTAAGCTCTCACGAGCAGGGCCCTCTTTCCTCTTGTGCTTATCCTTTCTTTACTTATATTATCTGCTCTATACTCAAAAGCACCTAACCCGAGACTTTTGCCATCCTGCTTCTGTTGCAGCAGTGTTTATATACCATGTACTTGTATTGCATTGTCTTAAACTGTATGACACTGTTTTCTTGTTCTGCTCAACTGTCTATGTACTATGTCTATGTACTATGTTTGTGCACTATGTTTATGTACTATGTAAGGTGCTGCGGAACCCTTGTGGCGCCATATAAATAAAGGATAATAATAATAATAATAATAATAATATGCTTATTGTGCGACCGGCCGCATACACAATTATGCGACTACCACACAAGCGTATAATTACTTTTTAACTGCGTACGCAAAAATGCATCTCAGCCACATACTCAATACTGCGGCACCCCTCTAAAGGTAAGGTTCTATCAACAGAAAAAAATAACTTTTTTTTTCTCTCTTGTCCCTGGATTCTGATCAGCGCTTCCTCTACACAATAACCGGCAGTACGCTGTCAGCAACACTGAGGTAATGAAAGACTAATGCATCTCCCAAAAGGCGCCTCCACCCTTTTGCTGAGAGAGGACTGACCGAGTGTTATCGTGTTTCAGATAGTGTGATAAACCGATGAGCCCCCACTGTTAAATTCGTCAATAAACCTTTTAATATATTCCTTCCTATAAACCTCTAAGATTCACCTGCCTAGAACCTCTAAGACAAAACCCTGCCTAAAACCTCTAAACAGAACGCTAATTGCGTACGCAGTTTAACCGCAAATAAAGACAGGAGTGGAATCTGTGTTTCCAAAGCACAAGTATTATTCAGGTAAAAGTACAGTCAGTTACACGCAATCTATACATACACAAGTTAGGTGTAAAAGGAAATAATACAGACCCAAGTACGGTTATACATACGCTGCGACTCTGGACCCAGAGATAGACTTCTGACTAGATATCCTCAGTTCACCCAAAATTCAGCATGAACTGGCAAACCAGTGTTCGGACACATGTATTTATTCCCCCCCAGACTGAAACAGGACAAAGGGGGAACTTCCTGCTGATCTCATTGGTTCCCAGAGGAGAAGCATATGTAACGACACATTTAACAGGTTGTTTCAAATAGACTTTCCCTGCCTCTAACAGCCGGAGTCTTTCTGGTAACGCGTCCTGTAACACTCCATCAACTAAACATTTTGTTGCTTGTAAGTTCTGCAATCCGTAACTTGAGTTTGCATGATGCGATCTCTCCACCGATAACACCGGGATTCTGTAAAAGCGTACGCATCAGAACGAAACCAAACACACCTTGCTTATCATGTATAATACCTTAGATATCAAAAACCTCTATTTCTTAGCATTTAAACTAACTTAACCAACTTGAATCATACAATTTGATGCTAATGGAACCTTGTGTGCGAATATGTAGTGTGTGAGTATTTGGGGTTTGATATAAGGACGCTAGTTATTAATGGGTGAGATTTAAGTGCATAATTTCTCATACACAAAGTGAACATCCAGCAGTGTAGATGGCTGAGGGTTGTAGTTCTACATGCCCTCTGTCAGCAGGCCCCCACCTGTTGTGTGTTCAAAGGAAAACAAAACCTCTTTTGTTCTCACAGACTCTTGTGTAAAATGCAAATGTATTACCACCTTAAGCTGTGGAATTTTGGGGCCATCCTGTCTAGGATTCAGACAAATCCAATTGTGTAGATATTATATTACAATTGCCACAACTATACTTTATCTGCATCCAGGGATTCCCAATTTGTATGTAAAAATACCCATTGTCTCTTCTTATTTACTTTTACTCAGAAAGCTTGTTTTTCCAGTTGCCCTTGGTAGGTTAACAAAAACATTGCCATCTGTTCTTAGCTCCTGAGTTATAACTTGAATTGACGCTGACCACAAAAATGGTGTCTTGCGATCTCATTTCCAAAATGGAGTCTTGCGGCCATTCGCAAGATGGCGTCGCCGCAATTACATTTTAAACTGAACTTGTCTCAGCCAATTATTCAGCTTCAACAGGTTGTATGCTTGATTTAGTCACATGACATTCAACTATGGTGTAAATCAAACAATAGTGATAATTCCTTGGCGCTCAATTATACTTGAAAAAATTTAAAAATAAAATTATAAGCATTTTATTAGTGACATAAACAATATATATGAAAATATATAAAAACATATAAAATCCACAGATGATAAGGTGCTATGCAGTACTGGGTAATTCATAAAGTGCTGAAGTGTATTAGAACACAGTCCTGGATAATATTGCACAAAGTCCAAGGTGCTGGTTAATAACGTGGGTGATGAATATGCATAAAATAAAAGAGAGGATCCTACCCAGCAGAAGATATGGAGCCACAGGATGTTACAAAATACAGGGTAAATCCGGATTACCCTGTATAGGCTCCACAAGATTTCATGCAAAAAGGCAGGATCGTCTCCCAGGTTAGTCCAAATAGAAGTGCAGCATGCAGGATCCACCAACGCGTTTCGAGCAACTATGGAGCTCTTTGTCAAGGTGTAGATCTTAAGCATGCTTCCTATCTCCCTTTATACCCCAGCTAAATGAAATAAATGCCGCGAACCGGAAGTGCGCGTCCGCCAACTTCTGGTTTGAGGTCCATGTGCTCCAGCGTGTATACCGGAAGTGCGTCATCCCGCGACTTCCGGTTTTTGTTCAGACATCGATTGCACATAGAAATTGAAACAAGTTGTTCAGGAAAGGAAATCTCAAAGCGTTTTTCAATGAATTCTTTTATCATATGTCCAATGGAGATTCAATGGTGGATCAATACCTCAAACAAACATAAAAAGCAATTAATGATATATTAAAATAATAAAAACATAGGGGCAATTATTAGATGCCTTAAACAAACATGTATATGAATGCTAATAATGAATATCATTCGTTAATGCAAAACAAGGACGGTCACATAAACCATTTTAATCCGAAGTCCTTGTTAAGACCTCTAGGTAATAATGTTTTTAAATTGAAAATCCACTGCATTTCTCTTTGTGCAAGACGACTTTCGATGTCTCTGTTTTTCCAAGAACTTTTAATGCAGTCTATCGCCATAAATCTTTTGATATGATTTGGAGAACAATTATGAATTTTTTTAAAATGTTCCAATAAAGAATGTGTCTCCAATCCCTTTTTAATATTTCGAATATGTTCACTTATACGTGTTTTAAGGGCTCTAGATGTTCTGCCGATATAGATCAAACCACATGTACATTCGATTGAATAAATAACATTGATAGAATGGCAAGTTAAAAAGTGAGTGATAGAAAATTCTCTACTGTTCATGTAAAACATAGATATTTTTGCTTCTTTGCTTTTAACTGTTCTGCACATGTTGCAGACCCCACAACGATGAAATCCTTTGGTCCTGATTCTCATTTGATTTTTTTATGTCTAGAGTACTTTTCACAAGTTTATTTTTTAAATTGTCTGCTTTTCTGTAGATGAATTTTGGATACATAGGTAACATTGGATTAAGAATACTATCTTTTTTTAAAAATATGCCAATGACTTTTAAAATACTTTTCTAAAAGTTTAAAATGAGATCCATATCTAGTGATAAAAGCAAAATCCAAATTTTGTGTGTTTTCTTTCCTTTTGTGAGTAAGCAAAGTATTTCTATTTAAAGCAATAGTGTCCTCTTTAATTTTCTCAAGATTTTTTGGATCATATGCTCTTGCGATGAAATTATGACTCATTTCTTCAATTTGTTCTTTGCATATTTAATCTTCTGTACAGTTGCGTTTAACTCTTAGGAATTGACTTTTTGGGACACCTTCTAGCCATCTGGTGAGATGTTCACTCGTCTTGTCGATATAACTATTGGTATCAGTAGTTTTTTCATAGCATTTCGTTTGTATGGTCCCATTTTTGATATAAATATTTGAATCTAAAAAATTAATCTCTTCATTGCTAATATTAAAACTTAATTTAATGTTCAAAGAAAAAGGTACAGAAACTTTCCAAGTCTTCTTTATTACCTTTCCAAAAAAAAATGATGTCATCTATGTATCTAGGCCAGGACACCAGGTTCTTACCCCAAGCCGGATGATGCCAAATGGTGTTTCTGTACCTTTTTGAATACTAATTCTTTGAACATTAAATTAAGTTTTAATATTAGCAATAAATATTTAAATCTAAAAAATTAATCTCTTCATTGCTAATATTAAAACTGAGAATTTTCTATCACTCACTTTTTAACTTGCCATTCTATCAATGTTATTTATTCAATCAAATGTACATGTGGTTTGATCTATATCGGCAGAACATCTAGAGCCCTTAAAACACGTATGAGTGAACATATTCGAAATATGAAAAAGGGATTGGAGACACATTCTTTATCGGAACATTTTAAAAAAATTCATAATTGTTCTCCAAATCATATCAAAAGATTTATGGCGATAGAGTGCATTAAAAGTTCTTGGAAAAACAGAGACATTGAAAGTCGTCTTGCACAAAGAGAAATGCAGTGGATTTTGAATTTAAAAACATTATTACCTAGAGGTCTTAACAAGGACTTCGAATTAAAATGGTTTATGTGACCGTCCTTGTTTTGCATTAACGAATGATATTCATTATTAGCATTCATATACATGTTTGTTTAAGGCATCTAATAATTGCCCCTATGTTTTTATTATTTTAATATATCATTAATTGCTTTTTATGTTTGTTTGAGGTATTGATCCACCATTGAATCTCCATTGGACATATGATTAAAGAATCCATTGAAAAATGCTTTGGGATTTCCTTTTCTGAACAACTTGTTTCAATTTCTATGTGCAATCGAAGTCTGAACAAAAACCAGAAGTCGCGGGATGACACACTTCCGGAATACACGCTGGGGCACATGGACCTCAAACCGGAAGTTGGCGGCCGTGCACTTCCGGTTCGCGGCATTTATTTCATTTAGCTGGGGTATAAAGGGAGATAGGAAGCATGCTTAAGATCTACACCTTGACAAAGAGCTCCTTAGTTGCTCGAAACGCGTTGGTGGATCCTGCATGCTGCACTTCTATTTGGACTAACCTAGGAGACGATCCTGCCTTTTTGAATGAAATCTTGTGGAGCCTATACAGGGTAATCCGGATTTACCCTGTATTTTATAACATCCTGTGGCTCCATATCTTCTGCTGGGTAGGATCCTCTCTTTTATTTTATGCATATTCATCACCCACGTTATTAACCAGCACCTTGGACTTTGTGCAATATTATCCAGGACTGTGTTTTAATACACTTCAGCACTTTATGAAATTACCCAGTACTGCATAGCACCTTATCATCTGTGGATTTTATATGTTTTTATATGTTTTCGTATATATTGTTTATGTCACTAATAAAATGCTTATCATTTTATTTTTATATTTTTTCAAGTATATTTGAGCGCCAAGGAATTATCACTATTGTTTGATTTACATTATTTTATGTTGTGGAATTTGGGAATTCCTCATTGTGTTTAATAAAATTTCACAGGCAGACTCTGAGCATTTTTTGCGCTTAGAGGAGTTCTATACTATCACAGATCATTCAACTATGGTGGACTGGTAAGAATAATATCAGTCATATATGATTTCCTTCTAGAAGAGGATATGAAATATTACACAGCATATACTGTACCTATCTTACTCCTACATAGTAAAAATTATTTGTGTAGATCTCTCATTAGCTGTGCCATGCCCTAGTATTCTGGTGTATTTTATTCCATATTTTTATTACAATGTAATGTCTTATTTTGTGTATTTTTGTCTTAACATGTTCGCCGCTTTAAACACATATCCAACCAATCAGTATTTCTACATGTGACTGTTATCACATGATGTCTCAGCACAATTCTTTCACCATTTATGTTATATAGTTTATATATTATTGGCATAATACAATACCAGTTGTTTTATGTAGTATAATCATTCATGCAGATAAGCGTGCCCCTTATGGTAAGTTATTTCTTCTTTCCTTTGTGAGTTTATAGCTGATATACGCTTGGGGAGCAACACCATTCTAAATAATATCAAGAAATATTTTTTCGACCTCTATCAGATTATTCTTATTTTCTCATTTATAGTTAGTGCAAAAATATCCCTTTTTTATGTATCTTTAGATGATTGTGTCATACATGAATACAGTTGATATGCTCATTTTTAGTGGTATTAACAGCTACATTACAAAATAACCAATAGAGTTAATTTGCAATGTGTCCTTCTGCAAATGTGTCTACCATTTGTAATAATGCATTTATCACCTTTAACTGTCACAAGGTCCTTGGTTGGTAAGCTTTTTCACAGACAACAGACTGGTATCAAGATTAGACCCATAAGCATTTCCATAAGTATCTTTCTGGTAAATGTTGGAAAGACTTGACAGTAAATATAACCTTCTCCTATTCCTTCTTAAACCATATAATGACCATTTGCTGTGGCTAATTTTTTCTGAATTACTTTGGTTTAACTGATTAAATACATTTTTATCATTTGTCAAAGGATTTATAGCTCCTGAGTCAAAACTATATATATGTTTTTATTGAAAGCACATTTAGAAGGATTGTCCAGCTCTTTTATAGCATTCTTTGCTTTCTGTTTTGCATCTTGTTTCTTTAGATGATTCTTTTTGGCTTTTCAGACTCGGCATGCTGCCTATAAGGGATCAAGTTTATTGCACACAGATCATTCATGTGTTTCTTGTCTCTGCATAGTGCTTTTAATATTTAGGTGATGAACTCTCAATAGTATATCGTACTTAGGCCCTGATTCAGAGTCGGTAGCTATTAGCGCTAGCTCGTTCAGAAAAAGGGGGTGGCTATTCAAATGAACTGTTTGCTCTTTGCGGTCTGTTGCCGCCTCTATGATTGAACGAGCGAACAAAACTTGCGATGTTTTTTTGATAAAAATGCCCCCTGGCTGCTCGCATCATACGTCATGTCCGCTATTTATTAGATTAATCGAGTACATCGACCAGCGTATGAACTGCTCGCTATTCTTGTGGTTGGTTTTTCCTACCACAAATTTGCGAGCAGTTCTGAATATAAAATAACCCAGTGAAGTGGTAAGTGATGCTGCTGTATTAATTATGCACACCCATAAAACGCCCATTTTGACCTTTAAGCACGCCTGCGTTCTGATCTCCACTCCCCGTTTTCAAGCACCTTCCCCTGTTACCACCCACATACGCCTCTTCCTGTCACTCATATTAACAGGCATTCACTATTTAGCGAACAAACGATTTTCGGCCGCACTGACTGGTTCGCGCATGCATATTACGTTCCGTACGCATGCGCAGTTGGGCAAACATTGCTCGGAATGAATGAGCGGCTGCTTACGAGCGGCTCTGAATCAGGCCCTTATTTCTATCTTGCGATAGAATTTAACACTTATCCATAAGTGTTGTGTAGTTGTCTGGGAGACCACTAAGTAGCAAGGCTGCTATATTAAAGTTATTTAATTCTTCACCAATACAGCATAGAGGCTCTACTATCTTAAATGTTGTGTACACACGGTACGATCAGTCAGCGATAATGATATCGCTGACTGATCATCCTGCACCTTCCCAGAGTGTTGGATGATCGATATTGATCAGATGTTAGCGAGACCCGGCCAAAGATGCAGAGTCTAATCTGCTGGGAGGTGTTCACCAGTGACCCCTCCAAGCAGGATATGGCTTTAAGCTGCAACCAGCAAGCAGGTCATGGCCCTTTTATCAGGTATCCGATACACATGTGAAATGGAGATTAAAACACAGTTGATGCCCAGTAGGGTGGTGCTTCAGAAAGATGCACTAGCGAGGTCACTGTATGAGTATGTGTAACTAAGTATACAGATGAAGTATCAGATGACCGTTGGCACAGGAGGTATACACGGTAGTTGCACTCGAAGATTGTACTGATATGTTGGCTAGGTGTTCAGGAGAACCATTGGCACAGGAGGATGATGCTGTGATTGTACTCACAGAATGTACAGAGTACACGGGCAAGGTTTAACAGACACACTGCTGGCACAGGAGGATGTCGCTGTGATGGTACTAGCAGGATGTACTGAGAACATGGGCAAGGTGTTACAGGTGCACCGTGGTCACAGGAGGATGACGCTATGATGGTACTCACAGAATGTACTGAGCACCCGGGCAAGGTGTTACCGACACACCGCTGGCATAGGAGGAACTTAGAATAGACTTGAGAGTAGGACAAGGGAACCTAGAATGTAGTCACAGCAAGCAAACACTAGTAGTAATGAAGTTGTACAGGCAACTTCCTGTTGTCCAGAGCTTGTTAAATACCCAAAGGTAGCAGTCCATTGGAAGGCAGCATCAGCTGACAAAGATCATGCTACCATTGGACAGAGGGTCAGTCAGGTGATGAATACTGTCATGGTTGCACCCATGATGGCAACCTCGGTAACCAAATCACGGTGCTGCAACTGGAGGACAAGCGCACCTAAGGCATAAACCTCAGCTCGTCACTCGCCACTGCACCAGACATCTGACTACGCAAGAAGTTATGGGAAGTCGGTGCTGCAGTGAGTAATGGCCGATCCTAGGCCGGAACTTGACAAGGAGAAGCTGGGATCTGCAAAGAAATTGGGACTTTTTTACAGGAGGGGTGATCAGTTCATAAAATAGTGATTCTGTTACAACTAAGCGGGTGTGGGGGGTACATTTATTGGGTTTTATAACCAGTGGGGGGGTATATTGCCACTGGGGGGTGGGAAGTAATTTTATAATTAGGGCCTATTGACATGGAGCTGTGCAAGACACATATTTTTTTCAATAAAATATTAAA
Organism: Taudactylus pleione; assembly: GCA_031769625.1. Taxonomy (NCBI): domain Eukaryota; kingdom Metazoa; phylum Chordata; class Amphibia; order Anura; family Myobatrachidae; genus Taudactylus; species Taudactylus pleione. The sequence goes on from JAUIMM010000535.1 coordinate 876,542, forward strand.
ATATATTTTTAAATACTTTTTAAAGAGAATAGTTTGGATCCTGCGCTCAAACCCCTAAGTGTGTAAGTACGTTTAGAGATAATCAAGTAATCACAAAATAATCAAAATAAGTTTATTAATACTTTATAAACTATATTAAATTTAAAACATCAGTTAAGTGGTTACATTTCTTTTTATACAGTAGTATGCTCAAACTCAGTGCTCATTTGTACTTTCTCAGGATCTAACTTGCTTCACCTAACACCTCTCATTTGTTATGACATAATTCTCCTTCTAAGCAAATGCTACAATCTGTCTCCATAATCTCAAGTGCTATGTTGGAAATGTAGGTGCTTGTGTGTAATAAATTTGTGCAGACACTAAGCTCTTACCTGACTTCCCTGCTCTTACCTAACATGAACAATATATTCTAGGGGCCAGATATGACACTTGTGACTTGTGCCCCAGGTGTCCATGCCTCACATGTACCAGTTATCAGAGTTAAATAATTGTGAAGTCCGCTCAGCTTACTTACTTGGAGTTCCAACGTCCAAAAGATTTATTTGCACAAAGAAATAGAGTACTGCCAACTTACAATGTACATGCACGGTTGGCACAACACAAGGCTTTAATTCTGAATGCACTGACTTCCAGCAGTCAATGCAGTACAATTTATAAGGTCACATTCAAATAGTCCTTAGGGAATAAAATCATTGGGTACAGGCTCTGTATATACTCGACGTCGGATAGGTCAGTTCTTGTTGTGTGCAGCCGGATCTTCATTAGCCAGAGGGCCACGCCAAAACTATCCCATTCTGGAATTCCTTTGTCTTACAGTATCAGGGGAGAGGGGGAAATTTTTGAGTTTCAGGAGAAGCACATTACATTGCTTAACTGCAAATAAAAGGGATCTAAAACATTATACCAACAATATTACATTTATGTTTACAACAGAGATGCAGTATTTACCTATAATACACTACAACTGAAATGCTGAGTAAAATAAGACTAAACATCAATATACAGTTATGTAATATTATAAATATACTTAAGGTATATTTAAAATAAGAACTTTATATTAATGATATTCCATAACCGCACGGTGTGATGGTTTCTGCAGGGTCACCAAAGTTATCCTATTGGAATACAGAACAGAACAAGCCCAAGGAATGGTGCAATATTATGAATCACAATAGCATACAAGCAGATCTCATGCAATCAGATCTCATACAATCATTTGACTAATCATTAATTTGTAACCTATATAAGTAAATGCCTTCATCTAAGATATCTATCTTTAACACAGTAAACAGTAGAACAACACTATTCATAATCATAATAATACCAAACAAAACAATATAATGTACTGTAGGTATAAAGCATCAGGAAGGAAATAAATACAGTAAAAGTCAAATATACCATCTGGCATCATCACTTGAAAACTAAGGGGTAAGCAGTATGGGTAAATATTTTTGGTCTATTTTTTAAAATTATATTTCTAGTTCAAGAAACAGGATTTAATCAGTGAAATCATACCAAAATTTAATAAACTAAACATCTTATCAAGAGTGTGTAAGCTATTATAACTCTTTAAACTTTAGGTGACAGAAAAAAGCACTGCATAGCTGACATGTGTTTCACATTCAATCAAGATATTCTACTCATGATACTTGCGCACCTGGGGATATCTAATGACACTTGAACATGTTAAAAGAAAAAGGAGTCTCAAGGCCCCCATACATCAGAGGTTGATTGCAGCAATCGTGCAATTTGCAATCGATTGTGTATAAGAATCTTTCCCTTTTTCAATCGATTGCAGATTGCAGAATTGCCACAATCGATTGAAAAAGGGAAAGATTTTTTAACAAAATCGATTGCAAATTGCACGATTGCTGCAATCAATCTCTGATGTATTGGGGCCTATAGTCATTGCAAAGAAAATTGCTTGCAAGATGTATCAGTCCAAAGCAACTAGTGTGGTAGTGTGGAGTGACAGGAAACAGATGAACACACAGATCTAATCATCCAATTATTGTACATTTAAGGCCCCCATACATCAGAGATTGATTGCAGCAATCAAAAATTTGCAATCGATTGTGTATAAAAATCTTTCCTTTTTTTCAATCGATTGCAGAATTGCCACAATCGATTTAAAAAGGGAAAGATTTTTAAACACAATCGATTGCAGATTGCACAATTGCTGCAATCCATCTCTGATGTATGAGGGTCTTAACTCAGGGATCGTGGAAAAGGTATGTGCAAATGTATTATTTTTCAATAAAATGCTTATACCACAAACACTACACTTGAATTTCAATATACAGTATATATATATATATATATATATATATATATATATGTATATATATATATATATATATGTATATATATATATATATATATATATATATATGTATATATATATATATATATATATATATGTATATATATATATATATATATATATACTATGCTGTTAAAGAATCATGATCCACTACAATCACAGTACAAAACTCTTGGGGAGCTTTGTGTAATTTTGAGCAATGGAATCTTAAGTAGGCTTACCATACTATCACTATTACATCGGGACACTAATGAATACACAGATTCTATGCTTGACTAAAACCAGGTGAAATGCAGGATTGAAGTCAGCCAGCTAGCCAAAGAACTTGCGAATAATGGGTTAGAACTGCGCTCTGCTGTATGGGCAGATGGGATGTGAGTGTGTTTTGTTTGTTTCGGGGTGCTGCACCTTCCTGAAAACAGGAGTACAGAGTCCTGCGTAGCGATAAAATGGGATAGAGAGTTCTGAGGGTTCGCTCGCCCTATGGGTGCGATGCTGAAGTGGTAGCCTATCGTGGTCTGTGTGTGTTCGATGTCGTGTGGGGAGTGATGGGGTGTGGGGAGGGAAGGGGGTCGGCTGGACTAGAGGTGTGGGATGAGGAAATGAAGACAGAGACAGAATTGGAGGCCAAACGATTTATTGGAAAAGTCACAGTGCTAATCCTGTTCGGTCCCAGGCACCCAGGGGGGTAAGCAATCCAGTGGGGGGTGTTTGTGGGTGGAGACTGGGGAGGTGGGTGGACCCTTTTAGGTGGCTCCTTTACATGCAGTTCAATAGACCGACACATTACCCCTGCTGGACCTTTGGTCAACAGTCTTAGGATGTCTAGGGGGGAGGGGGGATGGTGGGTTGGCAGCAGGTGTGGCGGTTGTGGATGCACACCCTGGCGGCGTCCTGCACAGGGGTATGAGTCTCGGAGTCACTTACCTACCGGTAGGGTTTGGTGGTGTAGATTGCGTAGTTTACTGGTAGCTGGTGCTTGAGTTTTCCTTTTAGCAGGTTTGGTAGTGCTTGAGATGACTGCTGCAGTGTCAGTGGTAGGAGGACTGGGTCTGTATGGGATGGCTGCTTGCTTGTGCACTGTGGGGCTTGGTGCACTGCATTGCTGGCATGGCTGCTGCTGCCTGGTGGGTGCCTGTTGGTGTGGATCGCTGGGGATTGCTGCTGGGCAGTCAGCTGCGAGTGGAGCTGGTGTTGGTTGCTCTCAGAGGGTGGTACGTGATCGCCTGGGTTTGGCAGGAAGGAGTAGTGGTCAGGAGGGCTGTGCAGGGCCTTGCTAGGTGTGGTGCCTAGCGCTGCCCTGCGGGTAGTTGGTAAAGAGGGGGCTGGAGGCAGCAGAGCTCAACCAAACTCTGAGTGGGGATGAAGAGCTCTGGTAAAGGCTTGCTGTGGTGTGAGGATGTAGGGGGTCTCTGATGCATTTCGGCAGGGGCTCTGCCTTCTTCAAGGAGGTAAGAAGTGTGGCTATGCATGTGTAGGGTTTACATGTGGAGCTTCCGGGTTCCCTGGTGGTCAGGTGGTGGGGATGGCCAATCAGGGCTTGGAGTGGGTGTGGCCTATGTGTCTGATAGGTCATGGGTGGTTGTTTCATATTGAGCCTGTTGATAGGTGATAGTGGCGTCACGTGGTTTGGGCAGCCAATAATGTGCTGCGCTGGCATGGGTGTGTATGCTGGGGCTGGTGTACTGGGTTTTGTGTGCGGCTGCTATGGAGATCATGACCGGCTGTGATTGGTCAGTGGCAGTCACGTGGTGCGGGCAGCCAATCGCATGCTGTGTTGGGGTGCGGTGTGTTTGTATGGATGGATTTTACAGGTGGCTCCTGCGTGTGTTAAGTTGTATGGGGATATGCGGAGAAAGTGACTGAGTATTACTGCAGGGTGGAGGAACTGGTGATCAGCAGGGGCATGTGTTAAGTTGAATGGGGGGCAGGGGCAGCGGGGTTGACGTGACACCTCTTGTGGAGGTGGGGATGTGAAGCCGCACGCTCGTGGTCACGTGTTGCGGGCGGCCAATCATGTGCTGAACTACAATGGGTGTGTGTGTAGGGGTGAATATGATAGGTGGCAAATATGGTTGCCAGGGTGACCGATCAGGTCCAGGAAGGTGGATGGGCATCCCTCTGGGGATGAGGAATAGGTAATCGGGCAGGGATGATGGAGTTGAAACTTGTGCGTACACAATGTGTCAAGTTGGCAATGATGTAGCGGACACTCCTGGTGTGACGGTGTATAGGTGGTGATTGTGTGTAACAGGAGGGTTGGTGTAGTGGCTAGTATTGCTTACTTGCATGTTGTGGGAAATGTTGGGTGTGTGAGTACCTATGTAGTGTAGCCAAGTAGTGATGTTAACTTGGCTGACACGGGGAAATGTGTTGTTGCATGTGGCGAGGAGGAGTAGGGTTGGTATGTTGGATATTCGGTTCTCTGTGTGTGGTATATGTTTGATGCGATACTGTGTTCGAGTAGGGGGTGTGGTATGGAGGGAGGGGGGAAGGGGTTGTTGGAGCACTGTCCTGGCAGTGGTCTGGTCACTATAGTGGCTGTCAGGATTGTGTATGGGCTGGGATAAATGTTGGGGGGGCTGGTGTGTGTTAAAAGAGAGGAGTGATGGTAACTGTGTGGTAGGTGTCCTACATGTGTGTGGGAATAAGGTTCAGTGTGGGCTGGTGGTATGGGATGGTAGAGTGAGGGGGATGGGGGTGACTACTCTGAAGGTCGTGGGTCTGTGTTTGCATGTAAGGGGTGGTGGTAGTTGTGTTGGGGGAGTCTGTGTGGGATGTGGGTGAGGGGATAGATCTCTGGGTAGTGGGGTAGGGTGCGGATAAGGGGGTGGTGGTCAAGGTGTAAGTGTGTCAGGGGAGGGTGTGTTAGGGGAGGGGGTATGGAGGTGGCGGTGATGTGGGGGGTGAGGGTGGCTCACTGATTATGGATGTCAAAAATGGAATGGTAGGTGTGGCTGTGGGGGGCAGTGATGGGGAGATTGTAAGTGAGGGGGGAGGGGAGTGTGGTTGATCAGATTGTAGAATGTCGGTGTTGGCGCCAGTGGGCGGGGTTCGGGCAGGGTGGCGTAAGGGTCAGTGTTGTTGACTGTGTCTTGGATGGTTCAGCAGAGTTCATTTGGAGATGACTGATTTGATCTCGTTATCGATATTTAGTCCTTTGGGTGTTAGTGTTTTGAGATTGAAGATCCAACGGAGTTCCTCCTTTGTTGAGGATTTTGGTGTAGTCCCCTCCCCTCCAGTTTTTCTTGATGTGCTTAATACCTGTGAATCTGATGCCTGTGATGTTGCTATGGTGGTGTTCTTTGAAGTGTCTCGGTATGCTGTGGTTGTCTGTCTGTTTCGTGATATGTCTGAGGTGTTCTTGGATCCTGGTTTTGAGTGGTCTAGTGGTTCTGCCGATGTATTGTTGGTTGCAGGGGCATTGTATGAGATATATGACATTGGTGGTGTTGCATGTTATGTGTTCCTGTATTTTGTATGTTTTTCCCGTTTGTGTTGACGTGAATGACGTGGTGGGTCTGGTGCTGCAACATTTCAAGGTGGTGCAGTTGGTACATGTACCGCAGTAGAAAAAACCTTGTGTGAGTTTTGAGTTGTCCAGGGTGGTTTGTGAATGTTGCGGGGATGGGATGTGATTATGTACAAGTTGGTTCTGTATGTTGGGAGCTTTCCTGTAGATGACTTTTGGCTTGGTGGGTAAGATGCCGATGAGTTGTTCGTCTTGTAGTAATAGGTGCCAATGTTTGTTCACAATGCGTTTTATGCTTTTTGTGTGTGTGTTGTATTGCGTGATAAATGGGATGTTGTTCTGTATATCTTGCGGTTTTTGTTTGTAGTCCAGAAGTGGCTGTCTGTCTTCTTTACCTATTTGTGTGAGGGTGCATTCTAACTTGTCCGGTTTGTATGCTTTGTCCAAAAATTGTTTTTTGAGGGTGTTGGCTTGTTCCTTGTAGTCTGTGAGTCTTGTGCAGTTACATCTGATACATTTGAATTGTCCTGTGGGGATATTGTCAAGCCATGTGGGGTGGTGACCACTGGTGGATAAGATGTAGCTATTGACGTCCACTAGTTTTTGGTAGGTTCTGGTATGTATCTGCTGGTTTTCGATGAAGACTTCCAAGTCGAGGAAGTTGACAGAGGTCTGCCTGTATTGTGTCGTGAAATGGAGGTTTCTATCGTTGTTATTGATGTAGTTGATGAAGTCAAGTAATGTGTTAAGGGGGCCTTTCCAGATGCAGAGGACGTCATCAATATACCTCGTCCAGAGGACCAAGTTTGCGTCCCAGCCATGACCTGTCCATATGTGGGATTCCTCCCAGCTACTCATGAACAGGTTCACATAGCTGGGCGTGAACTTCGTCCCCATGGCGGTGCCCATCCTCTGCAGGAAAAAATCCCCATTGAAACAAAAATAGTTATGTGAAAGGATGTATTCAATGCCTTGTAGAATGAAGGATAGCTGATCTGGTTCCAGTGAATCATCGTGTTTGAGGTGTTCATTGATGCTATCGAGTCCTTGTGTGTGATTAATTACAGTGTAGAGTGATGTAATGTTGCTGGTAACCAGCCAGTGGTCCTCACCCCATGTTATGTTGTTGAGGAATTTAAGTACGTGGGTGGTGTCTTGGAGATGTGAACATTGGCATTTGACGTGTGGTTGAAGGAAATAGTCGATGAATTGTGAAAGGTTGCTTGATATGGAATTGATGCCGGATATGATTGGTCTGCCTGGTGGATTGGTGATGTTTTTTTGTATTTTCGGAATATAGTAGAAGACTGGAATGATGGGGTTGGGGTTGTATATGAAGTTGTATTCGTGTTTATTTAAGATGCCCTTGTCTAGTCCGTTTTGTAGTATGTGTCTGAGTGTCATATTAAAATTTTGTGTGGGATCTGTTCTGAGGGTCTCGTATGTGTTTGTGTCTTGCAGTATGCATAGGGATTCTGTGATGTAGTCAGTTTTGTTCAAGAGTACTATTCCCCCTCCCTTGTCCGCTGGTTTGATTATAAGGTTGGTATCAGTTTTGAGGTCTTTGAGTGCACTGCGTTCGCCTGCCGTGAGGTTGGGGTTGCGGTGTTTGGTGCGGGTGTCAAGTTTGTTCATGTCTTCTGTTACCATGTGTTCGAAGGTGTTTATGAAATGGCCTTTGAGATGGCTGGGGAAGAATTTGGAAGGTGGTCTGAGGGATGTGTGTTTGAATTTGTCGGGGTTGGTTTCTGTGGTGGTTTTGTTGGATAGGAAGTACTTTTTTAATGTCAGTTTGTGAACAAATCTGTTGATGTCTAAGTAGGTTTCGAATTTGTTTAGGTGATTGTTGGGTGTGAACTTGAGGCCTTTGTTGAGGAGAGTGATGTCTTTTGGTGTGAGGATGTGTGAGCTGAGGTTGAAGATGCCTTTGTTGTCAGCTGTTGAGGGGTTGGTGGATGATTAGGATCTGGTCGGGTGTCCGCCTCTGCATCCACGTCTCATTGGTCTAGTTTTCTCTTTGTGCTGTGTGAGTGTTTGGTTAGTGATGGTGATAGGCAGGTGCGGCTGCCTGCCTCCAAATCTAAAAAATGATTGGCCCATTGTTCTTCTGTGTTCATGGGTATACATACTCCTGGTGGCGAGGTGGTGGATGGGTGTGGTGGTAATGTGTGTTTTGGATTGTCCTGTGTAGTGAGTGCGGATGTGTCCCTGAGAGTGTTACCCACCCTTGTCTCAGAGAGTTCCTGGCTAAGTCTTTGTATTGTTCAGTGTCTGATGGGTCTTCTATCTTGTGTATGCTGAAGGATGTGTCTATGTCTGAGTCTAGTTCTTGGACGTCTGTGTAGTCTGTGTGTGGAGGTTGTATGTTTGTCGGGTTGTGGGTCTTGTGGACTTTGGACGTGTATTGCTGGTATGTAAGTTCCAATTTCTTGTAGATGGGTGTGTCTGGGGGGTTGGTGCTGCGTCCTTGTGGGTGGCCTGTTTGGGGATTATGTTTAGGTTGTGATTGTGTGTTTGTCTGTGTCTTATTCCCGTGGTTTGTGGTGGTGTGTTTGTGGTTAGAGTTGTTGCGGTTGGTCTTACCGAACTTGTCTCATAGAATTTTGTTTTTTTTTGTTTCTATGATGGCTTGTTGTGTTTTGTGGAGTTTGTTCCTAGTGAGTGTGACCAAGTTCCTAAACTTCTACTTGCTTTTGTAGGGGTCTAGATCCTTATCCAGGATGTTGATTTGTGTGTCAAGTTAGGATAATTCCTCTTTGTGGTTGGTGATGATGAGTTTGATCAGTTGTTTGGAGCAGTTATGTAGAATGTGCTTCCATTGGGTCATGAAGTGTTGGTTGTCTTGACTGTGGGATGGTGTTTTCTGTACTACGAGGCCTTTTGGTATGATGTTGTTGTCAGAGTACCATTGGAGTATGTGTGTGTCCCACCATAATTTTGTTTCTCTGGTGATTCATTTCTCTAATTGGAGGTAAGTTTGGCAGAATGTGTTGCTGTTGTTGTGTAGTTTGACGCTTTGTTCTAGGTCACGGAGGAGATTATTGGCCCTATCTAGTCTAGCCAAAGAACTTGAATAATTCATGAGTGTACCGGTTTAAAGGCATAGAATGGTAAGCCTAAACTTAAGTATCTCCATTAATACATTGCCTATTATTTTTTAGACTGATATCTCTAAATCAGCAGTTCAGTCGTTGTGATCTGTCACCTTAGCTTTAAATTAAAACTCCATTCAGTTTTGCTATAATTTATCACAGAAGTTATTAACCAGTAATATTAGGGCTTTTAATGAAACTCTGGAGCTCATTCAGACCAGCTCGCTAGATGCATTTGCTCACTCCCAGCGTTTGCAAATCTAGCGCACGCCCAGCAAGGCATTATCATGCCCACTATGTCTTGGTGTGCAATCACTTTGTGTATGCAGATGCACACCAGCCAGTCTTAAGATGCCCACTTGCGCATTTCATCTCCAGGAAGTGCATGAAAACATTGGTACATCGAGCACCATCGTATGTGCTCGCAGCGCTTGTGGTTGACTATACCTTGCCGCAAGCACTGCGATCACTTTAGTGTGAAATACAACCAGGTGACATGTACTATGACACTGCCTGTTAATTATGCACGCCTCTGAAATGGCGTTGAAACACTCAGGCACACCTACATTCGTACCTTCACTCCCCTGTTTCTAGTGACCTGCCCCTGTTACCACCCACAAACGGTCTCTCCTGTCACTCATTCAACTGGGCTGTCTATGCTAGGCCAGCAACCACTTCCTGATCTTTCGCATTTTTTTGTGCACGCGCACTGCGTTACATATGCAACCAGCAACTGTGACCGGTGCCCTCACAAATAAAGACAATAGAGAACAAGAGGTGCAGCACTCAGCTCCATAAATGAACACAACTACACAAGTTTGGTCATCAACGTTTCAGTGATCACGACACTATCATCAGGATACAAAGATTAAAACACGTCTTACCTTAAGTAGACACATCACCCAAGTGCACACATCACGACGGAGATGGGACAGCACACCCCTCTGGCGACGATCAATGACGTCATCATGCATAGATGCAGCCGCGCACTGTGCTGACAACAAGTGAACCATCACCATAGTAACTGTATAACAAAACACAGGAACAAATCAATACACGCAAATCACATGGTATCAAAAAACAAAAAACAAACAAACATAATAAAGGCATTGAATACAGACAAACAGATGGATTCATTTAAACCCCTAGGTACAACTACATCCAGGCGGTGGATCCAGCGAGATTCACAATGTAGGAGCATCAGATCACGGTTTCCACCCCTCATCGGTTTCGGTACGTGATCTATCATCCTATATTTTAAACTAGCCAAATTATGTTTGATTTCAACAAAGTGGCATGCAACAGGTTGGTCACTACTGTCACTGAGGAGTGCTGCCCTAATCGAAGAACGGTGGGTAGCCATCCATTCTTTGAATTTACGTTGTGTCTTCCCAATATAGGATAATCCACATGGGCAAATAATCTGATAAATAACGTAAGAACTATTACGTGTCAGTTGAAAACGAATAGAATATTTTTTACCAGAATGCGGATGACAGAATGTATCACCCTGGATCAAATACTGGCAGGTAACACAGCCACAACGAAAGCAGCCTAATTTTTTGTTCACCTGAAAAAATGCATAAACACTATCTGCTTTCTGTTTACAAGTAATGTCCAATTTTACCAAAAGGTCACGGAGATTGCTACCACGTGAAAAACATGGCAGCAAACAGGTGGTGGATAAACCTAAGGAAGAATCAGATGTAATAATGGGCCAATGTTGCTTAACCGCATTCTTAATAACTGGTGACAACACATTGTACTGATTAACCCATGGGAACATGGCCTCAGAACTGGTGTTTGTCCTCTTGTTAAGCAGTGATTCCCTCTCTAAACACATAACTTTATCCTTAGTCTGCATCAACACATCTCTGGAATAACCCCTATCAACAAATTTATCAATAAGGAGATCAATTTGGCACTCAGCCATCTGCAAATCAGAATTGATTCTTCTGATTCTGATCATTTGGGAATATGGTAACCCTTTCTTTAAATTAAAAGGATGGCAACTCTGAGACTGCAAAAAAGTGTTGCAATCTGTATCCTTATAATGAACAGATGTAGATAGTTGGGTACCATCCCTCCTGATCAAAACATCCAGAAAGTCAATTTGTGTTGGACTCAACCTGACAGTCAGTTTAACCGGACAATCACTGGCATTATGGGCATCAATCACCTTTGAAAAAGCAATATCTGTGTCCTTCCAAACCACAAAGATATAATCTATATACCTAGTATATAATATAATCTTAGACGATATCAAAGGGTCACCAAAGAACAACAGCCACCCCACATCGAACATATAAGCATTGGCGTAGCTAGGTGGCACGGCAGAGCCCATGACACATCCATTGACATGCCTATAAAAGGTACCATCAAAGAATAATAAATAATTAGTTAAAATAAATTCCAATAACAAAAGGCAAAAGTCAATAAAGGCAGCATCATATAAGCCACTAGCAGTCAGCAACACCCTCGTAGCTCTCATACCAGCACCATGTAGAATGACAGTATATAAACTGGTAACATCCATACAGATTAACCAGGTATCCACAGGAATTTGTCCCAGACCTTTCAATTTATTAAGGAAGGATGTAGTATCCAATAAACAGTTCACATGGCTTTGTACTAGAGGCTGTAATATTGCGTCCCAAAAAATTGATATAGGTTGTGCTAATGAGCCTCAGGCCGCAATAATAGGATGGCCAGGTGGAGGATTGACCCCCTTATGCACCTTAGGTAAGGTATAAAATAAAGGTACTAGGGGAAATTCTGGCAACAAGGCTTTATGTAACTCTTTATCAATAATTTGATGCTCAAGTGCTGTATCCAGGATCAATTTTAATTCCTGTTTGAAGGTGCTCGAAGGATCACCTTGCAGCTTCTGATAAACAGATATGTAATTTAATTGGTGCATTTCTTCACGTCTATAATCATCACGATCCTGCAGAACAATTGCACCCCCCTTATCAGCAGGGCGTATGATCAAACTGACTTTATTAGACAACTCCTTTAATGCTCGCCGTTCATCTGGGTTCAAAATCGGATGATGGGATTGTGATGTTTTAACAATATTAGAGACCTCATCCTCCAATAAACGGACAAAAGTTTTGATGCTAGCATTAATGGAGAAAGGTTCAAATGTGGATCATGGTAAAATCTTAAGTAACTGTGGTGGAATGGAACATGATTTATTCACTGATACATTTTCAGGTTTACAAAAATATTCTTTAATTTACAATTGCCGCTGCAGCTGATACTTTTCAATCTGCCATTGGAAATCATTAAAGGGTACACTAGGAATGAAGGACAAGCCCTTCATGAGTAAACTCGTCTCGCTCGGTGATAGTGTATGGGAAGATAAATTAAAAATTATTTCATTTTGGACAGAGGAGGTTTTCTTCCACGTGCACGTCCGCCGATTTTGGCGGCCCCTTCTGTTGAATTTGCTGTGTTTGCGATGGTTTTTGAACGGGTTGATGTTCCTAAAGGGACCCTTTGTTTACTGGTAGAAGGTTCTGTGTCACTGATTCCACTGTTAGAGTCATATGAGGATTCTGTATCACCCAATTGCTTGGGAAACCGTCTCCTAAAAAAAGGTCTTTTAAATTCTTGTCGTCCACCACCTGATAACCACTGATACACGTGATGCTGTTCATAATCTGCTTCAACTTTTGATAATTTGTCCTTTTTGAACTTTAACAGATCCCTCCTATATAGGGTGATCTGATTATTCAATTTAGCTGCCCAATCTATCTCTTTATCAAGAGACAAGGGAGGTAAATGCTCAACTTCAAATGTTGTTATTTTATCTTTTAACCAACATAAGCTCCTTGCGAGAATGCTCAATCCCAAGGAGCAAGAGATCAAAATAGCATTTGTTTAAAATTGCAATCCAGCATTTACAGAATTGCGGATCATACCTCCCAATCGTTGGGCAATTTTTCATGCGAAAGCCTGTAGGGATCATTTTAGCCCTGAAATAATCGCTCAGGGAGATACCATGATATTGAAAGTCAATCTCTCTCTTTTTCAGTTTAAACCAATCTTTATAGATACTTTCAGGGGAGATTGAATCACTGTGTTCACATATGTTCTTTCTCTAAAATAACATTGGCATCAGAATCGGAATAGCTGAATACATCACCAGCCGGAAATAATAATGGGTTAAAAGGAAATTCACCTTGGGACTCAGCCATATTATCCCCTAACAAGAGGCTTGATTACGCAAGAAGCAGATATAAATCAAATTTGTTCCAAAAAATCACCGAAAGAAAAATATAGAAAATTAAAAAGAAAAATAAAAAAGGCAATAATAAAGTCAGTGCAATAAATTGATGATGACATAAAAAAATATCTTTTTAGAGGAGCCCTGACAAAGGCAAAGACCACAAAAGTAATCCCTGCAAACACAGCACTCTCCGTACAACCAGCAACTGTGACCGGTGCCCTCACAAATAAAGACAATAGAGAACAAGAGGTGCAGCACTCAGCTCCATAAATTAACACAACTACACAAGTTTGGTCATCAATGTTTCAGTGTTCACGACACTATCATCAGGATGCAAAGATTAAAACACGTCTTACCTTAAGTAGACACATCACCCAAGTGCACACATCACGCCGGAGATGGGACCGCACAATCCTCCGGCGACGATCACCTCTTGTTCTCTATTGTCTTTATTTGTGAAGGCACCGGTCACAGTTGCTGGTTGTATGGAGAGTGCCGGACCATTGGAATTGCTGTGTTTGCAGGGACTATTTTTGTGGTCTTTGCCTTTGTCAGGGCACCTCTAAAAAGATATTTTTTGACTCATCATCAATTTATTGCACTGACTTTATTATTATTTTTTGTTTTTCTTTTTAATTTTTTATATTTTTCTTTTGGAAATTGTTTGGAACAAATTTGCGTAATCAAGCCTCTTGTTAGGGGATAATATGGCTGAGTCCCAAGGTGAATTACCTTTTAACCCATTATTATTCCCGGCTGGTGATGTATTCAGCTATTCCGATTCTGATGCCAATGTTATTTTAGAGAAAGAACATATGTGAACACAGTGATTCAATCTCCCCTGAAAGTATCTATAAAGATTGGTTTAAACTGAAAAAGAGAGAGATTGACTTTCAATATCATGATATCTCCCTGAGCAATTATTTCAGGGCTAAAATGATCACCAGAGGCTTTCACATGAAAAATTGCCCAACGATTGGGAGGTATGATCCGCAATTCTGTAAACGCTGGATTGCAATTTTAAACAAATGCTCCTTCGATCTCATGCTCCTTGGGATTGAGCATTCTCGCAAGGAGCTTATGTTGGTTAAAAGATAAAATAACAACATTTGAAGTTGAGCATTTACCTCCCTTGTCTCTTGATAAAGAGATAGATTGGGCAGCTAAATTGAATAATCAGATCACCCTATATAGGAGGGATCTGTTAAAGTTCAAAAAGGACAAATTATCAAAAGTTGAAGCAGATTATGAACAGCATCACGTGTATCAGTGGTTATCAGGTGGTGGACGACAAGAATTTAAAAGACCTTTTTTTAGGAGACGGTTTCCCAAGCAATTGGGTGATACAGAATCCTCATATGACTCTAACAGTGGAATCAGTGACACTGAACCTTCTACCAGTAAACAAAGGGTCCCTTTAGGAACATCGACCCGTTCAAAAACCATCGCAAACACAGCAAATTCAACAAAAGGGGCCGCCGAAATCGGCGGACGTGCACGTGGGAGAAAACCTCCTCTGTCCAAAAAGAAATAATTTTTAATTTATCTTCCCTTACACTATCACCGAGCGAGACGAGTTTACTCATGAAGGGCTTGTCCTTCATTCCTAGTGTACCCTTTAATAATTTCCAATGGCAGATTGAAAAGTATCAGCTGCAGCAGCATTGTAAATTAAAGAATATTTTTGTAAACCTGAAAATGTATCAGTGAATAAATCATGTTCCATTCCACCACAGTTACTTAAGATTTTACCACGATCCACGTTTGAACCTGTCTCCGTTAATGCTAGCATCAAAACTTTTGTCCGTTTATTGGAGGATGAGGTCTCTAATATTGTTAAAACATCACAATCCCATCATCCGATTTTGAACCCAGATGAACGGCGAGCAGTAAAGGAGTTGTCTAATAATGCAAGTTTGATCATACGCCCTGCTGATAAGGGGGGTGCAATTGTTCTGCAGGATCATGATGATTATAGATGTGAAGCAATGCGCCAATTAAATTACATATCTGTTTATCAGAAGCTGCAAGGTGATCCTTCGAGCACCTTCAAACAGGAATTAAAATTGATCCTGGATACAGCACTTGAGCATCAAATTATTGATAAAGAGTTACATAAAGCCTTGTTGCCAGAATTTCTCCTAGTACCTTTATTTTATACCTTACCTAAGGTGCATAAGGGGGTCAATCCTCCACCTGGCCATCCTATTATTGCGGCCCGAGGCTCATTAGCACAACCTATATCAATTTTTTTGGATGCAATATTACAACCTCTAGTACAAAGCCATGAGAACAGTTTATTGGATACTACATCCTTCCTTAATAAATTAAAATGTCTGGGACAGATTCCTGTGGATACCAGGTTAATCTGTGCAGATGCTACCAGTTTATATACTGTCATTCCACATGGTGCTGGTATGAGAGCTACGAGGGCGTCGCTGACTGCTAGTGGCTTATATGATGCTGCCTTTATTGACTTTTGCCTTTTGTTATTGTTTTAATCTTTGAATAATGATGATAGTGTCGTGAACACTGAAACGTTGATGACCAAACTTGTGTAGTTGTGTTCATTTATGGAGCTGAGTGCCGCACCTCTTGTTCTCTATTGTCATTATTTGTGAGGGCACCGGTCACAGTTGCTGGTTGTACAGAGAGTGCCGGACCATTGGAATTGCTATATATATATATATTATTATTATTATCGTTTATTTATATGGCACCACAAGTGTTCCGCAGCGCCTTACAAAGTACATAAACAAATAGATTGATTTACAGTGACTTACAGTACAGTACAATACAATACATTACAGGACATGGATAATATACATTGCTACATTCACGATCATAACACCCAGATAAGCAACAATGCAAAGCAATCAAGTGTTAGGTGCCATGGTAGAGAGTAAGAAGTAGATGAAGGTATAGTAAGGAGATGCACAAGAGGGTAGAGGGCCCTGCTCATATGAGCTTACATTATAAGGGGGAGGGACAGACAAACAGGGGTGAAACAGATGGGTTAGGCAGGGAGGAAGGAGTATGTAGCAGCAAGTTAAGATGAGAGCTGGAAGGCTTAGATGAAATAGTGGGTCTTGAGAGCCCGTTTGAAGGATTGTAGAGAGGTGGAGAGTCTGATGGGAAGTGGGAGAAAGTTCCAAAGGTGGGGAGCAGCGTAGGCAAAATCTTGGAGGCGGGAGTGGGAGGAAGTAATCAATTGGCATGAGAGGCGGCGTGCAATTGTTGAACGAAGAGGGCGGACAGGAGAGTGAAGGGAGATGAGATCAGAGATGTAAATGGGAGAGGAATGGCTGAGGGCTTTGTAAGTGAGTGTGAGAACCTTAAATTGGGTTCTAAAGGGGAAGGGGAGCCAGTGGAGGGCTTGTAGGAGAGGGGAGGCAGATGCAGAGCGATTTGAGAGGAAGATGAGCTGAGCAGCAGCATTGAGGACAGACTGGAGAGGGGAGAGAAGGGATTTGGGGAGGCCAGATAGGAGAAGGTTACAGTAATCCAATCTGGAGATGACCAATGAGTGTATGAGGGTTTTAGTGGCATCCTGGGTGAGAAAGGGTCTAATCTTGGAAATATTTTTAAGATGAAAGCGACAGGACTGTGAGAGATTCTGGATATGTGGTTTGAAGGAGAGGGAGGAGTCCAGGATAACACCAAGACAGAGCACTTTGGGGCTAGAGGAGATAGTTGTGCCATCAATTGATAAAGAAATGGTGGGAAGTGTGGTTATGTAGGGGGGAGGGAAGATTAGCTCAGTCTTAGACATATTAAGTTTAAGAAATCACTGGGACATCCAAGAAGAAATGGCAGAGAGACAGTTGGAGACACGAGTGAGGAGAGAGGGAGAGAGGTCAGGGGAGGAAAGGTAGATCTGAGTATCATCAGCATAGAGATGATATTGGAGGTCAAAAGAGCTGATGAGTTCACCTAGTGAGGATGTATAGAGTGAGAAAAGGAGATGTCCAAGAACATAACCTTGGGGAACACCCACTGCAAGAGGCTGTGGGGGAGAAGAGGAGTCATGAGAGGAGACAGAGAAGGATCGGTCAGAGAGGTAGGAGGAAAGCCAGGAGAGGGCAGTGTCACGCAGACCAAGGGAGTGAAGAATTTGCAGAAGCAGAGGGTTGTCCACAGTGTCAAAAGCAGCAGAAAGGTCAAGGAGAATGAGCAGAGAGTAGTGGCCCTTGGATTTAGCAGCAAGGAGGCCATTGCTGACTTTTGTGAGGGCAGTTTCAGTGGAGTGGAGAGAATGGAAGCCAGACTGAAAAGGGTCAAGGAGGGAATGAGAGGAAAGAAAGGTGGTAAGGTGCTTGAAAACAACACGCTCAAGGAGCTTGGAAGCAAAAGGGAGGAGAGAGATGGGACGGTAGTTGGAGAGAGTGTTTGAATCAAAGGTTGTTTTTTTTAGTATGGGGGAGACAAGGGCATGTTTGAATGCAGATGGGACAGAGCCTGATGATAGGGAGAGATTAAAGAGGTGGGCAAGATGGGAGCAGGCAGAAGGAGAGAGGTAGCGGAGGAGACATGAAGGCATAGGGTCAAGGGGGGAGGTGGAAAGGGGGGAGGACTGGATGAGAGACATGACTTCCTCTCCAGATACAGGGGAGAAGAAAGTTAGAGTTGGTAAAATTGAAGGAGAGGGGTGATCTGGGAAGAGAGGAGGTGGATAGCAGGGAGACTGGTGGGATATGATGTCCTGACGTATGGAGTAAATTTTAGATGTAAAGTAGGTAGCAAAATCAAGGGCAGAGAGCGAGGAGGGGAGGCGAGGAGGGGGTGGGCGGAGGAGGGAGAGACATTGGGGATTTGAGGACTGAGAGGAGATGAGGTTCTTGAAATATTACTGCTTAGAGAGGGAAAGGGCAGCACTGTATGATGAGAGCATAAATTTTAAATGGAGAAAATCAGCCTTATAGCTTGATCTTCTCCACTGTCGTTTGGCAGTTCGCGAACACTTTTGCAGGTATCTGGTGCATTTGGAATGCCAGGGTTGAGGTGTAAATCTGCGAGGGTGAATAGTGATTGCCAGAGCAACAGACTCCAGAGCAGAAGTAAGGGAGGTATTGTATAGAGAAGTGGCTTGTTCAGGGCAGGAGAGAGAGAGGATAGGGGAGAGAAGTGAGTCAAGCTGGGAAGAAATAGAAACGGTGTCAATAGCGTCAATGTTACGCTTAGTGATAGTTGCCTTAGGAGGTAGAGGAAGGGAGGGAGAGAGGGATAGGTTAAAAGAGAGAAGGTGATGGTCTGAGAGGGGAAATGGGGAATTGGAGTAATCAGAAATATCACAATGGTGAGTGAAGACCAGGTCAAGCGAATGCTCACTCACATGGGAGGGTGAGGAGGTCCATTGGGAGAGACCAAATGAAGATATGAGGTTGAGGAGTTTGGAGGCAGGGGCTTCTGTAGAGATATCAATAGGAATATTGAAGTCACCTAGGATAATAGAGGGAAGGTCAGAGGAGAGAAAGTGAGGAAGCCAGGAAGCAAAGTTGTCAATGAATTTGGAAGGAGGGATGGTAAATGACAGCTACTCTAAGGTGAACTGGTTGTAAGAGGCGTATAGCATGAACCTCAAATATGTATATATATATATATATATATATATATAAGAGAAGGGGTACCTTTGGTGCCCTACAACTTTGAGTATTAATAGAATAGAAGAAATTTCCACCACTTAGGGGGATTTATTGCAATATTAGCTGTTGGTCAAACACAACCTTCTAGTTAGTCTTCAAATCACCATAAGTTTATGTTTTGGATATTGGCCCTCATTCAGAGCTGTACGCTCTGAGCAGAGCGCACGCTCTGAATGAGGGCCGTCCTCCATAACTATGGAGCGTCCTCCTGGACGCTCGTATAGCTGTGGGTCACCACCCACAGCCTATACGAGCGTGCAGTTTGATGGCCGCGATGGTCTTGACCATCGCGACCATCGAAACTGCGAGCCGGAGCCTGCGGTTGAGGTTTTCAATCGCAAGGCCCGGAGTGATTTTGGCTCTATCAGAGCCAAAATCACTCCCAATGACATCACTAGTGATGTCAGTGGGCCGGCTTCTGACGGTAGGCGTTCCCTTAGGAACGCCCCCGTCAGGGAGGCACGCCCCCGGCACACCCACCAAAGGGGGCGTGCTGTCAATCAACATCGACAACACGCCCCCTTTGATCAGACACAACGAGCGAAGGAAAGTCCATCGCTCGTCGCGTCTGGCGCATGCGCACGACGGAGCTCCCTCCGTCGTGTGCATGCTCAGTGCAGAACATCGACCCACTTGCGAGCGGACAGCCGCTCATGAGTGGGTCTGAATCAGGCCCATTATTCATAAAATAAAAGCCCTGTGGTAGCCCATAATTCTTATACCCTTATACCTGAATATTTTATTCTTGGTATATAAACAGAGGTATAAATATAAACCATTTACAATACAAATCAATACATAAATAGCATAAAGCAACTTTTAGTAAACCTGCCCCAGTACAGAAGGATAGATGTTATCTGCCACCTACACCTTTACAGGTGTGAGCTCTTAAGTGGACCTCATATGTGGTAGGTGCAGGTTTTTCAAAGCAATGACCCCATTTCTATTATTAGGTCCTGTACTAGCAGAGGTCCACCTAATTGGTGCAGCTGAACCAGTGTACGCATGACATAAGGGCTCATTTTTTATCATATATATATATATATATATATATATATATATATATATTAGGGGTGAGCGGGTTCGGATTTCTAAAATCCGAACCCCCCCGAGCCCCCCCGATCCGAGTCCGATCCGAGTCAGGCTCGACTTTTCCCGCCTGACTCGGATCTGAAATCGAGGCAAAACGTCATCATCCCGCCTTCCGAGTCTCGCGGGTTTTGGATCCTATATAAGGTACCCGCGTCGGCGCCATTTTCTCACTCGGCTGTGGACAGTGAAGAGGGAGGGTGGGAGTTAGGGCTGTGTAGTGTAGTGTAGTGTAGTGCTGCTGTTGTCCACTACTTCAAAGTCCATAGGGGCTGGCTGTGTTGTGCTGTGCTGCTGTTGTTAATAGGGGCTGTGTCCACTACTTCAAAGTCCATAGGGGCTGGCTGGACTGTGTTGTGCAGTCAGTTCTCCATAGGGGCTGTGTCCACTCCAAAGTCCTGTGCAGTGTCCCAGTCCTAAAGGAGAGCTGTAGTGTTGTCCAGGGGGTGCTCTGTCCATCAGGGGCGCTCCCCCCAAGTGCTAAAAAAATAATATATTTTCTGTGTTTGTGAATTGTGTGCGCAGTAGCCGCACGTGCATCAACAAAGTAGTGCCAAGCGTGCGCCTGTGTCATAAGTAAAGGGCCGGCTGGCTTGACCGTTAAAGGGTGCTGTAACCCCCGAAAGTACACTCCAGTCCAAACCAAAAAAAAATTATTTTCTGTGTTTGTGAATTGTGTGCGCAGTAGCCGCACGTGCATCAACAAAGTAGTGCCAAGCGTGCGCCTGTGTCATAAGTAAAGGGCCGGCTGGCTTGACCGTTAAAGGGTGCTGTAACCCCCAAAGTACACTCCAGTCCAAACCAAAAAAAATATTATTTTCTGTGTTTGTGAATTGTGTGCGCAGTAGCCGCACGTGCATCAACAAAGTAGTGCCAAGCGTGCGCCTGTGTCATAAGTAAAGGGCCGGCTGGCTTGACCGTTAAAGGGTGCTGTAACCCCCAAAGTACACTCCAGTCCAAACCAAAAAAAATATTATTTTCTGTGTTTGTGAATTGTGTGCGCAGTAGCCGCACGTGCATCAACAAAGTAGTGCCAAGCGTGCGCCTGTGTCATAAGTAAAGGGCCGGCTGGCTTGACCGTTAAAGGGTGCTGTAACCCCCAAAGTACACTCCAGTCCAAACCAAAAAAAAAATTATTTTCTGTGTTTGTGAATTGTGTGCGCAGTAGCCGCACGTGCATCAACAAAGTAGTGCCAAGCGTGCGCCTGTGTCATAAGTAAAGGGCCGGCTGGCTTGACCGTTAAAGGGTGCTGTAACCCCCGAAAGTACACTCCAGTCCAAACCAAAAAAAAATTATTTTCTGTGTTTGTGAATTGTGTGCGCAGTAGCCGCACGTGCATCAACAAAGTAGTGCCAAGCGTGCGCCTGTGTCATAAGTAAAGGGCCGGCTGGCTTGACCATTAAAGGGTGCTGTAACCCCCGAAAGTACACTCCAGTCCAAACCAAAAAAAAATTATTTTCTGTGTTTGTGAATTGTGTGCGCAGTAGCTGCACGTGCATCAACAAAGTAGTGCCAAGCGTGCGCCTGTGTCATAAGTAAAGGGCCGGCTGGCTTGACCATTAAAGGGTGCTGTAACCCCCGAAAGTACACTCCAGTCCAAACCAAAAAAAAATTATTTTCTGTGTTTGTGAATTATGTGCGCAGTAGCCGCACGTGCATCAACAAAGTAGTGCCAAGCGTGCGCCTGTGTCATAAGTAAAGGGCCGGCTGGCTTGACCGTTAAAGGGTGCTGTAACCCCTGAAAGTACACTCCAGTCCAAACCAAAAAAAAATTATTTTCTGTGTTTGTGAATTGTGTGCGCAGTAGCCGCACGTGCATCAACAAAGTAGTGCCAAGAGTGCGCCTGTGTCATAAGTAAAGGGCCGGCTGGCTTGACCGTTAAAGGGTGCTGTAACCCACAAAGTACACTCCAGTCCAAACCAAAAAAAAAATTATTTTCTGTGTTTAGCCGCACGTATATATCAAATCGATATAACATAAATGGAGGACCAAACTTTCTCCGATAAAAATAAAATAGAGAAAGATCAAGAACCACTTCCTCCTAGTGCTGAAGCTGCTGCCACTAGTCATGACATAGACGATAACATGCCATCAACGTCGTCTGCCAAGGCCGATGCCCAATGTCATAGTAGAGGGCACATACAATCCCAAATGGCAAAGTTCAGGAAAATGACCTTGAAAAAGACATTTAAATCAGCTGAAGAGAAACGTAAACTTGCCAATATGCCATTTATGACACGGAGTGGCAAGGAACGGCTAAGGTCGATCCCTAGTATGTTCATGACTAGTGGTTCAGCTTCACATGACGATGGAAGCCCTCCTCCCACTAAAAAAATCAAAAGAGTTAAGCTGGCAAAAGCACAGCGAAGAACTGTGCTTTCTAAGAAGATATCACAAATCCCCAAGGAGAGTCCAAGTGTGGTGGTGGTTGCGATGCCTGACCTTCCCAGCACTGGACGTGAAGAGGTGGCTCTTTCCACCATTTGCACGCCCCCTGCAAGTGCTGAAAGGAGCACCCACAGTCCACTTGCTGATATGCAAATTGAAGATGTCACTGTTGAAGTACAACAGGATGAGGATACTGGTGTAGCTGGCGCTGAGGAGGAAGTTGGCGAGGAGGATTCTGATGGTGATGTGGTTTGTTTAAATCAGGCTCCGGGGGAGACAGTTGTTGTCCGTGGGATGAAAAAGCCCATCACGGTCATGCCTGGGCGGAAGACCAAACATTCCACCTCTTTGGTCTGGCAATATTTCTATCCAAATCCGGACAACAACTGTCTTGCCATATGTACCATATGTAAAGGTGAAATAAGTAGGGGTAGGGACGTCAACCACCTAGGAACATCCTCCCTTATACGGCACCTGCAGCGCGTTCATAAAAAGTTACTGTCAAGTTCAGAAACTTTGGCTAAGACCGTAAGCAGTCCAGGGACACCTAAATCCCGTTGTCCTGTTGTATCCAAGCGCCTGCAAACCACACCGTCAACTCCCTCCTCGTCAATTTCCTCCTTAGTCAGGATCGGAAGTAGTCCTGCAGGCCATGTCACTGGCATGACTGACTCTCCTATCCGGGATTCCTCTGGAGGATCCTGCATTGCTACGCCTACTGCTGCCGCTGCTGCTGTTGCTGCTGCTGGGAGTCGTTCATCATCCCAGAGAGGAAGTAGGAACACCACTACTTTTACTAAACAATTGACCCTCCAACAGTCCTTAGCGAGGAGGATGAAGTACGACAGCAGTCATCCTGAAGCAAAACGTATAACTGAGGCCTTGACTGCTATGTTGGTGTTAGACGTGCATCCGGTATCCACCATTAGTGCAGTGGGATTTAGACAATTGATGGAGGTAGTGTGTCCCCGGTTCCAAATCCCGTCTAGATTCCACTTCACTAGGCAGGCGATACCGAGACTGTACAGAAACGTCAGAAAAAGTGTCCTCAGTGTCCTGAAAAATGCCGTTGTACACAATGTCCACTTAACCACGGACATGTGGACAAGTGGAACAGGGCAGACTAAGGACTATATGACTGTGACAGCCCACTGGGTAGATGTATCACCTTACGCAGCAACAGCAGCAGCGTCACCAGTAGCAGCATCTCAGAAACGCCAGCTCGTTACAAGGCAGGCTACGCTGTGTATCACCGGTTTCAGTAAGAGGCACACCGCCGACAACCTCTTAGAGAAACTGAGGGAAATCATCGCCCAGTGGCTTACCCCACTTAGACTCTCCTGGGGATTTGTGATATCTGACAACGCCACCAATATTGTGCGGGCATTACATCTGGGCAAATTCCAGCACGTCCCATGTTTTGCTCACACAATAAACTTGGTGGTGCAGAATTTTCTGAAAAGCGACAGGGGCATGCAGGAGACGCTTTGGGTGGCCCGAAAAATTTCTGGCCACTTTCGCCATTCAGCGACTGCGTGCCGAAGACTAGAGCGCCAGCAAACACTCTTGAACCTGCCCCGCCATCACCTGAAGCAAGAGGTTGTGACGCGGTGGAACTCAACCCTCTATATGCTTCAGAGGATGGAGGAGCAGCAAAAGGCCATACAAGCCTATACATCCACCTATGACATAGGCAAAGGAGGGGGTATGCACCTGACTCAAGCGCAGTGGAGAATGATTTCCGTGTTGTGCAAGGTTCTCCAGCCCTTCGAACTTGCCACACGTGAAGTCAGTTCAGACACAGCCAGCTTGAGTCAGGTCATTCCCCTCATCAGGCTTTTGCAGAAGCAGCTGGAGAAAGTGAAGGAGGAGCTAAGACGGAGCGATTCCGCTCGGCATGTGGGACTTGTGGATGAAGCCCTTCATTCGCTTTGCCAGGATTCCAGGGTGGTCAATCTGTTGAAATCAGACCACTACATTTTGGCCACCGTGCTTGATACTAGGTTTAAAGCCTATGTGGTGTCTCTCTTTCCGGCCGACACAAGCCTGCAGAGGTGCAAAGACCTGCTGGTGAACACACTGTCAGCTGAAGCGGAACGTGACACGTCAACGGCTCCTTCTTCATTTTCTCCCGCAACTGGGGCTGCCAGGAAAAAACTTAGGTATCCTAAGCAACCCGCTGGCGGTGATGCAGGGCAGGCAGGACCAAGTTTGGACATCTGGTCCGGACTGAAGGACCTGGCAACAATTTCTGACATGTCTACTGTCACTGCATATGATACTGTCACCATTGACAGAATGGTGGAGGATTACATCGGTGACAGCATCCAAGTAGGCATGTCAGACAGTCCATACCTGTACTGGCAGGAAAAAGAGGCAATTTGGAGGCCCCTGTACAAGCTGGCTCTATTTTACCTGAGTTGCCCCCCCTCCAGTGTGTACTCCGAAAGAGTGTTTAGTGCAGCCGGGAACCTTGTCAGCGAAAGGCGTAGGAGGTTGCTTCCACAGAATGTGGAGAAGATGATGTTCATCAAAATGAATTATCAGCTCTTCCAGGCAGACCAGCCTCCAGAAGGTACAGAGGGACCTGTGGTGGTGGATTCAAGTGGGGACGAGTTAATACTTTGTGAGGAAGAGGATGTACACACTGAAGAGGGTGAGGAATCGGTGGATGAGGAGGATGAGGATGACATCTTGCCTCCGTAGAGCCAGTTTGTGCAGGGACACATTAATTGCCAGCTTGTTTTGTGGGGGCCCAAACGAACCAATCATTTCAGCCACAGTTGTGTGGCAGACCCTGGCGCTGAAATGATTGATTTGTTAAAGTGTGCATGTCCTGTTTATACAACATAAGGGTGGGTGGGAGGGCCCAAGGACAATTCCATCTTGCACTTCTTTTTTTTCTTTGCATTATGTACAGTTTGGGGCCTAGTTTTTCTAACTGCCATCCTGTCTGCCACTGCAGTGTCACTCCTAGATGGGTCACGTGTTTGTGCCGCCCACTCGTGTCGCTTAGCATAGTCATCCAGCTACCTCGGTGCAACCTTTTGGACATGAAAACACTATTGTGAGGTGTGAGGTGTTCAGAATAGACTGGAAATGAGTGGAAATTAAGGTTATTGAGGTTAATAATAGCATAGGAGCAGAAAAACCAACAAATTCTGTGATTTTAGCTGTTTTTATGCTTTTTAAAAAAAAAATACAGATCCAAAACACAAAACCCAGAACCCAAAACACGGAAGGGTGGTTTTGGCAAAACCAATCCAGATCCAAAACACGAAGAAAGATCCAGATCCAAAACCAAAACACAAAACACGAAAAGTGGCCGGTGCACACCCCTAATATATATATATAGCGCATACATCGCGTCTGCCCCAGAGAAGTTTACAATCTATATCCTTACCACATACAGTTTACACACACATACACTAAGGCTATTTTTTTGTTGGGAGTCAAATAAGCTACTAGTATATTTTTGGAGTATGGAAGGTGAAAGGAGTACCAGGAGAAACTCCACACAAACACGGGGAGAATTTACAAACTCCACACAGTTAGGGCCATGGTGGGAATCTCAGTGCTGTGAGACAGTAATGCTAACTATTACACACTGTGGAGAGTGATAACATGGAGAGAGATAAAGTACCAACCAATCAGCTCCTAACTAATTTTTCAAAAACAGACTGTAACATGACAGTTAGGAGCTGAATCGCTGGTACTTTAACTCTCTCCACTTTATCACTCTCCAAGGCTTAGTACATCTCCCCCTGTATGTTTCCTTTCAGTGAATTTGTAAATAAAGATGATAATTACTATTGTACAGTACTTAGCAAATATAGTATGTTCAAATTAGGGGTGTGCACCGGCCACTTTTCGTGATTTGTGTTTTGGTTTTGGATCTGGATCTTTCTTCGTGTTTTGGATCTGAATTGGTTTTGCCAAAACCACCCTTCCATGTTTTGGGTTCTGGGTTTTGTGTTTTGGATCTGTATTTTTTTGGAAAAAAGCATAAAAACAGCTAAAAATCACAGAACTTGTGGGTTTTTCTGTTCCTATGCTATTATTAACCTCAATACCATTAATTTACACTCATTTCCAGTCTATTCTGAACACCTCACACCTCACAATATTGTTTTTAGGCCAAAAGGTTGCACCAACATAGCTGGATGACTTTGCTAAGCGACACAAGTGGGCGGCACAAACACATGGCCCATATAGGAGTGACACTGCAGTGGCAGACAGAATGGCAGTTTGAAAAACTAGGCTCCAAACAGTACATAATGCAAAGAAAAAAAAGAGGTGCAAGATGGAATTGTCCTTGGGCCCTCCTACCCACCCTTATGTTGTATAAGCAGGACATGCACACTTTAACAAACCAATCAGTTCAGCGCCAGGGTCTGCCACATGACTGTGGCTGAAATGATTGGTTCATTTGGGCCCCCACAAAACAAGCTGGCAATTAATCTGTCCCTGCCAAAACTGGTTCTATGGAGGCAAGATGTCATCCTCATCCCCCTCATCCACCGATTCCTCACCCTCTTCAGTGCTGTGTACATCCTCATCCTCACAGAGTATTAATTCATCCCCACTGGAATCCACCACCACAGGTCCCTCTGTACTTTCTGGAGTCTGGTCTCCTTGGAAGAATTGACAATTCATTTTGATGAGTATCATCTTCTCCACATTTTGTGGAAGCAACCTCCTACGCCTTTCGCTGACAAGGTTCCCGGCTGCACTAAACACTCTTTCGGAGTACACACTGGAGGGGGGGCAACTTAGATAAAATAGAGCCAGTTTGTACAGGGGCCTCCAAATTGCCTCTTTTTTCTGCCAGTACAGGTACAGACTGTCTGACATGCCTACTTGGATACTGTCACCGATATAATCCTCCACCATTCTGTCAATGGTGACAGTATCATATGCAGTGACAGTAGACATGTCAGAAATTGTTGGCAGGTCCTTCAGTCTTGACCAGATGTCCAATCTTGGTCCTGTCTGCCCTGCATCACCACCAGCAGGTTGCTTAGGATATCCAAGTTGTTTCCTGGCAGCCCCAGTTGCGGGAGAAAATTAAGAAGGAGCTGTTGACATGTCACGTTCCGCGTCAGCTGACAGTGTTTTCACCAGCAGGTCTTTGCACCTCTGCAGGCTTGTGTTGGCCGGAAAGAGAGACACCACATAGGTTTTAAACCTGGGATCGAGCACGGTGGCCAAAATGTAGTGGTCAGATTTCAACAGATTGACCACCCTCGAATCCTGGCAAAGCGAGTGAAGGGCTTCATCCACAAGTCCCACATGCTGAGTGGAATTGCTCCATCTTAGCTCCTCCTTCACTTTCTCCAGCTGCTTCTGCAAAATTCTGAAGAGGGGAATGACCTGACTCAAGCTGGCAGTGTCTGAACTGACTTCATGTGTGGCAAGTTCGAAGGGCTGGAGAACCTTGCACAACATGGAAATCATTCTCCACTGCACTTGAGTCAGGTGCATACCCCCTCCATTGCCTATCTCATAGGTGGATGTATAGGCTTGAATGGCCTTTTGCTGCTCCTCCATCCTCTGAAGCATATAGAGGGTTGAGTTCCACCGCGTTACAACCTCTTGCTTCAGGTGATGGCAGGGCAGGTTCAAGAGTGTTTGATGTTTCTCCAGTCTTTGGCACGCAGTCGCTGAATGGCGAAAGTGCCAGAAATTTTTAGGGCCACCCAAAGCATCTCCTGCATGCCCCTGTCATTTTTCAGAAAATTCTTCACCACCAAATTTATTGTGTGAGCAAAAAATGGGACATGCTTGAATTTGCCCAGATGTAATGCTTGCACAATATTGGTGGCATTGTCAGATATCACAAATAACCAGGTGAGGCTAAGTGGGGTTAGCCATTGGGCAATGATTTCCCTCAGTTTCTCTAAGAGGTTGTCGGTGGTGTGCCTCTTACTGAAACCGGTGATACACAGCATGCCTTGGAACATGCTGGTGTTTCTGAGATGCTGCTACTGGTGACGCTGCTGTTGTTGCTGCATAAGGCCATACATCTACCCAGTGAGCTGTCACAGTCATATAGTCCTTAGTCTGCCCTGTTCCACTTGTCCACATGTCCGTGGTTAAGTGGACATTGGGTACAACCACATTTTTTAGGACACTGAGGACACTTTTTCTGATGTTTCTGTACAGTCTTGGGATCGCCTGCCTAGTGAAGTGGAATCTAGATGGGATTTGGTACCGGGGACACTACCTCCATCAATTGTCTAAATACCACTGCACTTATGGTGGATACCGGATGCACGTCTAACACCAACATAGCTGTCAAGGCCTCAGTTATCTGCTTTGCTTCAGGATGACTGCTGTCGTACTTCATCCTCCTTGCTAAGGACTGTTGGAGGGTCAATTGGTTAGTAAAGTTAGTGTTGTTCCTACTTCCTCTCTGGGATGATGAGCGACTCCCAGCAGCAACAGCAGCAGTTGGCATAGCAATGCAGGATCCTCCCGAGGAATCCCGGATAGGAGTGTCAGTCATGACAGTAACATGGCCTGCAGGATTACTTCCGATTCTGACTGAGGAGGAAATTGACGAGGAGGTTTGCAGGCGCTTTGATACGACAGGAAAAAGGGATTTAGGTGTCCCTGGACTGCTTACAGTCTTAGCCACAGTTTCTTAACTTGACAGTAACTTTTTTGAACGCGCTGCAGGTGACGTCTAAGGGAAGATGTTCCTAGGTGGTTAACGTCCCTACCCCTACTTATTCCACCTATACATATGGTTCATATGGCAAGACAGTTGTTGTCCGGATTTGGATAGAAATATTGCCAGACCAAAGAGGTGGAATGTTTGGTCTTCCGCCCAGGCATTACCGTGATGGGCTTTTTCATCCCACGGACAACAACTGTCTCCCTCGGTGCCTGATTTAAACGTACCATCTCACCATCACAATCCTCCTCAGTGCCAGTTACACCAATATCCTCATCCTGTTGTACTTCAACAGTGACATTTTCAAATTGAATATCAGCAAGTGGACTGTGGGTGCTCCTTCCAGAACTTGCAGAGGGCGTGCAAATGGTGGAAGGAGCCATCTCTTCCTGTCCAGTGTTGGGAATGGCAGGCATAGCAACTGTCGCCACATTTGGACTCTCCATGGGGATTTGTGATATCTTCTTAGAATTAGAAAGCACAGTTCTTTGCTGTGCTTTTGCCAGATTAACTTGTTTGATTTTTGTAGCGGTAGGAGGCCTTCCATCATCATGTGAAGCTGAACCACTAGTCATGAACATAGGGGAGGACCTTAGCCATTCCTTGTCACTCCGTGTCATAAATGGCACATTGGCAAGTTTACGTTTCTCCTCATATGATTTAAGTTTATTTTTTAAGGTCATTTTCCTGAACTTTGCCATTTGGGATTTTATACACCCTCTACTATGACATTGGGCATCGGCCTTGGCAGACAACGTTGGTGGCATTTCATCGTCTATGTCATGACTAGTGGAAGCAGCTTCAGCACTAGGAGGAAGTGGTTCTTGATCTTTCCCTATTTTATTTTTATTGGACAATTTTTTGTCATCCATTTATGTGATATTGATGCAAGTGCGGCTAAGGTGCACACAAACACAGAAAAATATTTTTTTATTTTTTTGCCGGCGCTTTGGGGGTTACACCACCCTTCAACAGATGAGCCAGCCAGCCCTTGATTTATGACAAAGGTGCATGCTTGGCACTAACTATTTTGTTGATGCACGTGCGGCTACTGCGCACACAATTCACAAACACAGAAAGAAAGATTTTTATTTTTTGGAGTGCACTTTGGGGGTTACACCACCCTTTAACAAATGAGCCAGCCAGCTCTTGATTTATGACACAGGCACACACTTGGTGCTGCTACTTTGTTGATGCACATGCGGCTACAGCGCACACAATTCACAAACACAGAAAAAAATATTTTTTTCTTTTTTTGGAGTGCACTTGGGGGTTACACCACCCTTTAACAGATGAGCCAGCCAGCCCTTGATTTATGACACAGGGGCACGCTTGGTGCTGCTACTTTGTTTAGGCACTGGGGAGGGGGTTAGGGTTAGGCACCAAGGAGGGCAGGTTAGGGTAGGGGTTAGAAAAATACTTGCGTGTCTTCCCTGTGGGTGTTGGGATTCTGGCTGTCAGGATGCCACTGTCGGTATTGTGATCATCTGCATCCCAACAGCTTGGGTTTCATACCCAGCCCATTTCTTTATGTGTAGTCATTCTGTCATAAACTGTTTTGATTTTAGGTACTTCTGTACTTTACTGACTCATTGCAGAGAGAACCCAATGTATGTTTTAAATGGTACTTGTACACTACGTACACAAGTACCGAAAGTTATCCCCACCTAAAGAAGAAACTTGTCCCCTCGCGGGCTCACTGTGCTCACCATGCTTCGGGCTCGGTGGCTCGCTACACTTGCCACAAGGTTATATTCCGCCTCTATGCCCACTTAAATCGTAGGGAATGACGCTGGACACTGGGATTGACACTGGACAGTGGCTGATGACGTCAGGGTCCTCTCCATGAAGGGGATTTAGACATTACCATGATTGATAATAATAATGAGTGTAGGACACTTGGGTTCTCTCTGCAATGAAGCCGTAAAGTACACAAGTACCTGATTTTACGTTAATTCCTGAAAAAATGTGCATACAGTACTTTTTAATATCACATTTTCTGCAGTATCTCTCTAGTTTAACATTCCTAGAGTTTGCCCTTGTGATGATGGTATTTGAGCACTGTCCACAAGACACACTCACAATAACTGCTGCTATGAATTAATCATGTTTATTTTTCATAAGGGATTAGTCATTCACGCTCATAATGAGAAAAGGAAGACTCAGAAATCCTGACTTAAAAGCCTATCCATCCTGTTGAAATCATCAATACCTTACAAGTTTTTGGCACTTTTAAAAGTATTGATTTTGTGTTTAGTCCCTGAAATACCCAATAATTTGTTTTATATTTGTGATGAGATTCCAATTTCTTGTAAATATTTTACTTACTTACTGTCCAGATGCATATTCAAGCAAAGTCTAAAATATATAAATATATCAATATGTAATTATGCACTCTGACATGGGGCCTGCTTCTTAATCTTATGCATGTGTGACTGTTTATCTGTTCGGCTGTGGCATCTTACTTTCTTTGTTATGCTAATGTGACAATCCGCCCCTATTTACTGAGCATTTGTGCAACTGCATGTTGAAGCTTGTCTCACTCACTGCTTTTAAAGCCACAGTCATCATCATTAGTGTCTGGACTTGCACCGACTCCATACTCATCCAACTCCATTGTTTAATGAATATTACACAGCAGTATGAATGACTGATAGCGTCACAATACTTGTATGGGTATACAATCGGGAAACCGGCTGCCTTAATACCAATAGCCGGCTACCCGACTGTCATATCCCAGCGAGGGTGAAATGCCGGACATCTAGATGTAGACGCCTGACATTTCCCCGACGCCGGGAGACCGGCGCCTGGCATCCCGATCGAAGGGATGCCGGGCACCGTGAGTGGAAAGCCACGGGGGGGTTAGGTTTAGGGCACCTGGGAGGGACTAAGGGTTAGCCCCCCCCAGGAGGATTAGGGTTAGGCTAGGGGGAGGGAGGGTTAGGGTTAGGCACCCCCGGGGGCGACTTAGGGTTAGGCACCCCCCCCAGGGACTTAGGTTAAGGCAGTGGGGAAGGGGGGGGTTAGGGTTAGGCACAAAGAGGGGGGATTAGGGATAGGCACTTGGGGGGGAGATTAGGGTTAGGCTAGGGGGAGGGAGGGTTAGGGTTAGGCACCCCCGGGGGGGATTTAGGGTTAGGCATCCCACAGGGGACTTAGGTTAAGGCAGCGGGGAAGGGGGGGTTACGGTTAGGCACTTAGAGGGGGGATACGGTTAGGCACTTGGGGGGGAAGTTAGGGTTAGGCACCCCTAAGGAGGGTTAGGGTTAGGGGGTTAGGTTAGGTTAGTTTCTACTTAAAAATATCAACAATGAAAGGTGCTGTGGTTAAATGAAATGATGTAAAGTATTGTTAATCTACCTGCTGCTCTCTGTGAGTGGTGACTAGCCACTCCGGTGGGAAACCCAAAAAATGCAGAAATGAATGAAAGCGCAATGAGATATAACAATCAAATAATAAATGGTACTTTATTCTTAGTGAATAAGAAATAAACATAATTATAACATAAATACCATATTGAATATTTAATATTTTGTGTTTTTATTGAATTTTAATACATGTATATGCTTTATTGATGTCAACAGTATTCAGTTCATTATATATCATGTGCATGTATCCATTTATTGTGATACATTGCTAGTTTTAATTTATTATTTATTATTCACTAAGAATAAAGTACTATTTATTATTTGATTGTTATATCTCATTGCGCTTTCATTGATTTCTGTAGTTTATACTTACCTTAGCGATGATCGGGATTTCCAGCGCTGTCGGGCTTCTGCTGCCAGGAACTCTGCTTTTGTTGGCCAGGCACTGCCGGGAATCGAACCTGGCCATGCGGCCAGCGGTATTTCATACCGATTCCCTTGTATGAATATTACACTGCAGTATGAATGACCAACAGCGTCACAATACTTGTATTAATATTACACTGCAGTATGAATGAAGATAGCATCACAATAGTTGTATGAATTTTACACTGTGATAGGAATGAAAACAGCGTCACAATACTTGTATGAATATTACACTGCGGTATGGCCAGCAGTGTCACAGTGCTTATATATGGATACACTGGGGGAGGGTATGGCATACAGTGTCACAGTACTTATATGGATACAATGGGGTACAGTACAAAAAATATCTTATTAACTCTCTGTTTTACTTATTTTTTTACTTTTATTTCTTCTTCTTTTTTTTACAGCCCATGATCGGACAGCACACCCCTGTTTGGACACACAGCCCCCCCACCCTGGGCATAGCACAGCACACCCCTGCTTTGGACACACAGCCCCCCCCCCCCTGGGCATAGCACAGCACACCCCTGTTTTGGACAACAGCCCCCTGGACAGTGCACAGCGACAGCACACCCCTGGATTGGACACACAGCTCCTCCCTGGACCAAGCACAGCACACCCCTGTTTTGGATAACAGCCAGAGCAGTGACAGCACACCCCTGGATTGGACAACAACCCCTGGCACAGCACACAGAGCACAGTCTGGATTGGACAACAGCCCCCTTGGAGTGGACACGGAGCACAGCACACCTGCACAGCACACCTGCACAGCTCGGGACTCAGCAAGGAAATGGCGCCAATTACCTGCGGGGAGGGACTTATATACAATCCAAAACCCACAAAAATCTGACAGCAGAAGGATGACATTTTGCCTCATTTTGGATTCCAAGTTAGGCAGGAAAACCCGAGCCTGACTCAGATCCTGCTCTGGTCCCCTATGTTCGGGTGGGTTCAGTTTTCGGAGAACCTGACCCGCTCATCTCTACAAACAAGCTTTTATTCCAGATTGGAATGGCAGAGCCAGTGTATTGGCTTCTTACATATGGCAAACAACAGTTCAGGAACAACAATTCAGCTTACATGAGACAGCATTTCAAACAAGCAGAGTATTCATAGCAAAGTCAGAGTTCAGTTTCTCTAGCATATAGAGGGCTGATGAAGGTGCAACCTCTCCCCAACATTCCCCCTGACTACCAGATTTTTATACCTTAGCTAGTCTTAATTGAGGAAAGGTTGTGGTTCCTTCCTGGCTACAGGAGGTTAACCCTTTCATCAGAATGTGGAAGAGATCCACTCCACAATGTCACTGAACAGAGGTGCAGCAGTAGCCTCCCTCAACCATAAAAAATTTAAATTATAGACATTTATAATAATACATATCAACCAACAAAGTTAGAAATCTTCTTTATCCAATACTCTTATTGAGACTTGTAGCAGGCAGATTGCATAAAAAAGGCAATTTTGTATTTGAAACAATCCTTAATATAGTGGCTATGGTGCGTACACATGGTACGATTAAAATGGCCGATATGAATGATAATGATATCGATCATATCATTATCGTTCATATCATGTATGTTTCGGTGTATAACGATCTGCGATATCGACCAGGTTACTATAGGGACACGCGATCGTTGATAGCGGATCGCTATAGTCATTGGTGAGTTGGTGGTTTGCTGGATGACCAATATCGATCATCCAGCACACCCGGGAGATCGTACAATGACATTGTTATCGTTGTCGATCGTCCAATGTGTATGCACCATTATTTTAAAATAGTCATATAGCTTCAGTGAGAGTGACACATTTGTTACAGTGCACTGTTAAAAAGTGTGTATAAGGATTGATCTCACTGCTGGTATGATCTCTGGACCTGATTCAGACCCGCTCAGCGCTCGCAAGCGGGTCAATGTTGCCCAAGTGGCTCCATCGTGTGCATGCACGAGACCTGAATAACGATGGCCAAAGGGGGGCGTGCTGTTGATGGTGATAGACAGCACGCCCCCTTTGGTGGGCGTGCTGGGGGCGTAGCTGCCCAGATGGAAGCGTTCCCATGGGAACGCCTACCGTCTGGGGCCAGTCCCACTGACATCACTGATGATGTCAGTGGGAGTGCTTTTGGCTCTGATAGAGCCAAAAGCACTCCAGGGCTTGCGGCAGCGAGACCCTACCGCAAGGGTCTTGTCGCAAGCCCGATGGTCGCGATGGTCTTGACCATCGCGACCATAATTTTGGCCGCTCGCTGTAGCTGTGGGTGGCCCTGATTCAGAGCGAGCGCTCTGTCAGAGCGTCCGGCTCTGAATCAGGGCCTGAGTGTGCTAGATGGCTTCTTATATGTGGCCAGATATTGTTTACCGGGTATACATCTGGTCTGTGAAGATTAAGTCAGTGTCAGCCAGGTGATCTAGGCAGCAGTATCTGCATATGTGTCTTACATCAGTGATGAGCCATTGGCAGTATTTGTCCACAATTCTGGGCCTCCTCCAACAGGGGACTTTCTGGCAGCAAGAGGCTGTATGTGTGGCTAGCAGCAGTGACAAGCTGTCTGCAAAATTTTGTCCATAGGTCTGGAGCACTTCCAACAGACAGGTTCCTGGTGGGGGGCGGCAGGCGGCTGTATGTGTAGCTTACTGTATTGTTGGGCAGCATGATAAAATCCACAGAGAGCCGGAACGTCTTCTGAAAGTCTTTAAAGGAGAGTAGCTGGAGTGCCGTGGACACTTCACTCATTTCTGCGAGGTACCTCTGTATCACTTAGGGGTCTATTTACTAAGCAGTGTTAGGAGACAGAGTGAAAAGTGATAAGAAAGTGATAAGGTGCCAGCCAATCATTCCCAACTATCATCTCATAGGCTGTGTTTGAAAAATGACAGTTGGGAGCTGATTGGCTGGCACCTTATCACTTTCTTATCACTTTTCACTCTGTCTCCTAACACTGCTTAGTAAATAGACCCCTTAGTCACAGTACCAGTGGCTTGACGTGTTTCTCAGCCTTACAGTCCGGCAGTTTCTTCAGAAGGATTTGTTTTTTTAGACTGCTAATATTGAGTACCATATAATAAGTTATAGTTATATTCAATCGATCACCTTTTATACTTTATATATAATTTTTATAGTAACCCAAAGCACTTCCAGTAATTCCTTCTTTCCTCTTGTATATTTATATACAAGTTAACATATGCAGTAGCTGGACACTAAAAGCACCTTTCTAGAATATATCCCTCATCCATAAAGGTTATAGCCACTGCTGTATGTGTGTGTGTGTGTGTGTATATATATATATATATATATATATTATATACAGCACCAGTCAAAAGTTTGGACACACCTTCTCATTCAATGGTGTTTGTTTATTTAAAATATTTTCAACATGGTAGTTTGATAATGAGGACAATAATGAAAGAACACATATGGAATTATGTTGTAAACAAAAAAGTGTTAAACAAATCAAAATATGTTTTATATTTTAGATTCCTCAAAGTAGCCCCCTTTTGCTTTGATGACAACTTTGCACACTCTTGGCATTCTCTCAATCAGCTTCATAAGGTAGTCTCCTGGAATGGTTTTGAATTAACAGGTGTGCCTTATCAAGAGTCAATATGTGGAATTACTTGCCTTCTTAATGTGTTTGAGACAATCAGTTGTGTTGTGCTGAGGTAGGGTTAGTACACAGTGGACACCACTATTTGACTACTGTTGTAATCCATATTATGGCACCAACCTCTCAACTCAGTAAAGAGAAATGACAGTCCATCATTACTTTAAGACATGAAGGTCAGTCGATATGGAAAATTTCAAGAACTTTAAATGTATCCTCAAGTGCAGTTGCAAAAACCATCAAACGCTATGATCAAACTGGCTCTCATGAGGACCTCCCCAGGAAAGGAAGACCAAGACTTACCTATGCTGCAGAGTTCATTAGAGTTACCAGCCTCAGAAGCCGTTACTTAACAGCACCTCAGATTAAAGACCACATAAAGTCTTCACAGAGTTCAAGTAGCAGACAAATCTCAACATCAACTGTTCAGAGGAGACTGTGAATCAGGCCTTCATGGTCGAATTGCTTTGAAGGAGCCACTACTGAGGATGAACAACAAGAAGAAGAGAATTGTTTGGGCCAAGAAGCACAAGGAATGGACATTAGACCAGTGGAAATCTGTACTATAGTCTGATGAGTCCAAATTTGAGAATTTTTGTTCCAACCGCCATGTCCTTGTGAGACGCAGAGAATGTGAGCAGATGGTTTCTGCATGCTTGGTTCCCACTGTGAAGCATGGAGGAGGAGGTGTGATGGTGTGGGGGTGCTTTTGCTGGTGACACTTTTGGTGATTTTATTCAAAATTCAATGCACACTTAACTAGCATGGCTACCACAGCATTCTGCAGCGCCATGCCATCCCATCTTGTTTGCACTTATTGGGACCATCATTTGTGTTTCAACAAGACAATGACGCCAAACACACCTTCAGGCTATGTAAGGGATACTTGACCAAGAAGGAAAGTGATAGAGTGCTGCGTCAGATGACCTGGCCTCCACAATCACCTGACCTAAGCCCAGTTGAGCTAGTTTGTGATGAGTTGGACCGCAGAGTGAAGGAAAAGCAGCCAACAAGTGCTCAGCACCTCTGGGAACTCCTTCAAGACTGTTGGAAAACCATTCCAGAGAGTACCTCATGAAGCTGAATGAGAGAATGCCAAGAGAGGGCAAAGCTGTCATCCAAGCAAAAGGGGGCTACTTTGAGGAATATAAAATATAAAACATATTTTAATTTGTTTAACACTTTATTGTTTACAACATAATTCCATATGTGTTCTTTCATAGTTTCGATGTTTTCAGTATTAAACTATGTTGAAAATAATTTAAATAAACAAAACCATTGAATGAGAAAATGACACTACCAGTCAAACTTTTGACTGGTAGTGTGTGTGTATATATATATATATATATATATATATATATGTATATGTATATCTATCTATCTATATATATATATATATTGTATCTCTGCCAGTAATTAGTTGATGTTATGTATAATCCACACATTATCATTGCGGGTGAATAATATTAAGTCTATAGCTAGATTATAGCAATTACAATTTTAATTAGATAAAGCACTTGGTGAAATTAAATTAATAAATAGCAATTTAATGGTGGAGATTAGGCATCAGGTAAAATAATTTTTTGGAAAGTCACAAAAGCAGCAAGCTGTTAACTGCTATAAAATGTAACTAAATGCTAACATAAATTAATTATGTTGATGGTTTTATTTTATCTCCCATAATATTTCCCTACAACATACAGTCATTCAATAAAATAAATATTTAAGAGGTAGGAAGAGGGAAATAAATAATATTAGACAATAAGCAGTATATCAAATGGCTTCAATATTGTATAAATTAGATTTTAATACTTTGGGATAGAGTTGTAGAAGTAAAAAGTGGAGGTGTTGCCCATAGGAACCAATAAAATTCTAACTATAATTTTCTAGAATGTACAAGATTAATGTAAAACAGTATTTGATTGGTTGTTATGGGCAAAACCTTCATTTGTGAAAACCCTCACCTTGAATTTACTCCTTTTTTTAATTATATGTGTAAATGCAAACAAAATAGTAATAATTGTGGTTATATTAATGGTGAGGAAGTTTTAATTGGAGGTGGCAATTCTGTCAGGAGGGACGATGATAAGATCTGTTTTGGACATGCTGGGTTTAAGGTAGTTTTGGGGCATCCATGCTGTGATAGTAGAAAGGGCCATAACTAGGGTGATGTGACATGTGCCCTGGCACAGTGGGCTGTTCAGGTCTGTCAATTGTTTATAATCATTCTCACTTGTAGCTTCCTCTTCTTTTATCCTTGGCATCTCCTGGCCACCCAAATCTGTTTTATTTAACCCACACATTTCAAAATACTATCATTACTAGGACTCAAACCTATCACTTCTCACATAGCAGCCAAATCTAGTTACGAATCTTATAGTAGAGTTACAGTTGGTTTCATTAGAAATACAGAATGGCAAAGGACAGGGAGAATGTCATCAACACATAGATGGTAATGGATGCTGAATGTGCAAATTATCACCTCAAGAGAAAATATGTACAGTGCTAAAAGCATATGGTAGAGGACAGGGACTTGTGATACCATTACATATAGTGGCAGTGGGGGGATGATGTGTCAGAGAGGAGCTGTTCCATAGATAGGAAGTGAACCAGGACAGGACCATCTCATAAAGGCTAATGGAGTGAAGAGTGTGCTTAGAAGAGGGTGACAAACAGCGTCAATAGGATTGAACTCACAACCTTCTGTTAAGGTTAAATGCACTTACTTTAGCTAAACCTTACATTATTCTTTAGTAATTCACTTCATATAAAGATTTCAAAATATAAAAAAAATAGAGGGGTAATTGCCCATACGCTAACACTATTTCAGGCTCATTATGTTTCATTCATAAAATAAGCCATCACCAGACAGAGGATTGGCTAGGGAGCACCTGGAATAATGAATGCTGGGTGGTGCTTTCATATGGAAGGATAGTTATCTAGGTCCTGCCACAACACTATCTGGAAGTAGCCACTAACTACTGTAGGTAAATCAAGGTAGGTACCAGAATGACATACAGCTAAAAAAGATGTTCTCTCTAGCTGAAACATGACACTCCCTAACTTATACTAACTTGTAATGAAATGGTACTACTGTAGCTACAGGAATTATGAAAACAATGTATCCTAATGTTGTCAGCATTTGAGGATGGCTTCTCCTTTGAGTCCAGCCAAGCTAGATAGTGGCAAATAGTCAATCTGGCATAGGTACAGAGAGGGGAATGACAACTACAAATTCTTCAGCCTCGGACAGCACCATTCACCTATCACAAACTCATGTGAGCCAGATTGTGGGGAAAGTGACTTCAATGCTCTGTGTAGCCACACTCCACTTGTGCACATGCAGCAAAGGCCTTTGCCATAGCTGTGCATGCCAATTAAGTTAAGCCCCCAAGAAATGGGTGCACAGTTACCCAAAGTTACTCTTGGTGGCCTTCAGCACAAATAATCTTTTAATTCCTTTCACCAAAACCACATACCAACAAAGTTAGCAAAAAGGTAATTTCCCGAATTTCTA
This sequence comes from Taudactylus pleione, assembly GCA_031769625.1. NCBI lineage: Eukaryota > Metazoa > Chordata > Amphibia > Anura > Myobatrachidae > Taudactylus > Taudactylus pleione. The sequence goes on from JAUIMM010000535.1 coordinate 916,372, forward strand.
ATAACTGGATAACTGTGACTGTGTTTGAGATCAGCAACACGTATGTAGCAAGTGATGATGAAATAAATGGCTAAAGAGTCTATACAGGTTATTACAGTTGTGTGCTTATAATTAGGTGCATTATGAGTGTTTAATGAGAGTCTAAATTGTCATAAGAAAGAATATTATTTTGTTAATCAAACTATTAAATGCTATCAAACATGAGGGATGCAGTTATTATGTCGACATTTACAATATTGACAATCATAATGTCGATACCACACTGTCAACAGTTATACTGTCAACATTGTTAAAATTACAGAATGGAACATGTCAACATCTGAAGAATGTTGACATGTTCACAATGTCAATATCAGAAATGTTAACATGTTGAATGCAGATAAATCTCTGAATGCCAACTGAAAAGGTTAGGCTGTGGAATGGGAGGGTTAGTGTTAGGCTACACGATGGTTAGGTACCACTTGGAGGCTTAGGGTTAGGCTGTGGGAGAAGTTAGGGTTAGGCACTAGGGGCAGGTTTAGGGACATTCACTGCCAGAAGCACTGTAGAAACATCTTTTAATCAGCTGACCAATAGACCCAGAAGACACCGCTAAAGCTGGCAGACCAGGTAAGTCACCACTGTATCGATATTTCATCAGTGTCGACATGTTGAATGTCGACATGCCAAGTGTGTTCACATGATGTGTTTCAACATTATGACCATGTTGACATTACAACTATGTTGACATTTTCATGTCAACATTATGACTGTCCACAAAATATACAGAATCCTACCCGTGCATTGTGTCCAGGATGTTAAACTGACTCTGAAATTAAAGATTAACAAACATACCATCCTCTATCTCAATCTGCAACTAAAACTTTTTATAAAACATGATTTCCAGGAATCAAATATATTGCAATATACTGTACAGTATCTATTTTGTTTATGTTTATAGTCTTTCAAGACTGATCATGTTCTACATTTAGAAACTGTCAAACATTTGTTCACTGTAGCTTCACAATCAATAACATAATAAATAAAAACTTCATAGCTTGGTCACACACATTTCATCTCTAGATGGTATGGTAAAATAATCAAATATTGTAAAAATAGCATTATCATTTGAATTGAACATAATGATTATGATTACTGAATTGCAAATTAGCGTTAAATTATGCACACAGAAACAAACCAACCAAACAGGCATTTTTGACACCTGCTGGAGCATTGATGGTAAAACTTGCAGGTGTCCAAAAGATTAAATACTTTGTGACTTACAACAGGCTTCTATTGTTCCTTCTCAATAATTTTAAATGATGTACTGCATCTACATTTAGATACATGTGTGTGTATACTGGTTTCTTTGGAAAAGTGTTCTACAATTTTTTTTTTTTTACTTATGATATTTCCACTTGTAAATCTATTGTATGTAGCACCACCTGTTGCTCATAATTAAATGCCTTCTATGTTAGTTAAACAGATCCAAAGGTCTCTCTATTCCATTTTACAACAGCTCTGAAATATATTTTATTGTCATGTTAAAAACAACCCGTGGACACAATATAAATTAGCTTCAGACGTGTAAGTTATACCCATGGTCATAACTGTTGCTGTGTTATGTTACATGGTTTTAAATAATACTTATTACCAAAAAAAATAACTAAAATAAAGAGACAGACCAAGTATATGCAATCAAAAATAAATGTTCTGCTTTATTTATTTAACATCAGACTATGGTGGAATAGGAAAGAACGGTAAGTCACCTGATGCCCCACTTGACTTAGGCAAGGATGTAAAACACTCACTCACCAATTCAAGTATAAGAGTGATATATAACTTGCAAGGGCAGATATCCCTCTCTGGCAAGTTAGACGGTATCCAGCCCCCATTCCAATGCACTATTTTAGCCCACTCCGACGAGAGGTGCCGCTGACCCCAGTAGGATAAAATCAGCTTAACCAGTGCATTGAATGGGGGCACACCGCTCATACTGCAGCAAGGTGGATGCTTTATAAGAACTTCCGTTATTTCCCGCCAAACATGTTCCCAAAGATGGAAACATGCCATCTACCATACAACCTAACAACCTAAACCACCCAACACTGAACAAATACTCTCAAGAAATAAAAATTGCCCCTCCTCTGTGAAGTGAACCCCATCACTGCGAAAGAGATGGGCATCTTGTACCCCAAATAACGGGTGATGCACCACCAAACTAGGAGTGTGCACCGGCCACTTTCCGTGTTTTGTGTTTTGGTTTTGGATCTGGATCTTTCTTCGTGTTTTGGATCTGGATTGGTTTTGCCAAAGCCACCCTTCCGTGTTTTGGGTTCTGGGTTTTGTGTTTTGGATCTGTATTTTTTTATTAAAAAGCATAAAAACAGCTAAAATCACAGAATTTGTGGGTTTTTCTGTTCCTATGCTATTACTAACCTCAATAACCTTAATTTCCACTCATTTCCAGTCTATTCTGAACACCTCACACCTCACAATAGTGTTTTTATGTCCAAAAGGTTGCACTGAGGTAGCTGGATGACTATGCTAAGCGACACAAGTGGGCGACACAAACATGTGGCCCATCTAGGAGTGACACTGCAGTGGCAGACAGGATGGCAGTTTGAAAAACTAGGCCCCAAACAACATATTGCAAAGAAAAAAAAGAGGTGCAAAATGGAATTGTCCTTGGGCCCTCCCACCCACCCTTATGTTGTAAAAACAGGACATGCACACTTTAACAAACCAATCATTTCAGCGCCAGGGTCTGCACATGACTGTGGCTGAAATGATTTGTTCGTTTGGGCCCCCACAAAACAAGCTGTCAATTAATCTGTGCCTGCACAAACTGGCTCCACGGAGGCAAGATGTCATCCTCATCCTCCTCATCCACCGATTCCTCACCCTTTTCAGTGTTGTGTACATCCTCGTCCTCACAGAGTATTAATTCACCCCCGCTGGAATCCACCACCACAGGTCCCTCTGTACGTTCTGGACACTGGTCTCCCTGGAAGAGTTGATAATTCATTTTTATGAACATCATCTTCTCAACATTTTGTGGAAGCAACCTCCCACGCCTTTCGCTGACAAGGTTCCCGGCTGCACTAAACACTCTTCAGAGTACACACTGGAGGGGGGGCAACTCAGGTAAAATAGAGCCAGTTTGTACAGGGGCCTCCAAATTGCCTCTTTTTCCTGCCAGTATAGGTACGGACTGTCTGACATCCCTACTTGGATGCTGTCACCAATGTAATCCTCCACCAGTCTGTCAGTGGTGACAGTATCATATGCAGTGACAGTAGACATGTCAGAAATTGTTGGCACGTCCTTCAGTCTGGACCAGACGTCCAAACCGGGTCTTGACTTATGACACAGGCACACGCTTGGCGCTGCTGCTGTGTTGATGCACGTGTGGCTACTGTGCATACATTTAGCACACAAACACAGAAAAATAGAAGAATTGTTTATTTTTTGTGGAGCGCATTTTGGGGTTTACACCACCCTTTAACAGACTTACGGGACAGAGGCTCACGCTTGGTGCTGCTCCTTTGTTGATGCACGTACAGTGCACACAATTCACAAACACAGAAGAAAATGTTTTACTTTTGTTGGAGTGCACTTCGGGGGTTACACCACCCTTTAGCGGACAGATGCACGCTTGGCACTGCTGCTTTGAGGATGCACGTACAGTGCACACAATTCACAAACACAGAAAAAAAATGTTTTATTTTTGTTGGAGTGCACTTCGGGGGTTACACCACCCTTTAACGGACAGACGCACGCTTGGCGCTGCTGCTTTGAGGATGCACGTACAGTGCACACAATTCACAAACACAGAAGAATATGTTTTATTTTTGTTGGAGTGCACTTTGGGGGTTACACCAACCTTTAACAGACAGATGCACGCTTGGCGCTGCTAATTTGAGGATGCACGTACAGTGCACACAATTCACAAACACAGAAGAAAATGTTTTATTTTTGTTGGAGTGCACTTTGGGGGTTACAGCACCCTTTAACAGATGAGTCAGCTGGCCCTTTACTTATGACACAGGTGCATGTTTGGTGCTAATTTGCTGATGTACGTGCGGCTACTGCGCACACAGTTCACAAACACAGAAAAAAATATATATTTTCACAAACACAGAAAAAAATATACCCCTGATGGACAGAGCACCCCCTGGACAACACTGCAGCACCCCTTTAGGACTGGGACACTGTGAAACACAGCCCAGCCAACCCCTATAGACTTTGGAGTGGACACAGCCCCTATGGACAACTGACTGCACAGCCCAGCCAGCCCCTATGGACAACAAACTGCACAACACAGCCCAGCCAGCCCCTATGGACTTTGGAGGAGTGGACACAGCCCCTATGGACAACAGCAGCACAGCACAACACAGCCAGCCTCTATGGACTTTGGAGAAGTGGACACAGCCCCTATGGACAACAGCAGCACAGCTCAGCACAGCACAACACTACACTCAACTACACTTCACAGCCCAGCCCGCCCTAACTCCCACTCTCCCTCTTCACTGTCCAACAGCCGAGTGAGAAAATGGCGCCGACGCAGGTACCTTTTATAGAATCCAAAACCCGCGAGATCCGACAGCGTGATGATAATGTTTTGCCTCGATTTCAGATCTGAGTCAGGTGGGAAAAGTCGAGCCTGACTTGGATATGACTCGGATCGGGGGGGCTCGGATTTCAGAAATCCGAACCCGCTCACCCCTACACCAAACCTCCCATCTCCAAAACTCTCCTGGCCACCCATTTATTCATTCTCTTCCTGGCCTTGTTTGCCCCCACCACACTGTACCTACATCTCCAGGAAAGCCTGGCAATAATGTCTGACCATATTATCATGCAATCCAGCTAAAGTCTAAGCAACCCACGCAATTCACATACAATAGTGTGCCGCAATTCGAGGGACGTCTGCTGGCACAAATCATTCCCACCCTGTTGAATCACTAAGACTGTAGGAGAACCAAAGGCCTATGCTGCCATCTGTAGACAGGGCAATAATGCTTCCCAAAACATACCTCTATGACCCAACCACCTAACACTATCAGCATCTGATGCAAAGTGGGATTGACCCGCCCAAAATATAAAAGAGTGGCCGACAAACCAAATGTGCTTATAATCCTGGAAACCACATTCAATACACAGAAAAATACATGGGTACGGTGACTATAATGTTATTGCAGAGGGGGGTGAGGGGGGGGCTGGGTAGAGGGGGAAGGAAGTCTTGATCCAAGGTAAAAATGTACAAAAAACCTGCTGGATCTTTTCTTTTTATACTATTATATTATCTTTTTGTATATCTGCCAATCGTTGTCCAATGTAGGGCAAAAAATAGGGTAAAATCCCCTAGACCCCAACAAAAAAGGTGACGGAGTTGGCCGAAGCACTCAAGCCTAAAACAAAACAGTACATCAACATTCTAAAGGCATTGGACCTCCATCTTGCCAGGGACTGGATCTTCTGTGAAGAACAACCTGAAGATGTTGCAAAAGTTGCTGCGCCAATTTGAAAGGAATGGGTACCAAACTCTGAGGTGGAAAGCCCTAAGTGCCGGATGCAAAGATCAAACCGATCAAAATTGAAATTTAGTTAGAGGGGAACCATATAAGTGCATAAGCCATACCCCATCAAGTGTTGGGTGGCAACCAATATATTGGGAAGCAAGGCTTGCCAGACCCCTGCCCATCTGATCGGTCTTAGATCATTGAATCTGGCAGAGCATGCAGTCATGAATGACAATGTGAGAGTGCAGCAGCAGTAGGGGGGTGGAACGAGAATGTGCAACCAACTCGCTGATGCGAAATGCCCCATGGAAGGCCAGTGCAGTTTCGAAAGGGGGCAAACAAACAACTTGCAAACAATCCATGAACCATAATATTAGGTCAGGACAAATGGGACATCTACGATCATCCACCGTCGGATGTGTGCATGACCAGCCCCTAAGGGCTTTTTGAATAAAAAACCCTTAGTGACATCTTTACACCCTGCCAATTGCAAAAAGAAGAAATGCTGGCAAGCCTCTGGGCCACATAAGCCCGCAACCTGCCATCACTAAAAAAACTCCACACAAAATCCAGCAGGATTCCCACTGGTGCCATGAAGCTTAATATGCAGTCAAAATCCAAGGGGCCATGGACCGATGTGCAAGATCCTCCATGCCGGCTCGATAATCTGCCAACAATGAGATGTCACCCTGCACAGCAGCTGAAAGGGTCAAGGCCCTGAACTTAACCCAATCCTGTCTCAACAGCGCATCAGCAAAAGCATTATCCACCCCAGGAATGTGACGGGCAGTAAAATTGATGTTCATCTGTCAGGCACGCAGCACCAAGCAGGCTAAAAGACGTAGCACCGGCAAACATGAGGATCGTTGGTTGTTGATTGCCTGCACAACTCCCAGGTTATCACACCAGTACACCACAGACTGATCGTGCAACCACAAACCCCAAGGTTCAAGAGCCACAATAATGGGAAAGAGTTCAAGGAGGAGCAAGTTTGTGGTCAAGCCTGACTGGACCCAGAGAAGCAACAAGAACCATTCAAAAATGCCCCAAACCCAGATGAGCCGGCAGCATCGGTGAAAAGCTGAAGTCAAGCTTTCGGTTGTGGAACTGAGGACCAAACGCACACCTCATTGAAATTTAACAGAAAAGCTTCCCAAACAGCCAGATCTAATTTTACCTCTGCAGACAGACGCAAAAAAATTATGAGGTAGTCGCAAGACCCCTCATGCATGTTGTAACTTATGGCAAAAGACCCTCCCCACAGGGATAACCTTACAAGCAAAGTTAAGCAAACCCAGCAAGGATTGACCTTGCCTAAGGGTAACCTTTCCTGATGCTAGCACAAGCAGGATGGCATCCTGCAAACACTGAACTTTGGGCCTGATTCAGACCCACTCGCGAGCGGCTGTCCACTCGCAAGTGGGTCGATGGTCTGCACTGAGCATGCGCACGACGGAGGGAGCCCACTGACATCACTAGTGATGTCAGTGGGAGTGATTTTGGCTCTGATAGAGCCAAAATCACTCCGGAGCTTGCGGTTGAAAACCTCAACCGCAGGCTCCGGCTCGCAATTTCGATGGTCGCGATGGTCACGACCATCGCGGCCATCAAAATGCACGCTCGTATAGCCTGTGGGTGGTGACCCACAGCTATACGAGCGTCCAGGAGGACGCTCCATGAAAATGGAGCCCGGCCCTCATGCAGAGCGTGCGCTCTGCTCAGAGCGTACGGCTCTGAATGAGGGCCCTTGTCTGGAGGCAACCAACAACAGCCCATGGAAGTATCAATTTCAATACTCAAGACTAAACAAGTGGAAGGACCTTCAGTCTTGTCATGCCCGATTGGAACACCAAATTCTGTGAAGAGAGCTTGCAGCAAAAAAAGGAGGCGAGTGCATTGGTTGGAATCGGAAGGCTCCACACATAAAAAGTAATCTAGGTAGTGAGCAACACCCACCTCACAAGAGCCTGTGGCCAAACACCAATGTAGGAAAGAACTAAAGCACTCAAAGAAGGCACAGGATGCCAAGCAACCCATCGGGAAGTATTTGTTCATAAAATATCCATCCGACAGCCTAAAGCCCATGAAACAGAAGGAATCTGGATGCAAGGGTAAAAGCCAGAATGTGGATTCAGTGTCAACTTTGACCAAAAGCGAGCCTGCAAAAGAAATGCACACAAGATTGAGAGACGCGTTGAAGGGCTGATATCGTACACAACATACTTCATCTGCAATGGCATCATTGACCAATTGTCTGGAGGGTAACGATACTGACTTTGAACCTCTATACACTTCTGCCTATACCTTCTAATATCCTGCCTATAAACCTCTAAGGTTGACGCTATTTGCGTATGCAGTCATACATTAAATAAAGACTTTAGACCTTGAACCTGTGTTCCAAAGCATAAAGTATTATTCAAGTAAAGTACAGTCAGTTACACGCTGTGATCTAAGTACAATTTAGCGCAAAGAATTATACAGACCCAAGATACAGTCATACATACGCAAGTGCTCTGGGCCCAGATTCCGGCATCAGCAAGAGACCTCCAACAATCAGCAGAATAGACTAGCAACCCAGGGTCAGAGCACACATATTTATACCCCCCCAGAAATAGACAACACAATAGAGGAGTTTGTTGCTGATCCCATTGGTTCCCAGTGCGGGTGCATTTGTAACAGGGCATTTAACAGGTTGATTCAAATGGCCACAGTCCAGCCTCCAACAGCTGGTTGCCTTCGTTTTCCCACCTCATGCAAATCTAGACTGTTGGTTTTATAAAGTACATTTTGTTTTTTTATGTCTTAACGGTCCATAAGTTGCGAATGCATGTTCCGATCTTCACACCGTTGATACCGGAAAGCTGTGGATAAAGTGCAGATCAGTATAATATCAAACACGGCTTACTTATCATGTATTAAACCTTAGATACCAAAATAGTCTTTATTTCACAGCATTTGTAATAAATGAATAAAACTTGGATCTATTACTTTATAGCTATGGAACCTTTTGTGTAAGTGTGCATTATGTAAGTATTAGGGATATGGGAAAAGACGCTAGTTAGGTTTATCTGATTTGGGGCAGATGTGCATGCATGCAGCTAATAAACAGCGTTCGCATGCAGGATATTGTGCATTCGCTACTGAGCATCATGTTAGCAGCGCAACTGTGCGTAATATGCGGTGTTTATGCATGAGATTCTATCTATGATGGACTTAACATACATATATATTTATATATATGTGTGTGTGTATATATATATATATATATATATATATACACATACACACACATATCTCATTCCTTACTTACAGTTTCAAACTGCAATGCAAATGTGTTACCCCCAGCTGTGAAGCTGGGGCCATTCTGTCTGAGAGTGAGACTAAAACCTGTTTAGGATTCAGACAAATTCAATTGTGTAGATCAATGTCTGGGTTATATTACAATTGCCACAACTATACTTGTCTATATACAGGGATTCCCAATTTGTATGTAAAACACTCACAGTATTCTGGTGTATTGTCTATTCTATTTACTTTTCTCATGAGGCTGTTTTTCTAGTTATTTTTGGTAGATTATCAAAAACATTGCCATCTGTACTCATGAGTTGTAACTTAAAATGGCGCTGGTCGCAAAATGGCATCTTGCAGATTATTATTTTTAAGATGGAGTCTAGCTGCCATTCGCAAGATGGCGTAGCGCACGCTAATTTTTACGCTGATTCTCAGCCACTAATCCAGCTTCAACAAGGGGTAGGACAAGTATTGTATCAGCTGGTAACTACTTGGGGTGTTCTTGAGTACCACCCCTACAGGGGAAATAATCAGGCCCAGCATAGAAGGCTCGTTAAAAGGCCCAATCAAGCGTCCCAGACCAACCTCCTTCATCACCTTATCCTTAACAATTTGAGGGAGATCATAGGCGAAACAGAGATTCCTGGGAAACCCTGAACTCACTGGCCCAGAAACCAGAAGGCAAAACCCCTCAGCAAACCCACTCAGCAAAAATTCTGCATCCCCTCATAACGGATACCATTCAAGCCACCTGGACATGGCATCCAAACGTATTGAGGACAGTGGTTTACCTAGAGGGTATGGAGGCAATGTGCTTGGGGGCGGGCCCTGAAACAGTTGCTGGGGATCCTCTCTATTTCTGGGGCAGTCCTTACTGGGGTGAGCTGTGTTGCAGCAGTTACAGATGTGACAAAAGCGACAATGGCCAGCCATCGTGAAGTTGCCGTGGTTGAAGGCAAAGCACTTCCCCTTAGCCTGAGGAGTACCGGGTGTCCTCGTGGGCAATGGGGGAGTGGACTGCACCTGTCGACCCTGGGTCAGTTCAGCCACTCCGTAGGCGGGTTGAGAAACCTCCATCCAGACTTCGACATCCTTAGAACCCAGATCTAAGTTGACTACCCTATCCTGTTTCCTGTGAAACACTTCATCATATTGGCACCAGGCCAAACCTCGAGATGACCAGAAAAAAAGGTGTATCAAGTGGAAATAACGAATAATATTAAGGTATTCGGATGGTCTAGTCTTTAAGTAGCAAGCAGAAAAAATTGGTATAGGACTTATAAGCCTCCATGCCCATGTCTCCTTTCTTTTTCGCCACCGCAGACTCCTTTTTGGCCTTAGCAGTGAGGGTGAACATGTCTACGTAGCGACCCTTGCAAATGCATTTCTTAACGCACATGCTTAAACCCCGTGTGACTTCTGTATTGGCGCAGTGCACTACATCAGATGGGTGAGCCCCACCCTCAACGCTAGTACTACTTACTGTGGACCTATCACTAGAATGACGATGTCTCCGAGCACAACGACGCCACAATCACTCCGATCATCTGTGCCGAGCCTTGCAAGAACTATCTGCAAAAGAGGATGAGGCACTGGAAGAAGAACTAACATCAGAAGAACTAAAAGGCACACTGACCATGTTCCAGAGACCTGCATCTGTGATGACGACAACCACAGGTGTTCCCAAGGTAGCTGGGATGATACTGAGAGAATGGGGGATGATGCAGGGAGCGTCGTCCACACTGTCAGCTGAAACAGAAGAGACAGAGGCAGAATCATGCGTATCTAAATCAGCCGCGACATTATCTGTATCCACTAGTGGTGCATAGAAAATAGCGGAAGCAGGCTGTGCTATCAGAGAGAGGCCTCACATATTCCCTAACTGCTATATGAGGGAACCTAACTGAGCCCACGCATCGTATGATGCAGGCGCAGCCGAGGATGCTGCAGACGACCCTGCACCCCCAGACCGCGTAGACAGCAGGGGTGTAAGAGCACCCACCACTGCCACTAGCAGTCTGGCAATAGCCCCAGTATCCAGGACAGCAGCATCAGCGAGGCCAGCCTGGGCAGCTGCAACTATATTAGAAGCACCATGGATTGAGACAGAGGCTGTCATAGGGGACCCCATGACAGCAGGTAGACCTTGCTGCATTTGATTCCCCCCTGGACTGGGAAAATGGCCACTGGCCCCTCCCCCCAGGCCGAGAAGATGGTTGCTTTAAGGCTGCATGTGGCCGCGAGAGTGGCGAGCACGGGGTTGAGCAGCAGCTACAGCACCAGCTGCGCCTGCCTCCCCAGAGAGTCGGGAGGATTGGCACGGTCATTTTGAAGCCACAAGGGGACCAGGGGACAGCGGGACCAATGGGAGGGACATGAGCCCTGACCTGGCAGCATCAGCCAGCCAAGCAGGTAGAGAATGGGCATGCTGAAGGCGAGACATGAAGACGTATAAAAAAACGAGAAAGACAGAATAGAGAGGAAAAGAAAAATAGGTAGAATAGAAGGTAGGCTAGAGAGGTAAAGAATAATTTGAAACAGAAGTAATAAAAGATATGAGAGCTCTACAACCTGCGACTGATAGCAAGCAGATCAAGTTAAAAAGAGGCAATATAACCTTACAGACCTGGCCACACTCCTACTAAACACACCCCTTAACACAACACTCCCCAATCCATACCTAATGCCAACCTGCCCATCATAAAACTAACACTCCCCTTCCTAACTTTATTAACTCCACATATTCCTGCCTAGGGGTTCATATGTCCTCTGATCTATCCAAACCTCAGTTATTTTAAGCATGACAATGCTTATACCTTGAGTGTCCAAATGATCTTATGTAAAGTACCTATTCTGCAGATAATGGTGATGTAGTATTTCAGAATCTATATAAGAATGCAAAGACAAAGATGTGCAGAAACTAATGAAGTGTATCCCTCATGAAATAATGGGTAAACTATGCAATCTGATGGACTTTGAATGTGTAATAATTGTTGGCGCTTTTAGCAGAGGTGTGAGCATTAGCAAAACAGCTGCACTGGTAAATTGTTCGATGGTGGCAATTGTTCAAGTGTACACAGAATAGACCAGCAGACAAAAAAACTCCTGGGCTGGACGTTTTTTGGGGTGCACTGTGCCCCGGACGTGAACCCCTTAGTGTTAGGGACTGCTGGTAACAGAGAAGCCGTGACATGGCCCAGCAGCCTCCCATGTATTTGCAAATGCATGCAACTAATATCTCTGAATTTCTATGACCATATAGTCTTCATATATTGTTGCAGGTATTATTCAGTGTGCTGAGGTACAATAGGGGGTTAAATCCCCCTCCTTTTTCTACTTAGTGTGACCCCTCCCTTTCATGCACCTGATTAGTACTGCTGGATTGATTGAGCAGCTGACATTTTTGTTTGACAAAAAAACTAGGCCTGAGTGAAAGTCCTGTGGTCGTAAATGGTTACTGGATGCTTGAGTGAAATGGAGAGTGGGCAGACTTGTTCATTCCCACAGACAGGCAACAGTGTGCAGCACATTACATCTTTTGGACTACAGAAGAAGGCCTGTCCATTGTTATCTGCTGAAATGCATCCAGTTTGCTCAAGAATGCAGGAATTGTAAAGTAAATTATTGTAAATGGGTCATGTGGTCTGAAGAATCACACTTTCAATCACACTATGCAGATGGTAGGGTGCGTCCATGAAAACAAACACCATGAATGCATTGATCAAAACTTCAGGAACTAAAAAATGCAGATCATTGCATTTGGGCTAATATTTCCAAAGAAACATACCGACAGTTAGTAGAATCCATCCTTAGAAGAATTCTAGCAGTCTTAAGGGTAAAAGATGGCTCAACAAAGTAATGACTCAGTGGTCATAATAATTTGGCCACTCAGTGTGGATAGATAGATAGATAGATAGATAGATAGATAGATAGATAGATATTGTGGTAAGATGACTCCAGTGGTGAATAAAGGCAAAAAGGCAAAGTGTAGGACATCAGTGTTTTATGCTCTTCTTTGTATGTCCTGATGAAAAGGCTATATGCCTTGAAACGTCGACACATGGATTTTGTATGATCATGTTGAATATTTAAATACACTTTGCCTTTATTCACCTACCGGAGTGCTGCCTTTCTTTACATTGTGCTGGGTGCATACCCAGCCAAGAAGGATTTCTATATGCATTTATTTTAGGATGGCACCCGCTCCACAGTTTTTGTCCTGAGTGCCGGACATATTCTACTATATATATATATATATATATATATATATATATATATATTTATATATATATATATATATATTTATATATATATATATATATATATATATTTATATTGTGATAGAAGCACTTGTAGAGTGGTCAATGGCAGATACATTTGTCCAAGATTTTTGGCCTATGTGTTCTAAAACCCCCAGGAGAAGTCTGTTGTGCTAACAGACCAGAGTGTCGGCTTTTGAGAAAAGACAGATTGAGTACTGGGGGTGTGAATGTGAGGAGAGGGAGGGCTCCATCCACAGGCCACTCCAGGTGTTGAGTCTTTCAGCCTGACAGCAGTCTCCTAATGGCTTGCACAGAAACAGACAAATCTCAGGTGCACAACTCCAAATAATTGATAATATATAAATGCAATATAATTTTGCAATCAATAGAGGTTTTTAGCATAATCTTGGCCAAGGTTATGGGCCTACCCACCAAATCCAGGTAACCTCTTTAGGGTAGGTCCCTAACATACTAGGGTTCAAATCCAGAGTGCAGGACACCCCCTAAACTAGCCCAGGTAAGCTGCCCCAGGGCACCACCATAGTAAGAAAAGTGCAGTGTAAAAGAGATAGTTAAGAGCAGCCACAGCTGCATATAGAGAATGAAAATAAAAAGGTGAAGTACATGTATAATAAACAAACAGTGAGGGTTAAAATGTGTTATAAAAGAAAAATGTGTTATAATGCGGTGCCCTGAGACAGATCAACTAAAGCAATCCAGGGGGACCCACGCCCCAAAAATGAACCAAAGTTGCACTACAGTATATAACTTGTAGGACTTATCTAGAATTGTGCCTAATACTAGTGTGCATTAACATTACCAGACTCCATGCTTTTAAACCAGTAAGGAAGGGGTGCTAATCCAGGCTGAGGGCGTCTCCTTTCCCTCAGGTGTGCAATAAAGCACATTAAATGGAGTATATAGGAAAGGTTCCTGGACTGCACACCCTAAATATATATAATGGGAGGTGCTACCTGATGAGACTAATTGCAGGCACAGAAACAGACAAATCTCAGGTGCACAACTCCAAATAATTGATAATATATAAATGCAATATAATTTTGCAATCAATAGAGGTTTTTAGCATAATCTTGGCCAAGGTTATGGGCCTACCCACCATATCCAGGTAATCTCTTTAGGGTAGGTCCCTAACATACAAGGGTTCAAATCCAGAGTGCAGGACACCCCCTAAACTAGCCCAGGTAAGCTGCCCCAGGGCACCACCATAGTAAGGAAAGTGCAGTGTAAAAGAGATAGTTAAGAGCAGCCACAGCTGCATATAGAGAATGAAAATAAAAAGGTGAAGTACATGTATAATAAACAAACAGTGAAGGGTTAAAATGTGTTATAAAAGAAAAAGAGAGGGTAAGTGATTGTGTGCAGTCACTTACCCTCTCTGGCTGGTGTCCTTCTTCATGCAGGGGAGCGCAGGAGCTGGTCAAGCCAGAGGATGCAGTAGTCAGCACAGATGACAGCAGAGCATCCGGAGCAGGTAGGGATAAACCCTCTCATAGTATCCTCCTGAAGAAGACCAGCCAATTTGAGCATCAGAGGTGAAACGCATTGAGGACAGTGTGGCCAATGCTCTCTGACTAAGTCAGACACCAGATAAGCTTTTGATACTTCTTTTTAATGTCATTGTTTTTTGTATATGTGTTTCATGTGTGTGTATTAAAATTTTGTGTAGTATTACACCATGAGAGTGTTATCTTGTTCCCATAAACATTAACTGGGCCTGGTGACAATCGGTTATCATCATCTCACTATGTCATATGAGGGACGAAGAGTGAGGTTCCCTAAAGATTCCATACTACATGCCTATGAATTAGGTTAACACGGTATGCAGAAGATATTTGTGTGGTGCGTGTCACAATAATCATAATATTATCACACTGTTGGGCGTTTTTTTTCCACCCCTTGTATTTTTCATGTTACCTGAGGACCATACAGCAAAGGGGAACTATGAGTGAGGTTCCCAAAGGATCCCATACTACATGCCTATGAATTAGGTTTATACGGTACGCAGAACATATTTATGTGGTGCGTGTCACTATCATCATAACAGTATCACACTATTGGGCGCTTATTTCCACCTTTTATATTTTCCATATATATATATATATATATATATACACACATTTCAGGGGGAAAAAGGGTGCACTCATCTGGGTTCTTTTTTACTTCAAAACAGTGTAAAGTGCATTACTCACAAATCCATATAACAGGGTTAACTCCAACATTTTGGTCTAAAGATGAATGGCTGGGAGCACTAATTGATAAGGGTGATATGAGAGAGTTGGAAAAGAGAACAAATCAAAATAATAAATAATAATAATAAAAATAATAATTAAAAGATAAAAAACAAAACTATGGTACCTGAAGGGAGCATTAAACAAGAATAGTTATTGTTTAGATGGTGAACATACTGAGGAATGGAGGAACAGAATACCAATTAGGACAAACAAAGACAGAAACAATTTGCATAATGTTAACATCTTCAAGGTGTTAACATCTTGCTGGAAAATACTACAGTACCACTGCAACGCCTCTCTGATTTGTGGGCTGTAGCAGTTCTGAAAGTGGCTTCAGTGGGGCTGCATGGTGTGCTGACATGCTGACATCAGGGCCGTAGCTAGGGCAGTACGGCCGGTGCCATCGCACATGGCATCACAGGTCAGAGGGTGCTGTTTGGGCCTGTCAAATTTCTGTTTATTATCATTCTTGCTTGTAGCTTCCTCTTATTTCATCCCCAGCATCTCCTGGCCTCCTCTATCTCTTCCCTGGCCCTTCCCCATGAAGCCATGGCCCTTTTTTGGGTGCATTATGTCCCTTTGAAAAATGAGGGGGGCGCCAATGCTCTTTCTGGCACAAGGCACCAAAATGTCTAGTTACAGCTCTGGCTGACATTGTGACATTTGACATCACAAACTGCTTAATACACAAGCTGAGCAGTCAAAAAATCCTACAGATTTCAGTCTAAACAATCAATCTTCCAATTAGGTCCACTGCATGTACTCAGTAGGATGAACTTTGTTTGGTCAAAACCACCCTCAAGTGTTTTGGTTTTGGATCTGGATTTCTCATACATTGATAAAAACACATACAATCATGTAATTTGGGCCTGGTTTTGTTCCTATGGTGGTATTATACTCAATAACATTCATTTCCAGTTAATTTTGATCACCTCACAGCTCACGTTATCAATTTTCACCTATATTGGCCAAAGGCTGCAGTGAGCTAACTGGCTAAACTAAGTGACAGAGCATGTAGCATGTCTATTAAACATAGTGGCACTGCAGTGGCAGACATGATGGCAGTTTACTATAAACTATACAATGCTATAGAATGTTTTAATTAATCAACAACTAGATCAGAGGCCCGAGTCCAGTACAATTAAATGGAGGTTGTAGTGTTAGTGGAAGCCAGGTAAAAGATTTATTAATTATTGATTAATTGATTATTTGAATGATTGATGAATTGAATAATCCAATTATTAAATAATTGATTATAGAATATAACTATCAATAAAAAATGAGATAAATGGAGGAAACTATTAAAAAACAATCCAAATGAGATTCATTGTTTGCCCAATATAACTGTAAATAATAAAAATTGCTAAATGAAACAAACCATTAAAAATAAAGAATCAAAATGAGATTGATTGATTACATAATGTAAAGAAATACAAATCCAAAACATGAAAAATACTATAAAAAACAAGCATCTCATGATTTAAAACATAGTAACAGCCTAGTCAAATGTAATAATTATTAATTATATGATTTGATGATACTAGTCTGTATCTTCTGAGAAGTTGAAGGAAATCTGGACTATATGCCCGATGAGAAGCTGGTGATGGATAGTATTGCAAGATACAAAATAATATAATGCTCCAGTAAAGTATTGTAATATACAGTAAACTGCCTGTCAAGCACACTCAATCTTGGCAAAGCCCATAATAAATAGTGGTCTACAATGGAACTGTCCTTGGGATCTATTATGTTGTATATTAAAAAAGGACATGCACTTTTGTGGCTGAAGTGCTTTATTTGTTTGAGCCTCAACAAAACAAGTTACTAATGTGAACCTGTGTGTGGTTAACTAATGTGTGGTAAATAATGTCTACAGTTGGAAGATGTCATTATTATGCTCATACTCATCAGTGCTGTTGTTATTATAATCATCACACAATATCAGCTCATTTCTATTGGAATACACTGTTACAGAAGTCTCTGTACTTTGTTGTAATTGGTGGCAAAGGACTTCCTCATAGATTTGTAGTTCATTTTTATGAACATCAGTTTTTCCACATTATTAGGGAGTAATCTCCTATGCATATCACTCACAAGGATCTCGGCTGTACTAAACACTCTTTCCAAATTCACACTGGAGGGTGGGTAGCTTAAGTAAACCAGAACTAGTTTGTACAAAGGGACAAATTGCCTTTTCTTTCACACAGTATTCAAAGGGACTGTGTGACATGCTAATTTGTACATTGTCATTAAAATAATCCTCCACCTTTTTACTGATGCTTACTTTAACAGATTGAGTAAAGGTAGAGGTGTCAATAATTTTGGAAAGCCTGACCAGATGTCATAATGGTGTTTTACTCTGGTCTCTTGTGAAAGGTCAGTTTTTTTTTCTAGAAGCAGCTTTTTCAAGAGAAACTAAAGAAGAAGACATTGTCCTGTCATGTGCCAATTGAGCTGGCAACTTGCTCGCAAGGAGCACTTTTCATCTCTTTAGAGCTGTGTCAGTTGTAAAGAAAGACATAACATAGTTCTTAAACATAGGTTTAAGCAAGGTTGCCAAAATGTAGTGATCCAATTGCAAGATCTTGCAAACCCTTTGGTCCTGGTAAATGGAATAAACAACTTGATCAATAAGTCCAACATAATTAGCAGAATCAGTTCATTTAGTTTCCTCCTCTAGTTTCTCTAGTGGCTTTTCCAGTAGTTTAACTAAAGGAATCCACTGACTCAGGCTGGCTGTGATCTCCCTTCACTGGTTACTATTTCAAATGGTTTGCTTTTTTTGTTAGATACTGCTGCTGCTGCTGAAGGTGATATACCCAATGGACTGTCATAGTCATGTAATCTTTAATTTGGCCAGTACCATATATCTGTAGGGAAGTGTATACTCAGCACAATGGTATTGATTATGAAGGTCTTAGCAGTGGTGATTGCATGTGCTGAGATCTATTGATGACACTGGCAGCAGATTATGGACTGTTTGCTATTATTTTACAGAATTTTTGAGATTTTCCTACATAATTTGCAGCAAGTTGATGCAATTTTTTTAACAGGAAGGAGGTTCTTAGAAGGTTAACATCCCTACCTCTACTTACTTTGGATTCACAATTGTAACAAAATGGCTTGACAAATGTTGTCAGGATTTGGGTAAAAATAATTGCACACAAACTAGGTGGCTTTCTTGTGAAGGAATGACAGTCACCTTCTTCGTATCAGTGGCAGCAACTCCTGCCACTGGTGGCTAACTTACTTTAACACAAACATCATCCTTCTCAATTTTATCATTTTCTTCTTGTCCAACATATTCATCATACACATCCTCATTAACATCAGATACTCAAACATTCCCACTATCCTGTTGCACTTCTACAGTAGCATCATCAATTTATATGTCACCATTTGTACTTTTACTGCTACTTATCTTCAAATTTGCAGAGGGTGCAGAAATGGTGACATCTCTAGGATTACAGTGTCAGAAATGTCAGACTCACACATAGCACTCGTGGACAACCTTAAACTTTCCTCAGGGATTTGTGAAGTTCATTAATAAACAGTTTGTTCTTCAGTCTTAGTGTAGCTGTGTGCATTGATTTCCCTGTTTTAAAGGTAACACCTTTAGACTAGAGCGAGAAGGTGTTGCATGCAAGGTTACAGAATATGCCGGACTGTGTTTGGCCCTTGCTTTTTCAATAGGCATTTGGGCATGAAACAGCAGTATCAGGACCACCACTCACAAAGAAAGGCCATGGCATGAGCCTTTCCTTGTTAAAAAATTTTGGCAGTAAATTTTGCTGTTATTGTTAGAGGTTATGTTTTTTTAATATTGTGAAATATTGTTTACAATTCAAGTGCCCTTCCTTAATCCTTCTTTCCCCTTGACTACCTTTAGTAGATGTTGAAGTACTTTCATGACTGGCAGCAGCTGCCGCACTAGTACTTGGTTGCTGCTCCTGCTCTTCTATTGACTGATCCCATAATTTTTTTACACCAGCCAAGAAATTCTATTTTTACACTTGTGAATTGTTTTGGAGTGCAGATAATGGGGGACACCAATGCACATACCGTTACTTACACAGAAAGGATAACGCACTATGCAAAAAATGTTGAACTAATGGCTTTGTTTTTTAGACACAGACAACAGTGGCAATTGCTTTCACTCACTTTGAAGAACACACACTTCTTGAAATACACAATAATTTTTTTTTACTTAATTCCAAAAGACTGCAGTAGTTTTTCACAATTTCTTTTATATATAACAGGGGAAAAAACTCAAAACAAAGAGGTCTTCTTGGGTGCAGCAGCCTCAGACACCTTAGAGGATTTAGTTTGGACAGATAATATATATTATATAACAGTATTCTGCAGTGATAGGTGATTTCCTAGGGGGGGAAAAAGGTGCAGGTTCACTTAAACAAATAAAAACACTCAACAGCATCATCGACAGCTTATTTGTTTGCACTGCAGTGTCTGAGTGTGCAGTCAGTGTGTGTGACAAACACACATATACTGACTATGATGCCTGCAGTTACCATTTTCTTTTCAGACACCTATTCTGGCTACTACAGTACTATTAATTATAAAACTCTTTGCACTTCCATTTAATATCCTTCTAATGGCACCACAATGCTCTGATTGTGTGCTTATGATGTTTTCTTTTCCACAACTACAGCCCACAGTTTCACACCCTCTCCATCTGCTCTACTGTGTGAAATGGCGCCTGATCACGAGGGAGGGACTTTTATATGCAATTCTAAACACGCGAGATCTGACTCTAGGAACATGATGTTTTGCCTTGTTCTGGGTTCCGAACTTAATAGAAAGTCTTAAGCAAGGACTCAGAAACCTTTGTGACCCCAAAGTTGGGGTGTGTTCAGTTTCCAGGGAAAACAAACTGCTGATTTCTAATAATAGGCAGTCTTTGCATCTCTTTTCCAAAAACTTTGGCTAAGATTGTGGTAAAATGAGAGCCATTATTGAAAGGTGTTTAGCTGAATTGTCTTTTAGAGTTGGCACGTCTCTCTGACCTTCTTAATGGGTCAACTAATTCATTTTTATTGTTATTTTTATAATTTTTCACTCTACATTAGAATAGTAATTTAGCTCAGGCTAAATTACTTGTATCAAATATGGCTCCCCAGGCTTAGCCTTTAAATTTGGTGATATCTTTGGTGCCTTGGTTTCTCTCTGTTCTAATTTTAAAGTATCAGACAAATCAACATTGTCAGCATTTATTCCATGCAGGGCCAGTACTACCATTTGGAAAGCCTTGGCAGTGACTAGGCAGCACCACAAACACTGAATGAGTGACATAATTTTTTAATGCCCCAGTGGCACCCACATATGCTGACATTAAAGAGCAAGCAGCTTCTTGCCTGTGATGTCCCAGGCAATTGGGCAAATGGGGGATACCATACCTTTCCACAACACTTATCAAGGTAGACACTGTAGGTGGGGCACAATTTGAGGGATGACCAGGGCACAATTTGAGGGGTGTCCAGATCTGATGGAAATAGGTACCCAAATAGGGTGACCCAGGCCTAACCACAGCCCTATACACTCATCATAGTTATTTCCTACTTTTGTCTTATTTTATATAAAAAATGTTATTTATTTTTCAAGTGAAAAGAATAAAAATGGCAAACATCAGAAATACAGTGATAAAAGACCCCCACTACCAGCCTCAAAATCCACACAAAAAAATCCAGAAAGAAAAATATTAAATTGAAGTGAAACTATAGAATCAACACTCTTATAGTAAAAAATGATGCCAATGATAAAATCAGGTCAGTAATGGAAACTGTTGTAACATAATACATTACAGAGACAAGCTCTGAATATTAAAGGAAATTCATCCCTGAATGCCCATCAGGAACAACAATTACCAACATAAAACATAAAAAATATCACTGTGTCACTTCGCCAGGTGCTACCTTATCAACAAGAGGAACCGTATCCCTCCCAACAATTCCATAGATGGAAGTGTTTCAAGAGCCCATATGCATCATACTTAAGTAGGCAGTTACAATTAGTATAAATGAATCATTCATGCCCCACAACTTAATTTATAAATCAACAACACTCAGCAAATGTAGGGCCTCTAGAGGCCAACCAGGTGTGGGCAATACAAACATTAACCAAAACCAGGGCTTTAAGTATATCTCGTTCAGTTGTACAGTTAACCCTGTCTCTGATGTCAGACCCAAAAACACACAACTTAGAAGAAAAAAGGGAGAATCCAACTCCCATTTGAGCAATAAAGCTGGTAACCTGGTCCCAAAATGGATGTACAACAGAGCATTCCCAGAGGAGGTGTAAAAGGAGCAGTGTAGGGTAGAAAACTTAGGACATCTATCAGAGGTACCAGTTCCATATTTATTCTGAATCAAAGGAGAGAGGTAGACACTATGGGCGGAATTCAATTGTTTTCGCGACCCACATTTCCCATCTAAAGTGACAGGAGTTTGCTGGCCGCTATGCAATTGTTCCAGATTTTCGTGCTGATCGCGCCCAAAGTGGTCGGGTTTAACCACGTAATGCAGCTAATCCCGACCAAAGTCCAGGGTGCGATCGCGAAAAGTGATGTTTGGGTGCCCAAACATGTCACTTTTCGCACATTTCAGCTCCCACCCCCCTGGGGCTGAAATGTAGGTCTGTCAGCTGATCGTGCCCGACAGGAGCAATAATTGAATAGCTCTGTCGGGCGCGATGGGGGCAGGAATCAATTGAATTTCACCCTATGTAAAATAAAAACAATGGATCTGCTGAACCGCACTGTAGGAGTGTGAGAAACAAAGACATTAAAGTGATCAAAGATCTACTTATGACTTAGTGCATGGCTCGCTTTTCTGTACTTTTTCTTCTTCACCTCACTACCACTTTTGGTATGATTCAGTTTCCTCTTCTACTTGATAACTCTCACTCAGTTAAACTTTGTGACACTTCTTTCCTGCTTCACCTTCCATCTGCTGGGGGCCGTCAAAACTTATTATCCCACTAGTTTTCTCTATTGAAACATCTTCAATCAAATAATAGTAATAATAATAACAATAATAATAATAATAATAATAATAATAATAATAATGTTATTTATATAGCACTTTTCTCCTATGAGAACTCAAAGTGATTTATATTTGCCTTTACAGCACAAAATACAAAACAAGCTTAACAAGGGACATTAGTGAAATGCTTGGGTGAACAGGTGAGTCTTGAGTTTATTTTTGAAGGATTCTACAGTGGATGCTTCTGAACTGTGAGGGGAAGTGAGTTCCACACAGTCGGAGCCACAAAGCTGAAACTCGACCACCAAATGAATTCCTGGAGATTCTAGGTACTGTTAATAGTCCTTCATCAATGGATCGTATTAATCGAGTGGGACAGTAAGGGATCAGAAGCTGCTTCAAATACCTTGTTCCCTGGTCATGTAGGACTTTGAAAGTCAGTAAGCCAAATTTGAAAATGATCCGCCATCTTACAGGCAGCCAATGAAGGGATTAGAGAATGGGTGTTATGTGGCTGGAACAGGGCTGGTTTGTTAATAGCCTGGCTGCTGCATTTTGTACCATCTGCAAGCAGTGCAATTCTTTTGCTGGGAGACTCAGTTAGAGGGCATTGCAGTAGTCTAGATGTGATAATATAAATGCATGTATGACCTTAGGCATATCTTCTGGAGGAATTAAGTGCTTGATTCTGGCTATGTTCCTCAGATGAGAGAATGAGGATTTAATTGTGGCTGATACCTGATGTATAAGTGTCAAGCCACTATCCAGGACATCACCAAGGTTCTGCACATGCTCGGTGTTTTTTAGTTCTGAACCCCCAAACATAAGTCCTGTTGGTTGGCTATGCTACAGCCTTGTCCTGTGACCTATTATAAGGACTTCTGTTTTATCAGGATTCTGTCACAGTCAACTGACACTCATTCACTTCTGGAGCTCGGCAAGACTGCCATTTAGGGTTGGTATTTGCCTGCACAACCACCTTTCTGTTTCTTTTGCCTGCACTGCAACATTAATATCTATTTCTCCTCTGCAGATGTTGTGCCTTATTTTTTCTACCTCTACTTGGATATCCAAATATTTCCAAATGCTCATCATGTCCAAAATGCAGCCATACATTCTTTCTTCTCCCAAGGTTACTACCACTTCACCCACATCGTTGCTAATGAAACACTCCTAAGTCTCCTAAATCTGCTGCTGGGAGTCTTCTTCAACTCTCTCATAATTACTCAACACATACTGTATAGCTCTTTGCATTGCCATGTCACCTCCTCCTTCAAAACATTGTCAGGAAATGGATATTAAAAACACCCTGATATGGACATTACTAGAATCTTAATTCATTCTCTCATTATTTCCCAACATAACTAGTGCAATCTCCTGTTATATGAGCTTTACCTAATCCATCTATACCCACTACAATAATTCCTAAATTATGTGTTGAGATTGATTTCCCTCTTAACAACTCCATAGCTGTGAAAACTCTGCAAATCCAAATGCTGCCCCCCATTACCTTTGAAATGTAATGCAGGTTACTCACATTCAATGTTATCTTCCTATTTTTAATGACTTCTCAATATAACCTTCAAGATTTCTGACCTGCTGCTTCCCACTTATAGAAATACTTACTCCACTGATCTGACTATTCATCAGTCTTCAATGTTTAAAGTGCTCTCTCAAACTCACTTCTTTACTATAGCCTATTCTACCCCCATCTGATATTACTCCCTGGTCTACTAGCTACATACATATATCTACACTGAGTCCCACTAGCTCTCATTTGCCCTGTATTGCCCTCTCGCTCTGGACTGAAAGCTGCAAACAGTATGCATTATGCATCTATATAGTAGTAATAATAATAATAATAATAATAATAATAAAATAAAATATTAGATATCTTGCCACAGTATGCCTGTTAGAATGTTCATGCAGGGCTCAATATATTGCCAAAACATATATTAAAAAGGGATATCACCAGTATACTTTGCTGATTTTTTAGTGATTGAAGAGGAACTGCTGGAATTAGACAGTATTGAACACCATAGGAGAAGAACTCACAGTAAGGCTAAGGAAGAGTAAGTACAGTAAGAGATTCATAAAGAGAGCCCAACCAAACAGATCAAAAGAGAATTGCTCCTCTTTACTGATAAACCTAAAAAGAGCAAATAAAATAAATTTGTGGGTACCTTACCTTATAAGAGCAGGGATCACCTTGTTAACAGTTAATTTGTCCGAAATCTTGCAAGGCCAAATAAAGTTAGTGGCTCTTTTCCATGCAGCACCTGTAAGGCATGTTCCTTTATGACAAAGACTAACACAGAAAAAGACTATTTTGGCCAATATATTAGACCAGAGGTTCCCAAATGCAATCCTCAAGGCTCCCTAACAGTTCAGGTTTTAGAGATATCCATGGTTAAACACAGGTGGGTAAATCAAATTGATTGAGGTACTAATTAAGTCACCTGTGCACAACCATGGATATCTCTAAAACTTGTACTGTTGGGGAGCCTTGAGGACTGCTTTTGAAAACCTCTGTATTAGACTTTAAAACCTTATTAACTGCAATGTGATTGTTTAAATTTATTGTATGATGTGTAGCAGCAACATGAAATATCAGGAGGACGATGAGCATTCTTAAACAACAGATCTTGGAACATGTCAGATCGACAAGAAACTCTGCATCCTACTTTATGAAATTAACCTCAGTTGTATGCCACTTTTATTACACTCATACAAAGACCTTTAACGTTCTGAAGATTTTCAGATTGAAGAAAGTCGGCCTTGGAATCAATGGAGGGGATCTAACCTATGTCGACATTGTGATTGTATGCATTTTGAATGTCAACATTGTGATTGTATGCATTTTGAATGTCGACACTAAAACCATGTGAACATTCTGGTGTCAACATTCTGAACTTGTCAACCTTATAGTCAGATTATTCTAAATGTCAACATTATGAACGTCACCATAGTAACTACATACCCATGAAGATAAATGGTATTATCTCTAAACTCCATTTTTCATTACATTTTTAACATTGACATGACTATGGAAAACTTTGTGTCTTTTTCAAACTATATATTTTTAAGCTATAGTTCAAAATATCTTTTTTAAATATTAAAAATATTAGCAGACATAGAGTTATTTGTACAACCATATACCATGACAGACACTTGTTCACTTGTTCCAATACACTTTCATAGTTACAGATTTCAACATTTCTTTTTTAGTTTTGTTGAAACTTACTGGAGCATTTATTAAACTGTTGTTTCTCAATTATGCTCCAATGTTGCATAAGATTAGAAACATAGATTTGCTAGCATAATGGTAGCAAGCTAATTAGATTGTCTTTACAAACACATCTTTAGTCCCTGTAAGCTATTCTATATCTGATAACAAGAAAAAGCCAACCAATGATGTACTTTTTTAAAACAGAATTCTTCTAAACAAATCAATAAAATCTTTTATGAAATTTAGCTGCGAGCATATTTTCCATTGAGGTGGATAATTCAAAGTAAATTGGTGCTTTGCGATCAATATTTTCAAGCACATTTTTATTCCTCAAAAACACAAATGTTTATTTTTACAGACGTCAAAAAGTTACTTGTCGCGTGGTATTATTGTTTAACATTAGATTATTTTTTTGGAATCATAACAATGTTACTCCTAGAATGAGATCAAAAATAAAATAAAATTTACAATTGTTGGTTAGTATTAGCCACCAATCAAAATCATCATTGTCTGTAAATGTATTTGGCAAAGTTGCCAGTATTTAAATGAAATAATCAATTAATGCTCTATATCAAAATAAATGAGTTTGATGGATTCTTGTACAAACTTAATTTGTTCAAGGAATTAGTTTACAGTGTACAACAACCTATGGCAGAGTATTTTTGCTTGTGGTAGAATACATTCACAGCATTGAACACTTGTATAACCGGGTTTGGTGTTTGTGGAGCAGTGGCTTTATCCTCAGCTCACTCGTCTCTATTTCATCAAACAGAGCAGGTTGTGCAGAATCCAAGTCCATGGCATTCAGGGTAATTATTGTGCCATCCACCTCTGGCTGTGTAGTGAGGAACTAAGCTGTTTGGTTCTCATGCAAACATGATAACTTACCTTGACACTAAATATAAAATGTACCAACAATAAATCATTAAATATGATTCTCAAAACAACAGCCTAATTTGAGCCTAACATAAAAAAAAATTCTATAAATAGCACATAATTTTTCTATTTACTTTTCAGCTTTTTTTTTTACCCGGCCTTTGTCCTTGTGGAGCAAAACTGGAGGAAAGAAAGTTCGTAACCATGGTGAGCCAATGGAGATGAAAAAGAATTGTACTGTAAACCCAAAGTAGCATTTTTTGGCTTCTATGGGTGAATTTAGGTTTTGTAATGCTTGGGCACCATAGGCTCCCGAATCTTACTTATCTCACGGTGCAAGACTTTGATCCCCATTACATTCTCTGGCATGCTGCAGCTTTTCCTTCTCACCTCCAGCTCCAGTGAAAGATGATTACAGATGTTTCCTCCAATGGGTATGCATACAGCTCTGCTTATAAGTTAAAGTTGCTGTCATGTGACTGCCAGCACCAGTGTGTCACAATCATATCTGGGACTGAATATAAGTACAGTAAGTACACTATTCAGCTGCCAGTGTATTAAGGCCCACACTTTGCGGCAGTGATCCTTAATATCTGACTAGTTACAGAGTTCTTGCTTAACTGATTGTGAATCTGCCTGAATACCATTTTGTACTAGTGCAAGTGACAACCGACTTTTACTGCCTGACCAATCTTAAGTATCCTGACTCTGTACCACACTACATTACCATATACCCTCCCAGCTAGTCACTTTAAGGGGGTCATTAGAGTGTAACTGCAGGCCTCTGGTAGTCATGCCAATGGAGCACTTCTTAGTGATGACCGTGAGATCCAGTTTTACCCTGCAACACCAAGTGTCTGTGGCCTCCCTACCCTTACAAAAATAATTATTTGAGCCAATATAACAGGTCTATTTAGAACCCTAGCAGCATCTCAAAGTGCAAATACATCTGAGTCGTAACCGACATATTCTGAGGCAGAGAGGTATTTTCATATTTAGCAGGTATTTCATGGAGAGTTGTTGTTGTTGAAAGCTCCAATCTATAATTAGAGAGATAAAATCACCTGAGCTTTTAGAAAAGCTACTTGAAGCTATAATATGTTTAAGATTTGAGCTCTGAATGAGACCAAGTGCCTGAGCCTGTTTTGGTAATTGTAAATCTCTCCAACTAGAGTACAATACTTCAGTTGCAATTACAGTATGTTGGGAAATGAGGAAGAGGAAAGACATATTGTTTAGCTCTTACTTTAAGGGAGGGAGAAGTGGAAAAGTGGTACTAACTTCTATTCACTAGAGGTTTTATAGGAATTGTAGTTACCTGAAAAAAAGAGGAGCACTAATAAAATTGGAGAAGAATTCAGGTTGCCTAATGTAGACCATAATATAAAGAGTGAGCTACTTATAACCAACCCACCTCAAGCATGGCTTTGCAGCAAAATGAAGGGTACAGTACCATAAATGAGCTAAGGAAAAAAAACAAGAAAGTACTGTAGCACTTACTTTTATTTTCATTCTATTAAATGCTTGGTTTTGACTATGAAGACATGCATCGGTGAAGAATGCACTAGCCACCAACAGTTGCTCTATGGGCTTGAGGCAGGCCAGTTGTAAGTGGTTTTAAATGATTCACCCTGTACTTTTTTTTTTTCTTTTTAAAAAGAAATGTAAAACATAGACATGTGGGGGTGGATTCACAGTTATTAGCAAAATTGTTGCAAGGTCCTGTAAAAAAAAAACAGAAAAATTGTGTATTTCCACGACTATTCCATACACACATCAAGATGCCTTGGCACAGGCAGCATATGCACCTGGTTTACAACAAATCATCAAAATCAGCAAGTATTTGCATCTGCCCTATAGCAGACACAAGTGATATTCCTCCTAGTATTATTATATGTGTGTCCCTGCTAGAGGCGAGCTGTTCGGTTTTGCAGAAAATCGAATACATCTGAATTTCGGGTTTCTGAGGAGAACTGAGTCCTGGCTCAGAACTTCACGCCAAGTTCAGATCTCAGAAAAGGGTTAAAACATAATTTTACTAGCTAGTTTTGGATTGCATATAATAGTCCTGCCCTCGTGATCAGGCACCATTTTACTCAGAAGAGCAGAAGAGTGTATTGAGTGGGTGTGGGCTGTAGTTGTGTTTCAAATAGATGCCATTAGAATGCCAATAGAGAGAGTTTTCACAAGAATATCTATCTACATTGCAGTATACAGTATATTGTCACTTGTTTATAAGGGCAGAGACAGTGTCATTTGAAACTTAGCTATCCAAAAATAATGAATGAGCTGAAATCAAGTCTTTTATAATTGAATGTAAATCTTATTTCAAAGGAATATTGTGTGTTTTTGAAAGGCAGTGTATATTACTGTATTTACTGGGTGTCATTGTGTCTCCATCAGCTGCACCCCAAATTAATAAAAGTGGCAAAAAATATTTGTATTCTGTTGTCAAAAAAATCTCAGAGATGCGTTAAATCTCTTTGAATCACTTATCAAGATATAGTAGCTTTACTCCTGTCCTGGTTTATAAAACAAGGAGCAACGCAGTACTAGTGCTGGCAGTCATAGTACGTCTTCAACATCTACTTTTTAAGACGGTCAAGGGGAAAAAGAAGGTGTAAAAAGGGTACTCCAAATCTAAACTATGTTTGACAAACTTTAAGAAAACATCATTTGATCGGGATGCCAAGCGCCTGTCTCCCGGCGTTGGGAAAATGACAGGCGTCTAGATTTTAGACGCCTGTCATTTAACCCTAGGCGGGATAGAGGATTCGGGAAGCCGGCGGTCGGGATTGCGACCGCCGGCTTCTTAAACGTATACCCATGCTACTGCTCTTTTATGCACCAGAATGCCTACTGGAAAAATTACTGCCAAACTCTGGGGTCTATGTACTATTGAACAGGGATAGGACTAAGGGCCTGATTCAGAGCCGGACGCAATTAGCGCTCGCTCGTTCAGAAAAAGGGGGTGGCTATTCAAATGAACCGTTCGCTCTTTGCGGTCTGTTGACGCCTCCATGTCTGAACGAGCGGACAAAACTTGCGGACGTTTATTTGAAAAATACGCCCACTGGCCGCTCGCATCATACGTCATGTCCGCTATTTATTAGATTAATCGAGTACATCGGACGGCGTATGAACTGCTCGCTATTCTTGTGGTTGGTTTTTCCTACCACTATATTGCGAGCAGTTTTGACTATAAAACAACCAGGTGACGTGGTCAATGACGCTGCTGTTTTAATTATGCACACCCATAAAATGCCCGTTTTGACCTTTAAGCACGCCTGCGTTCTTAATTCCACTCCCCGTTTTCAAGCACCTTCCCCTGTTACCACCCACATACACCTCATCCTGTCACTCAAAGTAGCAGGCATTCGCTATATAGCGAACAAACAATTTTCGGCCGCACTGACTGGTTCGCGCATGCGTATTATAAACCGTACGCATGCGCAGAAGTGCGAACATCGCTCAGAACGAGCGTACTGCCGCTTACGAGCGGCTCTGAATCAGGCCCTAAGGGCCTAAATCAGAGCCGCTCGCTAGATGCGATCGCTCGCACGATGTGTATGCAACTTGCGTGGGCAGTGCTCCCGCACAGCAATGCATTAACATGCCGATCATTTCTTAGAGAGCGATCACATAGTGTATACAGACACCCACCAGCTTGTTTTAAGATGCTAACTTGTGTACATCATGTCCAGGAAGTGTATGCAACCATTGGTACATCGGATGCTATCGCAGCCTTGAGGTTGACCATACCCTGCTGCAAGCACTGCGAGCACTTCAGTGTAAAAACAAGCCAGGTGACGTGTACTATGATGCTGTCTTATAATTATGCACACCTCTAAAATGCCGTTGAGATGCTCAGGCACACCAGCATTTGTACCTCCACTTCCCCGCTTTAAATGGCCAGCCCCTGTTACCACCTACAAATGGCTTCCCCTGTCACTCACTCTGCTGGGCTGTCTATGTGCAGCGAGTGAATGCATTGTGAACTTTCGCTAAGGTATGCACATGCGCACTGCGGTGCATTGCCACAATGCATACACACTGCATATCATTGGTAGCAGTGAGAGTATGCATCTTAGCGAGTGAGTCTGAATCAGGCCCTAAGATCACTAAGCAGTGGTTTCGGTGTTATTTAGAAACTGCCACCAAATCTCCACCAAACCACCAGGGTTTAGAACCTGCCAACAAACCACCACCTAACCACTGGGGTTTAGAAAACGCTGCTTAGTAAATTTTGCCCTAAGGCTGAAAAACAAACTGTGTGTTCACAAACTTCACAGATACCCGAGGAGAGTCTAAGAGTGTCCATAAGTGCTATGTGTAAGTCTGACATTTATGATTCTGACACTGTAATCATAGAGAACCCTGCTTTCACCATTTCTGAGCCCTCTGCAAATGTGAGGATTAGTAGTAGTAAAAGTAATGACGATTTTGAAGGTTTAGACAGAAATGTAATATGCTACTGCAAAAGTACAACAGGAAGAGGGGGATAATTGTGTATCAGACACTAATGAGGATGATGTCAATGAGAAATGTGTTAGGCAAGAACACATTGAAAAAATGCAGGAGGAGAATGTTGTTTGTGTCAAAGTAAGTTAGTCACAAAGTATTGTAAGTTAGCTAGAGTTCTTGAAAGAGACAAGAAGAAGAACATTGTCATGCCTGGATATAAGCCAAAAAAAACACCTCTTTTGCGTGGAATAATTTTTACCTAGAACCTGGCAACATGTGGGAAGCCATCTGTACCATTTGTGAGACCAAAGTAAACAGAGCTAAGGACATACCATCTAGACACCTCCTTCCTGTTATGTCATTTGCAGCAAGTTCATGCTAATTATTTATCAAAATCTGGAAAATCATGTAAATTAATAACAAACAGTCCAGCATCAGTTACCAGTAGCATGGATAGTTCCAAGCACATGTAATCTCCATGGCCAATACCTTCAACATCAACCTAATTATTGATGAATGGAGGTAGTCCTGCATCCAAATTGCAAAGGCTAACTGACTCATCCCCTATCCAGGATTCCAAAGAAGAATCCTTATGCACTAGGGCTGCAGCTCCTGGGGTTAAATATTCATAACAGCACCAAAAAGACTAGTAGATTCACACAATTGTCTGTGAAATAATAATTTTAAAGAAAAACCTAGTATGACAGCCACCATCCTGTTGCACAACAGATCATTGAAGCCATGATGTCAGCATTAGATCTGCATCCAATATCTGCCATCAATGCATCTGGTTTTAGACTATTAGTTAAGGTCATGTGTCCATGCTATCAAATTCCATCTCGATTCCATATTACCACCACAGCAATTCCTCACATGTACTGGACTAGGACATAAATAAAATAAAGAAAAATGTATTGTTTGCCTATAAAATGCCATTGTACTGACTATCCACTTAACTCAAGATATGTGGACAAGTGGTACTGATCAAACTAAAGATTATATGACTGTGACATCCCACTAACTGAGTGTATCACCTTCAGCAGCAGTATCTTAAACAAACACCAGTTTATTCACAGACAGGCAACTCTCTGTATCACTGGCTACACTAAGAGGCATACCAGTGTCAACCTGTTGGAAAAACTAAGAGATGTCATAACAAAATGTTGTACCCTGTTAAAGAACTCTTCAGGAATTGTCATTTCCAATAAGACAAATAACATTGTAATAGCATTACTGGTGGGTGAATTTGAGCATGTTCCATGGTTTGTGCACACAATAAACTTGGTGCACGTAAAAGATTGCAGCAGCCACAAGAACAGTTAAAATTGCCTTGCCACCAACTGAAGCAAGAGGTAGTAAACAGATGGAATTCTACCATTTATATGCGTCAGTGAGCCATCAAAACTTTCATATCAAGCCATGACATAGGGTGAAGGGGTACATGCTACCTTACTGCAGAACACTGGAGAAAACTTTTGGTTTTATGAAAGCTACTGAAACCATTTAAGATTGTAACCAAGTGAGTTAAATCACTGCCTGCC
Source organism: Taudactylus pleione (assembly GCA_031769625.1). Classification (NCBI taxonomy): domain Eukaryota; kingdom Metazoa; phylum Chordata; class Amphibia; order Anura; family Myobatrachidae; genus Taudactylus; species Taudactylus pleione. Next base: position 948,789 of record JAUIMM010000535.1, read on the forward strand.
TGAGTTGGGTCATACCCTTAAATAAACTACTGGAAAAGCAGCTATAGAGGCTGAAGGAGAAGACTGGAATAAAGTATTCCACTAAGTAAGTTGGACTTGTAGATCAAGTTCTTTACTTGCTTCACCAGGACCAAGTGTTTGCAATATGTTGCAATTAGATCAGTACATTTTGGCAACCATTCTTGATCCTAGCTTTTACTCCTATTTAATGCCTTTCTTTCCAACTAACACATGACCTGCTTCAGCAAGGAACAGAGGCCCTGATTCAGAGCCGGACGCTCTGACAGAGCGCTTGCTGTGATTCAAGGCCGGGCTATTTTTTTAAGAATGGCCTCCTGGCCACTCGCAGCTATAGCGAGCGGACAGGAAGATGGTCGCGATGGTCAAGACCATCACGCTTGCGATGAGACCCTTGTGGTAGGGTCTCGTTGCTGCAAGCCCCAGAGAGATTTTGCGTCTAACAGAGCCGAAATCTCTCCCACTGACATCACTCGTGATGTCAGTGGGGCTGCCCCCAAACGGAGGCATTCACATGGGAATGCCTCAGTTTGGGAAGACACTCCCCCGGCCCGCCCACCAAAGGGGGTGTGCTGTCACTCAACATCGACAGCACGCCCCCTTTGGTACGAGACCCGGGGCGACAGAGTGCCCGCTGCTATCCGTGTCTCGTGCATGCGCACGACGGAGCCGGCTCCGTCGTGTGCATCTGCTATGGGGCACCATTGACCCGGTAGCAAGCACTCAGCGCTTGCGACCAGGTCTGAATCAGGCCCAGAGTTGCTAATACACACACAATTGGGCGATTGTTGAGTACTGCACATATGTATGCATCGCAATGTGCATGCATGAACTAGCCACTTAGATCAGACTGCAATCGCAGTGACTATGCAGACTGATCGCAGAGTGATTGACAGGAAGCGCCATTTGTGGGTGGTAACATGGGGGTGGTCGGGGGAATGCAGGCATGACAGTGCATTTCAGAAATGTTGCTGAGGCATGCATAAATTATCCACTCCAATGCCCTTCACAGCCTAAGGCCTGATAGCATGAGTGGAAGTGAGCAATCTCTGAGTAAGGTCAGGGCTTGTGCAAGTGAGCTTGACGCTGCAATGGTACTCAATTGTACCGATGGTTTTGCAGTCCTGTTATATATTGTGGATGTGTGCTTTGTAAAGTGGGCATCCTTGTGTAATGCAGCCTTGAACCCTAACACTAACCCTTCCTACCCCGCACCCTAACCTTCCCGGTAAGTGCCTAAAACTAACCCTCCCCCTTAGTGCCTAACCCTAACCTCCCCCCAGTGGTGCCTAACCTTAACCCCCCTGTCTGGAGCCTAACCCTAACCTCCCCCCTCCCACAGCCTCTCTAATTCCCCCCAGGGTGCCTAAACTTAACCCTGCCCCCTGTGGCTAACACCTACCTGGCCCTGCTATACTTATGATCGGGATGCCGGCTATCGGGATTTCAGCATCGGCATCTCCAGCCATGTCGGAATTCTGTTGCCAGTCTTCTCATGCTTATCAGGATTCTGACACCAGGATTTCAGCAGTCGGCATCTCGGCCATTCATAAATTAACCACATCTCTCCCATGCTACCACCACAGTTATGTGGTTAAAAAGCATTGCTGTCAAGCAGAGACTAGTATTCTGTTGACAAATCATTTGAGGATAGATGGATGGGAAGCAGGTGATGGGAGAGAAACCCCTCTACACATCGTTTGCCAAGTGAGTATTGTTGTCATTGAGCTCCATGACAATGTGGAGTGTCTTAGAAGTTGTTGGACAGTAGTGGCGCTCTGCGGACCCAAACCAGGGACAAGGGGTAGATTTCAGGCTAGTCAGGGTAATTTAAGTTAATTTTTTTTCATGGGATTGCTGCATTAAACTTCACCCACAGGTCAAATAGGAATGGATGAGGGGGACATTTTAAATCTTTATTAAAACTTGACATATCATATAGCATTAAACTTTTAATAGAAAGTTGAATTGCCCCTTTGGCTTCAGCTTCTGACTTTCTGAAATTTCTTGTGAGCAACTTTATTTCTCTTCAAGGACAGTATTTGTATTTATTGTGCATTGCTAGCGATCGTGAAAATCTGGTCCTTCACTATTATGGGTCTCTTTACACGTCAAATGCAGATGTGTCCTCATCCACCTACAGTAACATTTTTGCACCATATGGTGTGAGATGCCTGGCTCAATTTAAATAGCAATGTCTGGACTTTCATACTTTTTCCTAAATGTAACATCTCATTTGCATCATGGGAGTATATACAATTAAGTGCGAGTTTACCAAAAATCTAGCACATGCTGAATTTTTCCCAGAGGTACAAGTTGTTTGGCATTTAATTGGGTGCAGTTTTTGATTTTTTTTGCGTTTAAGTTTTTGTTTTGAGCACCTCCAGAGCAGGCTAGTAAGGAAACAATGTCGGGACTTGCTTCTGGACACCTGCAGCTCCCCCCTAATGAGTAATTAAGCAATTGGAAGTTTCCAGTTAGCTAACTTAGTCCAATAATTACTCACATTCAGGCATTATTATCCTCTTCATCCTCTGCTTCTTCGGCATGCTGAAGTCTTCCCTTCAAAGTCTGTACAGTGTGTGTGTGATTTTTTTAAATTAAATAAGTGGGTAATGGGAGCAAGCATATCCGCATAATTTTTTGCAAGCAAAACCTCACGGGCAATTGGATATGCCTCTTAGCCACTTAAAAATCACTTGCAGTATTCTAGGCCCTTACAGGATTAGTATACTGTTGCAAAGGAATTTGTATTAAGTTATAGATTAAGCACAACAATTCATGGCATCAAGCATAGGGAATTATTTGGATTTGTATGCAAACCTGGTGATTTATGTACAAATCCGATGGCTTTGGATCACTCACAGTCTCCCCTTAGCCGCAGTATGATTGACATCTAAGGGGTGGAGCGGAGACGGCAGCCAACACTATTGTACAAAACGTGGGCATCACCACCATTTTATAGGCATGCCAAGCCCAGGGTATGGATCGTTATATGCAGACTTCCTAGACCTGGCAGAGGGTTCCCATGGCTTCAGCTTATGCAGACTGGCTGAAGGCATCGACTGTAGTGACCTATGGTGATCCAAAGCTGAGTCTTTGGATGCTGCGCTCAGATCGCAGATGCATGCAGGAAATATCTATATCCTACAGACACTTCCTGCTGCATTTGCATTTTACTTGCACAGTATTTCACGGCTTCCCTGCGGCTATGCAATACCATCCACATCGGAATCATGAGCATAGTGCGGCTAAATTGCCTTTTGCCTTTTTACCCAGATTAGTGTCTGAGTCGCACACAGCAGCTTCCTGTACCAGTATCCCTGGTACCCATGCATTGTATGTTTGATGTATTAGTGATGCCAATAGGATACATAGTTTCTGGAAAAAAAGTGTATGGAAAGACATATGATGCTGCTTAGTTGCAAAATCTATGGCACACCAAACAGGGCTATTTGGTGTGATTTCAGGATAGGTGTACAGTATGAGGACACATCTATAACACATGTTATACTAAAACTATTTTGAATACACAGAATTACATATGGATTGTTTGTTAGGATTATTTGATCAGTCGCTCAACAAAGTGATTTTGAAATGTTGATATATTACAATTTATGAAGATGAGCTCTACCTCGGGCTTTCACGGCGACTGGTCACTAGGAATGGAACAGCATTTCCCAGATGTGTGATCCCCTACCTGCGCTTCTGTGCATGCTTGGCTGCATCTTGCATCTTTCTAGCCATTCATTCTCCATTATGGACGTGCCCCTGAGTGTCTCCTAGAGAGAGAGAGTATATAGTGACCCCTATATCTACTTTGCCACCACTGCAGTATATATTAACTATACCACTGCCACCACTGTATATGCTGCATACAGTGTGTACCACAACGCACAGCAATCCTAACATTCCAGGCTGCAACTGGCTAATCATGGTATCATATGCCTGCTGTTAACCCTCTGTTGACCAGTTCCTGTGTCTACATAGTTATTAAACCTTCCCTTGGTCAAACTGACTTGCTGTGTGGACTAACCTCCACTGCACACTGCCACCTACCATTGTAGTGTCTGCCAATAATAACTTTTTGCTATAACAGGGGCATATGAAGAAAGGAGGGGGCCTGTGTGCACTCCCCATCTGAGGCCCCCTACTCTCTCCCCAGCAGACTGAAGGCTGACCATCAGCGAATGCAGCATCAGTAGACTAAGGGCACTAGTCTGTGCCCAGAGTCTTCTGCACATGCGCAGGTCACTGGGAAAATGGCACTGCTACGCCATCTTCCTGGTGGTTTCCTCACTGTGCATGCTCAAAACACCAGTAAAATGCCAGTGGAGACATTTTATATCAAGCCTTGGAGAGAAATACAGTGAGATTTTGCCCAAGCAGCCAATCATCTACGAACTGTCATTTATCTAGCACAGTTTGTTAAATGACAGTTAGAATATGATTGGCTGCTATAGGCTCTGCTCCATTTTATCTCTCTCAAAGGTTTGATACACCTCCCGTATGTTTCTATATTTTAGGAAGAGACTCACCTCACATGTCCACTGTAGACTGTTGAAACCTCTTCTAGTGACTACGCATGCCTTGCCAGTGGCAGCACACACACTATTACATGGGCAAAGTATTCCCTGATTGGCCTTTTATGCCCCAATCCAATACTGGTATGCAATGCATTGGATAAATTGAAAACCATTGCTAAATATGCTCGTCACAGCTGAGAAAATATGGGGAAACACTCTTTCCATCCTTTTATCCCCAATGCTCTGTTTTTGTTTTTTCTTGTGTATTAGAATAAACATAAAAAAGTCTTACCTATCCAATCTAGTACAGGAGACCTGTTATTGTTTCTGTACTATTATTAACATCAATAACAACATTTATTTCCCATAATTTCTGGCTATTTCCAGTAAATTTTGACCACCTCACAGCACCTGATATAATGATGGAGGGACTTAAATGCAATCCAAAACATGCAAGTTCCAGTATTTAAATCCGAGTTCCGAATTGCGAGAAGACCCAAGTCAGGACTCAATTCTACTCAAAACCCAAAGTGATTACAAACTGGAACTTGATAAGACTCGGAACCCCTAAGTTTGGGTGAGTTCAGTTTTCTCAAATACCAAACCACTTATCTTTACTCATACATAACATTATCCTTGTTTACTTTTGCCAACCCTTTATTGGCTGATTCAGGTTTTCTCAACAGTAATATCACATTTTCAGGTTGGGTATGGGAGACCGGCAGTCAGGATGTCGGGTGTCAAAAGACCATTAGGGCATCTCAATTCTCAAAATCCTGATAGGAGGTAAGTAAGTACACCAACCCTCCCACCTTCACCCCCTAATCCCCTAACAATAACCCTCTCTTCCTGCATCCTAACCCTAACCCTCCCCCATGCAACCCTAATCCTAACGCTCCCAGTTAGTCCCTAAACCTAACCCTCCCCCCTTAGTGCCTCTCCCCCCCCCCCCCCTGCAGCTAACAGCCAAACCGAGGTGCTATACTTACATTCGGGATGCCGGCTGTCGGGATTCCGGTGTCGGCATCTCACCTGATATCGGGATTCCAGCGCCGATATTGAGGCCACATGTCGGGAATCCGGCACCGGGACTTCGCCCGCTGGCATCCCGATTGTCGGCAAAGTAACTACATCAGCACATTTTCTTCCCTGTCACCTCCCCTCCTACTTACTTCCTCCACCACTCTCTCCAACATCTCTTTTCACAATATAAAAATCAATGCAACATCGACATCTATTTAAAATTTAAACAAAAGGAAAAAACACAAACTTATGTTTAGAACATACACAACTTTTTTCAACATTTAGTTTCTTTAAATTTTAAAGAAACAGCCATTTTGCATATCCAAGATTCAAGTCTTTGCAAGGTTTGTCTTTAGTATACAAGCATACAATTACTTTGCAAAAAAAAAAAATTGAATAAAGTACCATCTGTCTTTATAGCTCTGCTGTAGATTTAAACTGCATCATTTGAATGATTAGAACAATATAGACAACATATATGCATAAAGATGCAAAATAAAAGCCAACATAAGTCAATGAGGATTTTCTATTTGCTTGAAAAGTGAAAGTATATAAACATTTTACAGCTGCAAGGAGTCGTATTCTCAAATGTTGCTTTAAAATGACATTAAACACTCAATAAACATTTGTCAATGACTTAGAATGTGCATTAAAATTACAAGATAAGACTTGGGCAAGACATAGGAAAATGTAAGTTTGTTCTATATTTTCAGAATTGAAAACTTCTTGTTTTTATGTATGTAGTTTATGCCTATAGCTATTCAAATATGCTGCTATAATAATTGCAGAGGGAATGCACTAACGTATACACGTGTATAAAAAAATAACATTTTCAAGTACTAAATAAAATTATATAAAAGGGAAACAATGTATTTTATTGACTAATTATAAGAAGAAATTATATATGTGTAATAATTTAATTTACAATAGAAAAGTGATCTTGAGATGGAGCTACAGTCTACATAGCATCCATTCAATTTGTGTTTTATACTAGCATTATATAGTCAATGATTTTACAACTGCTCCTTTTTTCCAGATCCATATCAGTTCTAGAATATAAATGAAAAAGACATAAAATGATACAAAAATAAAATGTAAACGGAAAGTTATTTATATTTATAATAATACAAATAAATTATATACTGTACGTCAAATAAAACTCCATTGTATTTTTTTCCTAAATTGATATTAATTAATATTAAGTCCAGTTCCACTATTTAATACTTTTTGCATCCTTATTTTGTTGTGCTAATTTGATGTCAGTGTTGAATATATGATGAGACAGCCTCATTAATAAAAAATCCATGGATTTAATCAAATACTGTATTATGTTATTATTCATGCTCTCCACTGCATCTAGAGGTATGCATTGACTTCTGCCAATTGTTAATCACAAAATATATCATTGAGAAAGTTGCCTAGCTGTTTATTATGGTGGAAGTGCTACTGGAATGCATCACAATAATCCAATCTATATTCACTTCAATGTAGGCTTTTGCCCCGTGCATTTTAGCTACCACACTAACATCAGATGTCAATGGGCTTCAGGTTATACAAGTGAGACCCACTAATAATTGGGTTATCTTAATGAACATCCTTAGTCCCATGTTCCAAGAGATCAGGACATATCCTAATTATTTTACTAATAGCTAGTCACAAACTGGACTAACAAACCTATTTATGCACCAATTGGTGCCACATTAGACAAGACATGTTCCCAGCTTAAAGAACCACTTAGGTGGTTGGTTACTTTTATCTAGAGCTGGCATTTCCTGGATATGGGGGCTGCCATCTTACTCAGAGTCAGCTGATCACAATTCCTCCAATCTGGATCCCCAACACATGACTCCTCTATCCAATCAACAGCCAGGACTTCCTATATAAGTCTCTTCCTGGCTATGACTGATGGCCAGTGCAACTTGTAATGTTCCTTTATGTCACCTCTCACTGCCACAGTCAGAGTTTGGCTCCACAGTATTGCCTCCATTTCTACCGTGAAAAACCAGTTTAAAGTTCTGCAAGTTAATGGTCAGCTTCAGCCTCTCCAGCTGTTCAAGTGATTGCTGCAGTAACTACTCTAGCTGCAGCATGTCCTGCTGCTTCTACATTCAGTGTTCATGTATTTCTCCAGTCACAGCACATAATGTGATTCCTGTCTGAAGACCTGCTTTATATGGTTGGGACCCACATGGAGCCAGCCAATGAGCAGCCACTACATGTAAAGCGGCCGCTGATTGGCTAGCGTCCCTTGAGAAATTACAGATGATTTTGCTAATCTGTCATTTTGCGAGGTGTAAGTATATGTAACAGCATATACTTACACATGTTTGGAATGGTTCGGGTAAGACGGTTTGTTGTTTTGCCGAGACCATGGATGCTACGGAGAGCAGCACCAGGATGTAAGTGAATGTAGGATCTGTTTTGCAGGTCATTCCACACGGATTTCTACATTTTACAATTGGACCGACTGGCTGGTACAGGTAAGTATGTGTGATTGAGGTATGTGTGTAATAAATGTATACTTTCTACAGTGTGTGTTGCATCTTTGTTTACCTATTTATTTTACAGTGGAGGTATAGGTGCCAGCCACCTTCTGGCACTTGTAGTTCCACAAGTGCCAAAGGGCAGGCATGCTGGCACCTGTAGTTCCACTGTAAAATACAATAGTTTACTTCTATTTTACACTTTATTACCCCCGTACCAACAGCACAGGGGAGCGGGGAAGGGCCCTGGGCTTCAGACAAAGCCTGGGGTTTTGGGAGAGGGGGTACCCCTTTTCTCAGGGGTCCCCACCTCCCCTGAGATCCCTGGCTTGGCCTGACCGGCTTGGGGTGAGAATGATTTGGCTCTGTAGACCTGGTAATTGGGTCTCCTGGCTGTGGCATTACACCCTGGTTGGTTTGGGTCTGGTGCTGGTTTTAAATATAGGGGGACACCTACGCAATTCCCCCCCCCTATATTTAAAACCAGTACTGGTGCTGGTTCCTAAATTGCAGTAGAACCCTACTGATTTTGTTCCGCATAATTTTTGGAACCAGAACTGGTTGACAAGTCCAGGGCTGGTTGTGCTTTTGAGGGGGACCCTACATCTTTTTTTTTTTACTAAATTGAAACCTTCTTTTACAGGTTTTGCACACAAGTAGCCTTCACATATCTCACAGTTAGTATGCAGGCTGCTAGATCGGGAGAGGTTTGCAGAGAGAAAAAAATGCAATCTCAGGAGAGTAATCTGATCTTCACTTGCAATTTGGGGAAGATATCTCAATCTGCTTCACCATCGGCCTAAACTCACTTTTTAGTAAATTTGAGTGATGAAAAACGGGAAAATCACCCGAGATTCAGTGATGCAAATCGAGATTTAAAAGAACTAAACTCAACCAATCTCAATTCTTAGTAAATTTTCCCCCTAGTCTCAAGTCTGCAACTGTTTTTGCTAACATCATCTGCCTGCAGTATTATATGTATTCTAGACTTCTCCTATTGTGCTGATTGTATAGCACAATCTATCCTGTAATTGATAAAATATTATATTCTTTGAAGAGGAACTTGTTCAGACCTCCTAGTATTCTCCACACACTCACCAGCTATACACCTTGGATGCTGCATCGAGTCCAGAACAAAAATTAACACAAATCTTAACATGAATGTGATATGGTCCTACAAAGTGCCACTTTACAGTACTGCCAATACCTCCTAAATCTGTAGTAGAATAAGAACAGGAATGATACTAAACCTCCTTTTTAGAAGAGCTCCAAAGTCTTATGTCCTACTCCTGCCTTGACTTATACTAGGGATGTGTGCAGACCCCGTGATTTGGTTTTAGTTTTGGATCTGTTTCTCCTTCAATGTTTTGGATCTGGAAATGGTGATACAAAACCAGTTTTGGGTTTGGATCTGTATTTTTTCTAAAAAATCATAAAAACAGCTGAGATCACGTAATTTGGGCCTGTTTTTGTTCCTACAGTATTATTAACCTCAATAAAATTTATTTCCAGTCATTTACAGTCAATTTGGACCACCTCATAGCTCACAATATTTATTTCATCCTGTTTAGGCCAAAAGTTTGCATCGAGCTAGCTGTTTGACTAAGCTAAGTGACAGCAGTATATGGCACTAACATGTGGCAGTTCAGCTGCAACATGGCACAGTGTGGCACTGCAGTGGCAGACAGGATGGCAATTTTATAAACTATATATTTTTAAAAATGTGAGGCAGCAATGCCCCAAACAGAACATAATGCAAAGAAAAGAAGAAAAGAGGTGCAAGATGGAATTGTCCTTGGGCCCTTCCAATCACCCTTATCTTGTATATATTAAACAGGACATGCACAGTTAACAAACCAATCACTTCAGAAACAGGGACTGCCAATTGTGACTGAAGCAATTGGTTTGTTTGGGCTTCCACAAAACAAGCTACCAATGGTCAGCTGACATTGCTGGCAACAATCTCTCCATGCACAAACTGGCTTTACTAATTCAAGATGTTGTCGCCATCATCATCTGATTCCTGACCCTCATCAGTGTGTACATTATCTTCACACAATATTAATTTGGCCCCGCTAGAATCCACCATTACAGCCTCAGGTGCCTCAGTTATTTTTGGATGTAAGTGGAGGTAAAGTTCTACCTCGTGAAATTTGTAGTTCATTTTGATGAACATCACGTTCTCCACATTTTGAGGAAGTAGCATCCTATGCCGATTGCTGACAAGGTTCCCAGTTTTGCTGAAAACTCATTTTGAGTACACACTGGAGGGTGGGCAGCTCAAGTAAAGCAAAGCCAGTTTGTGCAAGGACCTCTATATTGCCTTTATTTCCTGCCAGTAGTGAAATGGACTGTCTGACATGCCTATTTGAATGCTATTATTAAAATAGTCCTAATGATAATTGTAGGCAATTCTTTTAGACCCGACCTGATGTCAAAATTTGGTTGTGTTGACTCATCTGCATCAGCAGTCAGTCTTTTTTTGGGTAAGTTGAGTTTTTTTCTGGCAGCCGCACTTGTTGGAGAAACTGAAGGAGGAGCCATCACTGCATCACATTCTGCTTGAGCTGACAACTTGCTTACCAACAGATCTTTGCATCTCTTCAGATCTGTGTCCATTGGGAAGGAAGACACTACATATGCCTTAAACCTGGGATAGACCATGGTCGCCAAAATGTATTGATCCAATTGGAAGAGCCTGACAACACTTGGATCCTGGCACAGAAAATGAAGGACTTGATCTACAACTCCCACATACTTAGTGGAATTGCTTTGTTTCAGCTTCTCCTTCAGTTTCTCAAGCTGATTTTCCAACAGTCTAATTAGGGGAATTACCTGACTCAAGCTGGCAGTGTCTAAACTCACTTCATAGGTGACTACTTCAAAGGGTTTCAGAATGGATGCAGGACTAGTTCCAATCATTATTGAGGATATTGTTGATGAAGGTGTTGGTGGAGAGGATGCCAGGTGCTTGGCTCTAGCAGAGAGCAGGGAGCTAGCTGACACTGGACTGCTTGTTAAGTTTTTAGCCAAAGTTTCTGAATTTTGCAAACACTTTGGTTAGATGCGCTGTACATGATGTAACACATAACAGGGAGGAGGTTCCTAGATGGCTAAGGTCCCTAAGTTTACTTACTCTGACATGAAAATTGGTACAGATGGCTAGACAATTGTTGTCCGGATTTGGGTAGAAATTATTCCACACATAAGAAGCGGATTTTTTTGTGTTATGCCCAGGCATGACAATGGGCTTTTCCTTATCATGAGCAACAAGTGTTTCCACTGGAGCCTGATTTACACAAACAACATCCACATCATCAACATCCTTATTAGCGTCAGCTACACAAATATCCTCCTCATCCTGGTGCACTTCCACATAAGTATCCTCAATTTCTGTCAGCATGTTGACTTGCGCTTCTCATCCCCAAATTTGCAGAGAATGGTGGAAGAAGGCTCCTCTTCGAGTACAGTTTCAGAAAGGTTAGGCTCACACATGGCACCGGCCGACACACTTAGACTATCCTCAGGGATTTAAAGAGAGGACCCAGGCACATTATGAGTTAAACAACACACCCTTGTTCAATAAAGCTGAGTGGGGTAGTCAGTCCCAACAAAGGAAAAGCAACAATGTATATAAAAGCAGCTTGTGAATCAGGAAGTGGATACAATTGACATGTTCATTGGATTCTTTTGTTCATATCAAAAATAAGTTATTTATTTACTAAAAAATAAAGTAAAATGGAAAATAATCATTAGCATTCAAAATTATAAAACATATATTACAGAGAGTTTACAATTCAACACATTAGTATATCATACTACGTATCCAATTACAGTGTCACTATACGTGTATGAATATTATACTGCATTTCCACTTACAGTGTCATAATACATGTATGAATATTACCCTGCATTTGCCCATCCACTTACAGTGTCACCAACATTTTTACTTATATATAGTACACTACCTTTCCACTTACAGTGTTACGATATGTGCATGAATATAACACTGCGCTACCACAGTGCATGTATAAATATTACACTGCATTTCCACTTACAGTTTCACAATATTTTTTAATATATATTACTCTGCGTTTCCACTTAGTGTCACAATACATGTATGAATATTACACTGCGCTACCACTTACAGTGTCACAATACGGGTATGAATATTACACTGCATTTCCACTAACAGTGCCACCATATTTTTTATGAATAATACACTGCATTTCCACTTACAGTGTCACAATATATGTATAAATATTATACTACGTTTCCACTTAGTGTCACAATATTTTTTTTATGTATATTACCTTGCATTTCCACTTACAGTGTCTCTGAGAACTGGACCTGCTCATCTTTAACTTACTGTATACATCTATTTAAGGACTAGCCTCACTCAAAAGACATTGCTCTTTTACAACTAGCAAACAATTTTTCAACAATTTGTGCCATTTCTTGAGGCTTTCAGTGAGGTAGTGAATTCTATAAAGCCAAATCCCCATCTACTGAAGTGTCACATAGCAGTAGAAATGGAGAACTACATATTTAACATATCTCATGCACATTTAAGAGGAAGGCACCACTGGAGCACAGATGTTTTCAGACCTTAGCTCTGAAAAGTGACAAACTGGAGAGTGATAAACTATCAACCAATCAGCTACTAACTGTAATTTTTCCAACACAGTCTGTAACATGGCAGTTAGGAGATGAGTGGCTGGTCACTTTCAAATGTATCACTTCCCAGAGCTTAGTAGTGATAAACTATCAACCAATCAGCTACTAACTGTCATTTTTCCAACACAGTCTGTAACATGACAGTTAGGAGATGAGTGGCTGGTCACTTTCCAATGTATCACTTCCCAGAGCTTAGTACATCTCTCTTATTATGCTGTATGTTTATGCTCTGTCTATATCAGTAAACATTGTCTAATTGTTTTGTATGTAAATGAAGACTTTCAGGGATTTACTCTTTCCTCATCATTACCTCTTTTTCTGTCCTCTCTTCCCTTTTTGCTGGTGACTGCCCTTACAGCAATTAATATTCTCAGGTTTCAAATTGCTCTATTCTTAACTTTTTAGGTGCACATATCTACCATTAGATAAGTTTCTTTCTCCACACCACTCATCACATCAGTTTAACTAATAATCTTAAACATTAATGATCTTAGCTCTACCAAGAAATGCTCAAGTATATTTGAGGCCAATTTGATATTTATTTTTTTACTGAAGGGAAAAAAAAACTGATTTGCCCCTCTTCAACCTTAAAGGCATAATGTTCTCTACATTTTTCTTCTCTGCAAGTATAAATGCAAACGGGTGCTTACTGTATATTTAGAAATGTGTGGTTTGGATTACTGTTACCTGAACACACCCGAACTTTGGGGTTCCGAGTGGCTCTTTCAGGTTCCGAGGAGAACCGAGTCCTGACTCGGATGTTCTTGCTAGGTTCAGTATTCAGATCTAAAAACTGGATCTTGTGTATTTTGGATTGCATATAAGTCCATCCGTCATAATTTCAGGTGCTCTGAGGTGGTCAAAATTTTATGAAAATGATCCGAAATGTATTTTATTGATGATAACAATACTATAGGAACAAAACAGGTCTAAGGTACATGGTTTTAGCTGTTTTTATCACTTTTTATAGAAATAAAAAATTAAAACCAAAACTGAAATCATATCAAAACACTTGAGGGTGGTTTGCCAAAACCAAAACACGACAGTGATTTATAACTAGGGATGTGCAGGCTCGGATAGGTTCGAGTTTGCACGTGGAGTTCGGATTTTTCCCTCCAAAAAAACGGAACTCAGAACGAGGCAAAACGTCATCTTACATGGACGAACATCATCATTCCTGGTCTTTTGTCCAGGAATGATGATGTTCGTCCATGTAAGATGACGTTTTGCCTCGTTCTGAGTTCGTTTTTTTTGGAGGGAAAAATCCGAACTCCACGTGCAAACTCGAACCTATCCGAGCCTGCACATCCCTATTTATAACAGAAACCAAAACACAAGGGTCTGCGCACATCTTATGCTATTATTAGCCAACAAAAGGTCTGATTCATTATGGATCGGAACTGCAATCGGCTGATTGTTGAGCTCTGCGCATGCATCGCACTGCGCAAACTAGCCACTGCGATTGGGACTGCGATCGCAGTGACTACTCAGACCCATTGCAGAGTGATTGACAGGAAGTGCCATTTGTGGGAGGTGATAGGGGGGTGGTCAGCAAAATGCAGGCGTTTGAACGCCATTGCAGGGGGTGCAATATATTATCCACTGCGATGCCATATGCAGCTTGAGTACTAATAGCGTGCGATGAGGTCAGCAATTTCTGAGTAAGGTCAGAGCTTGTGCAAGTGTGCGTGAGGCTGCGATTGTACTCGATGTTACCGATGGTTTTGCAGTCTTGCTAAGGATTACAATTGTGTGTAAGGTAAAGTGGGTGTCCTTATGTGGTGCTGAGACAGCATAGCAATCGCAGTGGATTAGCATACTATCGCAGTGAGACTGCAGGCGTAATCGCTATTGCAATCGCAGTTGCGAACTTGCGATCCATAATGAATCAGGCCCAAAGTCCAGTTTACAAGAAAATATATATGTCTGCACTAGTAACCACTAAAAAATGTTCACATACACTCCATAGCTGTCAATTATAATTTAATATGAAACAATGTATTTAACACATTAAAAAAGAACTGCAGTTCCTTAAAATGAATACACACTTACAAATGCTTTTAGGAACAAATCTGTCAATCATAGGCATAAATGTGCACTGTTAAGTCCAATGGATCCTTAGGACCCCCCTGGAGACCATTCATTTTTCAAAGCAATGATGGTAAATGTGGAAAACGTCCCACTTATAAGAGAAGTTGATCAAATATGTCTGTGAGTTGTCAGACTCAGCGTTTAAGCAGTCCGCATGAGCTGAACTCCAAATGTCTCTCTATTCCCATGGGCCGACACCCAATGAGTATAGTGAATTGGAAAATATGTCACTCACCGCTTACCCGCTTTCAGCAGTCATAATCTCAAGGAGCAATTGGCATAGGTGGTAAATGTGGCCGCGATATATCTCCTACATCAGCAGTGAATCGCTTCACACAGAGCACTCTAGCAATTTGGAGAGCTGTTTAGGCGGAAAGTCCACAAACCATAATAGGCTGATGATTACATGCATGATCCGAATCTTTAAATCTTTAAAGCTGTGTAGGTCGGGCATAGATGACCGTTATCCTACTTCTCTAAGAGCCGCAAATGGATTGAATCACGGCAGATATAAGAGGTCCACAGTCCAATACTGTAGATATCAGAAACAGAGCAGTTGTAGGTATAAAGGGGGACATTCAGACCCGTTCGCGAGCAAAGGACGCTCGCAAACGGGTCGATGTTCCCCCACTGCGCATGCGCATGACGGAGGGAGCTCCGTCGTGCGCATGCGCGAGACCCGGACTGCGACAGCCAAGCTGTCGCTCCGTGTCTCGCACCAAAGGGGGCGTGCTGTCGATGTTGATTGACAGCATGCCCCCTTTGGTGGGCGTGCCGGGGGCATGCCTGCCAGACGGAGGCGTTCCCATGGGAACGCCTACCATCTGGAGCCGGCCCCACTGACATCACTAGTGATGTCAGTGGGAGTGATTTTGGCTCTGATAGAGCCAAAATCACTCCTGGGCTTGCGGCAGCGAGACCCTACTGCAGGGTCTCCGTCGCAAGCCCGATGGTCGCGATGGTCAAGACCATCGCGACCATCATCATGGACGCTCACATATGCTGTGGGTGGTCACCCACAGCTATGCAAGCGTCCAAGAGGACGCTCCATTTTCAGGGAGGAGGGCCCTGATTCAGAGCGAGCGCTCTGGTCAGAGCGTTCAGCTCTGAATCAGGCACAAAGGGCCTGATTCAGACCCACTCGCGAGCGGCTGTCCGCTCGCAAGTGGGTCGATGGCCTGCACTGAGCATGCGCACGACGGAGGGAGCTCCGTCGTGCGCATGCGCCAGACACGACGAGCGAAGGACTTTCCTTCGCTCGTTGTGTCCGATCAAAGGGGGCGTGCTGTCAATGTTGATTGACAGCACGCCCCCTTTGGTGGGCGTGCCAGGGGCGTGCCTCCCTGACGGGGGCGTTCCCACGGGAACGCCTCCCGTCAGAAGCCGGCCCACTGACATCACTAGTGATGTCAGTGGGAGTGATTTTGGCTCTGATAGAGCCAAAATCACTCCGGAGCTTGCGGTTGAAAACCTCAACCGCAGGCTCCGGCTCGCAATTTCGATGGTCGCGATGGTCTCGACCATCGCGGCCATCAAAATGCACGCTCGTATAGCCTGTGGGTGGTGACCCACAGCTATACGAGCGTCCAGGAGGACGCTCCATGAAAATGGAGCCCGGCCCTCATGCAGAGCGTGCGCTCTGCTCAGAGCGTACGGCTCTGAATGAGGGCCAAAGTCCCTTGATGCATTTCTCTCATCTCACAGGGTTTTTTGCAAAGGCTGTAATGGTCACTGAAAAAGCCAGTAAACATTTATACCAAGAACCACCAATCAAAGTGGTAGCATTCCAGCAGGTACTCAGTAAAGATCAGAGTTTCTGATATCAATAATTCAAATATTCCTCTAAGTTCATTAAAAAGTCACAATTCTTTCCAGTACAATATAAAAATGTATGTATAGATGTCTTTTACAAACAAGCTCTTGATGATTTTAGAGTTATGTGTGAGAAAGAAAAGGCAGTATTTAAATATAAAAACAATCTTTCTTTTAATGAAAGAAAAGCAATCAAGAAATTAGCTTCTGATCCTGAGATTATTATTAAAATGACAGACAAAGAGGGGGCTGTCATAATTCAAGACACTGAGGACTATATTAGAGAAGCTTTGTGGCAGTTGTCGGATGAGACGTTTTATGTGGTTCTTCCGACTGACCCTATGAAGCCATTTCGGGGGAAACTTAAATTACTTTTGGATGAGGCCATGCATGGTGGGATAATATCCATGTAAGAATTAGAATTTTTGTTTACCTCACATCCACTTATTATCACTTACCTAAAATTCACAAAACCTTACACAATCCACCAGGGCATCCCATAATTTCTTGTGTAGGTTCCCTCACTGCCAATTTATCTTTTTATGTTGATCACTTTTTGCAACCTCACACTTCCTCTCTCAAATCGCATCTGAAGGACACTACTGATTTTTTTAATTCTATTTCTACAGTTAAGTGGTTATCTCATTATAAATTTCAGACATGTGCCCTGTATACCAACATCCCCCATTCAGGAGGTATTAGGGCATTAGAATCTTATTTAATGACTGATGATGCAATGGATAGGGGACAGCGTGAATTTATTTTGTCATCTATACATTTCATTTTGACTCATGATAATTTTATTTTTGATCACACACACTATTCACAGCACACCAGCATGGCGATGGGGATCAGGTTTGTACCGAGGTTTCGCAAACCTCTACATGGACTGCTTGGAGGAGCAACTGATTTGAGGGGGTCGGTTTGGTGCGAACCTGGTCCTCTACAAATGTTATATAGTTTAATTGTTTTTGTTTGGGATGGGGATGATGATTCCATATTGGAATTTTTAGAATATTTAAATCAAAATAATTATAATCTCACTTTCACGAGCACTTTTCGCTCTTCCTCTATCACATTTTTGGATATTAGACTAACTATAGTGGATAACATCATCCAAACTAGTACTTATCTCAAAGATATATATTGACTACACTAGTAACGATAATAAAAGATGGTTAGATAATATACCCTCTGGTCAATTTAGACTTCCACGCCGCAGTTGTTCCACTAAAGTTATGTTCTCACAACAGGCTGCACACCTTTTTGACATCTTTAAGGGAAAAAATTACCCTGAGCCCTTATTACAAACATCTTTTAGATCTATGGAAGAGATTGACCGCACAGTTCTCTTAAATCCCTCCAGCAAATGGAGATCTGAATTTAAAATGGATAAATCAAGTATTTTTATTTCTAAGAATAACAGCTGTTCCCATCAGATTTGGATGATCATTAATGGAAATTATAGTACATTACTTTTGGACCCTCTTTTAAAAGGTGAACTCTACAGTAAACCTACAGTAATATTTAAAAAGGCGAAACACCTTAAAAATGTGTTATCTCCTAGTTTCTTCAAAAGGAAGAAGAAAATAGAAGTGTCTTCTAAGATTTTGGATTGGCCATCTAAGATAATAGGTTGTCATAGATGTGCCCAGTCACGGTGTTTAACATGTAGCTTTATTAATCATAGGACCTTATCTT
Source organism: Taudactylus pleione (assembly GCA_031769625.1). NCBI lineage: Eukaryota > Metazoa > Chordata > Amphibia > Anura > Myobatrachidae > Taudactylus > Taudactylus pleione. The sequence continues at coordinate 967,120 of JAUIMM010000535.1, forward strand.
TTTCATCTAAATACTCTGAAATGAAGTTCTCTATTAAATTGTTCACGAATTGTAAAAGTTCTTAGGTGATTTATTTATTGCAATCCCCCATGTAAATTACAATACATCAGACGGACCATGAGACCCCTAAAAATCAGATTCCTATAACATCGTAGAAATATCATCAAGGGTTGTGATAAACATAGTGTACCTAGATACTATACATCAGTACATTATGAGGATCCAAAAGGGTTGAAATTGGTTGGTATTGAATTTATTCCACCTTCCCTGAAAGGAGGGGATAGATTTCACAAGTTGTGTATCTGAGAGACAATTTGGATACATTCTCTGCGGGCTCTGGCCCTGATTCAGAGCCAAACGCTCTGACAGAGTGCTCGCTCTGAATCAGGGACGTCCTTCTTCATTTGTAGAGTGACCTCCTGGCCGCTCGTATAGCTGTGGGTGACCACCCACAGCTATAGCGAGCGGTCAAAAAGATGGTCGCGATGGTCAAGACCATCGTGACCATTGGGCTTGCGACGAGACCCTTGTGGTAGGGTCTCATTTGCCGCAAGCCCTGGAGTGCTTTCGGCTCTATCAGAGCCGAGAGCACTCCCACTGACATCACTTGTGATGTCAGTGGGGCTGGCCCCAGACGGTATGCGTTCCCATGGGAACGCCTCTGTCTTGCCAGCAACGCCCCCAGCACGCCCACCAAAGGGGGCGTGCTGTCACTCACCATCGACAGCACACCCCCTTTGTAGCGAGACCCGGAGCGACGGCTTGGCCGTCGCTATCCGGGTCTCATGCATGCGCACGATGGAGCCAGGTCCCTCTTGCGCATGCGCACTGGGCCAACATCGACCTGCTTGCGAGCACCCAGCACTCGCGAGCGGGTCTGAATTAGGCCCTCTGTCCACAGAAGGGTTAAATTAAATAGTGGAAGTGGATTTCTAATTTTTAGTTGTGAGTAAACATAGGGTTTTTTTACCTTTTATTATTTTCCACTTTTATTTTTATTTTTATATCTATACCTAAATATTTTTTCATTATTATTTTGTCTATTCTTTCTAATAGTTTATAGAACAGATAGTTGTGTGATAAATGACCCAGTGGATCATTATTGTAATCAACTAGAATAAGAATAATGGAAATATTTAGTCATGAGATATATATATATATATATATAATGTGGGGAAAAATTGCTGCGGCACTCACGGGTCTTGCATAGAAAGAAAGACTCCAACTCAGGGGACGTTCGTTCAACGTTTCAGTCTATCGACTTTTATCAAGAACTTCAGTGAACAAAGTGACAACCTCATACCTTTATACAGACATCGCGCTTGCTGCAGACCAATCCTACTTCCACCTCTCGGCTGGTGCCTCCCCGCAGATGACGTCATCTATGTGCACCACAGGCATCCCGGCGTGCGCGATGACGTCACACATTGCCGGAGCCTGGTGCTCCTTTGTTGACATCACCTGATTGGGTGACTGACACTCCCACCAGAGGAGAAAATATGAGATCATAGGCAAAGAATAACATAATATACCTAAACACAAGGGCAAAACAAGTATGAACATTAGGAGAAGGTCTACATAAATGTATCAAACGCTGCACCACAATAATAAATGCATACAGACAATGATCATGGTGAACCATGCGTTGCTAAGCAACCATGTGTAAACAAAACAAACTACAGTGATACACATACCTAAAGTGATGTAAGTGTAACATGACACAAAATGACACACAAACTAAACATATACCAGACAAAATACAAATGTGACATATAACAATAAAACATACTCGGATAAAACAAAAGTGTCAATATAGGATGGTCGGGCATGTACTGCAAAAAAAAATTTTGTATATAGTACACAAGGAGAAATCATCTCCAAAAATGTATAATATGTGTATATTTGTAACAATAAAGGAAATAATGACCTACGTCATTATAATGTGATGCAAGAAATCATCACAAGTAAGATAGAGGTAAATGCACTGTGATGAGCCCAGTACAAATAATGTATAAATCCAATGATAACTGTAGTCAGGAGGTTGTAAAGTCAATAGTTGGAGAGATACCGTTACATCCAAAGGATACTGTATTTATTCACTTACAACACCTGGGATTCTAAGGTAGTCACCGAACCTTGTACTAACCAGGCCAACAAGGTATTGCTTCCGAGATCGGATGAAAATCGGGCACATCCATTGTTGTATGATAGTAAGTATACCGGATCCAGGTTTCCAAGGGGACCAATCATCCAACTAAGCACCTGTGTAATCTCATGACTTGACTGACTGGTCCAAATTTAAAGGTCAAAAATTTTTTTTCAATATATTAAAATCAAGGAATATACGCAGGCAAGACCCAACTGACCACTACAGAGTTGACTGTAAATGACCAATGAAAAAGTATGCAAAGACAAGAATATACATTACTGAATGAAATGACAGAAATCATATTTGTCCAAGAAATAGAACAAAGGCACCACCATAGCAATCCAATGCGGACATCAACATAGGACTTGACCACCTGAAAAACATAATCATGATTATAGGAAACAAGCAAATGATAATGTTTCGTTGAGCCCAAAAGGCGCAACAGAATTCATCCTATGTATCCACCGTGCCTCAAGTTGTAACAGTTTCTTGTCTCTATCACCTCCTCTTTTGGAGATGGGTACATGGTCGATTGCTTTATACGAAAGGGTAGCCAATGAATGTCTATGTTCACTGTACTTGTAATGATTTCTTGCATCACATTATAATGACGTAGGTCATTATTTCCTTTATTGTTACAAATATACACATATTATACTTTTTTGGAGATGATTTCTCCTTGTGCACTATATACAAAAAAATTTTTTTGCAGTACATGCCTGACCATCCTATATTGACACTTGTAATTTGTTTTATCCGAGTATGTTTTATTGTTATATGTCACATTTGTATTTTGTCTGGTATATATGTTTAGTTTGTGTGTCATTTTGTGTCATGTTACACTTACATCACTTTAGGTATGTGTATCACTGTAGTTTGTTTTGTTTACACATGGTTGCTTAGCAACGCATGGTTCACCATGATCATTTTCTGTATGCATTTATTATTGTGGTGCAGCATTTGATACATTTATGTAGACCTACTCCTAATGTTCATACTTGTTTTGCCCTTGTGTTTAGGCATATTATGTTATTCTTTGCCTATGATCTCGTATTTTTCCCTCTGGTGGGAGTGTCAGTCACCCGATCAGGTGATGTCAACAAAGGAGCACCAGGCTCCGGCAACGTGTGACATCATCGCGCGCGCCGGGATGCCTGTGGTGCACATAGATGACGTCATCTGCTGGGAGGCACCAGCCGAGAGGTGGAAGTAGGATTGGTCTGCAGCAAGCGCGATGTCTGTATAAAGGTATGTGGTTGTCACTTTGTTCACTGAAGTTCTTGATAAAAGTCGATAGACTGAAACGTTGAATGAACGTCCCCTGAGTTGGAGTCATTCTTTCTATGCAAGACCCGTGAGTGCCGCAGCAATATTTCCCCACATTACATTAGTATTCATTTACTTCTGATGGCACCTGGGCATTTTTGAAGTTTGTGTGGAGTGCTAGCCCCAGTCGCTTTGTATATATATATATATATATATATATATATATGTATATATATATATATATTTCTTTTTTAGTTTTTTATGCATATTTTGTCTAGCTTTTTATATAATATATATTTTAGTTTTTATTTCTGTTCATTATATACACAATTTTCCCTTTTCACCTAATACATTATTATATATATTTTTTATAGGTTTTTCATATATATTGATATATGTTCAAACTGGACTTTTATGATATATGTATCATGAATTAATAAGATATTATTCATATATTTCTCTTTTTATATATTTTTGCTATCGTTTTTGTATTATTATTATATGAACAGTATATGGGGTAATGACATACACGCTGTGAGCTGTTTTTAAAAGACAGTGTGCAGGATATCATGATTGCAAGTAAGTACTGTTTAATGAGTATCTGCTGGAATGCTACCACTTTGATTGGTGGTTCTTTGTATAAATGTTTACTGGCTTTTTCAGTGACCATTACAGCCTTTTGAAAAAAAACCTGTGAGAGGGGACAAATGCGTCAAGAGACTTTATACCTACAACTGCTCTGTTCCTGATATCTACAGTATTGGACTGTGGACCTCTTATATCTACTGCGATTCAATCCATTTGCGGCTCTTAGAGAAGTAGGATAACAGTCATCTACACCCAACCCACACAGCTTTAAAGATCCGGATCGTGCATGTGATCATCACACGGCCTATTGCAGTACGGTGTGTGGACTTTCTCTCCAAATTGCCAGTTTGTTCAGTATCAAGTGATTCACTCCTGATGTAGGAGACATATCGCGGCCACATTTACCACCTATGCCAATTGCTCCTTGAGATTATGACTGCTGAGAGCGGGTAAGCGGTGAGTGACATATTTTCCAATTCACTATACTCATTGGGTGTCGGCCCGTGGGAATAGAGAGACATTTGGAGTTCAGCTCATGCGGACTGTTTAAACGCTCAGTCTGACAACTCACAGACATATTTTATCAACTTCTCTTATAAGTGCGACATTTTCCACATTTACCATCATTGCTTTGAAAAATTAATGGTCTCCAGGGCGGTCCTAAGGATCCATTGAACTTAACAGTGCACATTTATGCCTATGATTAACAGATTTGTTTCTAAAAGCATTTGTAAGTGTGTATTCATTTTAAGGAATTGCAGTTCTTTTTTAATGTGTTAAATACATTGTTTCATATTAAACTATAATTGACAGCTCTGGAGTGTATGTGAATATTTTTGAGTGGTTACTAGCGCAGACATATATTTTCTTGTAGTCTTGTGGTTTGAAGTGATTTTTTGGACAGTATCCCTTATATGTCAGCTGATGTTAATACACTTATAATCTCTGGATACACAAAGTGTACCACTGTGTTATCTAGTTCAAAGTCCAGTTTACAGCTTCTCACTTATGCTGCAATTCAGATGAGAGATATGTCATGGCATAGCTGGCATAGGCTACCTGGACAAGTGACAGTTACATTAAGTATAATTCCTCAATACTCTGTTTATCCATATTGATGAGCATGCTAAAGTTCATATTACAGTATGCTTGATAGAGATGTTGGTGTGGGATTCCAAGTAAGACATTTAGAACTATTAAGGAGACTAATGTTGACTACTCAGTGCGATCTCACTTTTTGATTTCTGGTGACTTAGCCTTCGTTAACCAGGAGATATTAACGGTAACTACCCTCCACATAAAATACACTCCTGTATTGATTTTTGTAGTCATGAACAATTCTCTCTTTTATGATCTGGAGTCTGATGCTGTTCAATTTCTTTGGGCAGATCATGTGGCAACTCTAATTTTAAATTGATGTAGAAAATATTACTTCAGGGATCTCCGGTTGGTTGGATCACATGATGAGGCAGATAAAATATGAACCTCTCAATGTCATTTGCAGTACATATACAGGTCCTGATTCATTACGGATTGCAACTGCAATCGCAGCTGCGATTACTCACACAGTCTCACTACGAAAATATGCTAATGTCTGCTATTGCTATACCATCGCAGCACAACACAAGGACATCCAGTTCCCCTTACTCTCATCCAGAATACTTTGCAAGTCTGTGAAACCATCGGTAACATCAGAGCATCATGCACAATTGCACAAGGTCAGACCTTGCTCAGAAATTGCTAAACTTCCTGTATGCAGTGAAAACTCAAGCTGTATGCCATCGCAGTGGCTAATTTATGCACGCCCCTGTAATGGCACTCAAATGCACTGACACACTTGCGTTTCGCCTTGGCGATCACCCCCCATCACCACCCCCATACACTCACTTCTTGTCACTCTGAGATGGGTCTGCATAATATCTGTGATCGCAGTGTGGTCACAATGAGACCTTCACGCACATGCAGTGCAATGCATACACATGCACAGAATGCAACAATCAGCTGACTGCGTGCATAGTCGCAGTTGCGATCGGTGATGAATCAGGCCCACAGTATACTGTTTTGTATGGATGTCTATAGAAAATTTAGCAACTAACTTTATTATTCTTTTTGTACTGTCTTAAGCAGGCGTAAAAAAATTATAATTATCCTCAATATCCTTTTGTAAGAGTTAACCTCTATGATTTGTGCATGTGTACATGTGTTATTATAAAGCACTTACCGATTTGCTGCACGTGACATTCGAGTTAGCATTGCTATATGATATGGGGGAAAGTCAGCTGTCAAATTGAATTCAGGGGCTGATTCAGCAAGGATCGCCTTTCTGCTAATACGCAAACAACGCAGTTGCCAATATCAGCGGTGATATGTAAATGTGTGCATTCACATTGCAATCGCAGCCTAACATAAGGAAACCCACTTCCCCTCACTCACATCCGTATACTTTGACAACATAGCAAAATAATCGGTAACATTGAGTAACATCGGACCCATACGCACAGTTAAGGCAGGTCAGACCTCACTCAGCAATTGCTCACTTCAGCGCATGCTATGAGGCCTCAGGCTGCATCTGGTATCACAGTGGATAATTTATGCATGCCCATGAAATGCCGTTGAAACACACTGGCATGCCTGCATTCGTCTGATCCCACCCCCCATCAACAGCCACAAATGGCACTTCCTGTCAATCACTCTGCAATGGGTCTGCGTGGTCACTGCGATCTTAGTTCCGATTGGCCGGATTGTGCACACACTGCGATGCATATGCATGCGCAGTACACAACAATCGGCCGATTGCGTGCATATAAGCAACTGCTTTCCTTGCTGAATCAGGCCCTCAGTCTGACCACAACTTTTGTCAATCTTGGTTTTTAAGGTCCCATTACCAAATGTTAACATTGTGAGGATGCTGACTGTTAAGGTTAGGAGGCATCCAGAGGGCTAGTGTTAGGCTGTAGGGGGAAGTTAGGGTTAGATACTGGGGGGAGGTTTAGGGAAAAGGGGTTTAATACTCACCAAAATGCTTGAGCATTGGAGGTCTGACCTAGAACTGCACTGCACGTGACTTCCGGTAAAATGAAGATGACGCTGTGGCAACTGCAGCCACCTGAAGAAAGTAAGACACCACTAGATCCACCAGGAAAAGCATGGAGTTCCTTTTGAATTGACAGCCTGCCCTAGACCTTTAGGCTGTTTAGGCTGAAAGTGGAAAAATTGGTGGGACAACGAGCTTGGGCCCTCCTGATTATCCATTAACCATCACTAGGCTTATAGCCCAAAGTAAGGGGGAGCTTCCCACACAGAAACTAAATTTATATTTCAAAGAATCTGGTGCCCAACATCTAAATTCATAAACCCTCATATGAGATCCAAAAGGTATTATGGAGTTGGTGGTGCTCCCTAGAGTCAAGGATACGGATAATGGGCTTGATTCAGAGATAGACGCATTGTTATTTTCTCAAAATGAGTTGTTAGTTATTGCACATAGAGGAACATTCGCAAAGTGAGTGACAGGTAATCAGTGTTTGAGGCTGGTAACGAGGTGGCTAGAAGTCTCTGTTTAAATGCCGTTACATGGTCATGCATAAAATTATCTCCTGTGCAGCTTTAGAGCTCTCTGCGTGTAAGGAGAGCTGCAGTGTTTGTGGCTGCTCAGACTTGCCTTACATGTTGCGTGACTGCCTGCTTCTGTGTCGATGGTACCAATGTTACACACAAGCAGCATGTACGTATCTCATCGATGTGACCCTGACATGTTATTCTCTGATAATCATGTGTGAAAACCAGAGAAAACCCCTTCACTGCAGAAATCATTATGAAGATTCAAAATATTGTACTCAGGGACACTCTTAATACGTAATAATAATGTCCCCTCTTTCAAATGATGTGACGCCTTAGTAGTTAATGTCTGGTTATCAACTGTATCAACCTGCACTACAGAAATACTAGCCAAACCAACAGATGAAGGAGAGCAGTTGATGTGCATGATCTCCCCATCTTGGGACTTACCCGATAGGGGGTACCCTCACTTTGGCAGACTGTCATTACTATGGTATGTGTCATTGCTGAGGAGGAATAAAAAAACAAATACTATTTTCTGAAAATTCTAATCTGTGTGAGTGCAGCACAAATAATTACTGGTATTGATGTTAGAATGTGACCAGCTCAAAAAGAGTCAAAATAAGCCTAGCAGTGAAATGGTTAATATCTGGAAAATGTTTAATTACTTAGGATATGAAGAAAGTAGGATGTATGCTTAACTTAAGATCAAGCCGTGTGTTCATCCTAAAACATTCACCTTTTTACATTCAGAACAAAGAATTAACAATAAAAACAAAAGTCCTTTGTCAATATAAAGCTAGGATATGTTGTTTTGCTATCACACAATGCTATCTTGCCATGGGCTAGTTCCCTGCTGAAATCACATCAGGGCAGCAGATGGCAAAGTGCTAACAGCACAGATAGATATCATGGAGCACTGTAAAGTATATTTCAAGAAGCAATATAAGACCTCAAGGGACAATGTAGACGCTACCAAATGTGGATGCAGAGTCATAAACTAACCTTCACCTTTGCTAAGAGACATAAAAACATAGTAAACAATCTGAATCTGAGAGAGCCACATGGTGCAATGTTTATGTGCAGCTGAACTTTTAAAGGATGTTGGCAACACTACACTCATTGTCCTCTACAAAATGTTTTATCAGCACAGAGTGCAGGCACAGCAATTAAGACTTGCAATGAATATATATATATATATGGCAATAAGATTTTTAAAATTTTGCTTCTGGCACTTTTTAAATTATTATCTTTTAAGATCAGTACAATGTAAACAAGTAAATAGCAATGATGGTTTTACAGCAGCATACATTTCTACCCTACAAGAGGGTCTCGAAATAATGGGAGACCTTCTTTTTTATTGAGAGGGCAAAGATCCTGGGATTTTAGACTCTCCTTAATGCTTGGTCAAATGATGCAGTGGGATTTTGAGTGTTATGGCATCACCACAAGAAGACATGTCTGGGCTCAGGATAACCTGGCTACTGCAGAGCTAACTTGTATACAGCATGTGATCGGTTAAAGTGTATATCTATTTAATCAGTTATTGTATTAGCTATAACGTTTCTGTTGAGTCAAGTAACTATACCTCTTTCTCAGATTATGTTTACTCATCTCTATAGAATATTATTTGAACAATTTATACAGCACATTTTACAGTATGTAGCACAGTGGTGTCTGCTTTTACTTATCACACATTACAAGATTATATTCCAAGGAAATATTTCTTACTTCATATGTCCATTTGTATAGATTATTACATGCATAAATGAAGACATACAGTAGGTTGATAGGTCAGAAATGGCCCGAGATATAGGCGGCATTGTCAGCCACCTAAGATTCCCGGCACACATGGGTCCCCATCACTCAAAGACATTTTAAAGGGGGGGCATGTGTCAAGGGTCCCCTTTCTCAGAGGACCTTCTGCTGCACCAATCAGATCACCAGAATGATTTACTGTAAGATTTATCACCACACACTATGTCAGTGGCTGACTAGTGATCAGTGAAAGTCTGTGCAGGCTGCAGAAGTGTATGATCCTGAAGTGGCGCAGACATACACACTGAGATAGTGAGTAAAAAACAAAGCAGTGAATTTTGTATAAGTGGTGATGGTGGTGTGTATGTGGGTGGACGGGTATATATGTATGTTGAGATCATACTGGATACATAACTGAGAAATTTGAATTTTATTATACATTGTATGGAGGATTCCATGTGTAAGTTGAGATCATACTGTATTGTATATGCAGAGGAGAAATTTGCATTTTCTAAACATTGCAGGGGGAAGAACAGTAAATGTGTGGCATCTCTCCATAGCCTGAGATAAAAACACACCATTCTTTATACCTGGCTAATCTAGGAGATTTCTTAATTTAAATCAGTTTACCCTCAAAGTTTGCAATATGCCTGAAAATTGTAATGATATTATGCACTAGGACAACTTTGTGACAAGAAGTGCCAAAAGATCCTGCTAAAAAGAAAGTCAAAGTCACAAAAAATATCACTGTTGATGTTTATTTATTAACAGTTTCTAATATAGTGCAGCATATTCTGTTGCCCTTTACAATTGGAAACATTTATAGAACAAAACAGGGTAATAACAGACAGACATAGAGGTAAGTTTATTTCTGTATATTTGCATTAATTGCTTTAACTGAAAACAAGTTTTAAAATATGTGCTGTGGCAGTATCACCAGAGGTGGGGCAGGACAGATCCATCCACACAGAGTAGAAAAGCATTGTGGGAAGATGCCTAAGTGATGCCTTGTGGAGAGAGCTCAGGTGTGGGCTGATGAGGAGGCAGACCAGTCAAGCTGCTGTTGGAGACAGTCTATGTGGGACTGTGGCAGCCAGAGAGCCCAGTGAAGCTGAGCAAGCCATTGGGGCCCAGGAGGCCTGGGTCTGTATCTGCAAAAGGCAAGGGGGACCACAAAAACTCTCAGACTGTGTGACATTGAAGCAGCCGGGCTGCAGGCTGAGGAAGCCGGGGCCTACTGTATACCTGGAGGATACAGGAAAGGCATAGAGACTGACTGTGATTGCATAGCTGTGGCAGCCAAGCCAGGCTGGAGCTGGTGATAGACCTGCAGAGAAGCAGGCTGAGACTTTACTGGCAGATTAGCTGCACCCTTATAGAGAGGGTTCAAGAAGTCAGTTAGTCATCCTAAATAGGGGCTTGGTTGTTTATAATTTTCTGTTAGCTCCCTGACTTTCCATGCTGGAAAGTAAAGCATAATTTATTTACTTGAAAGCTGTGTGTGGGCCCTCATTAAGCACCTAAACACTGCACCAATCCACCCTCTGCTGAGCTAATTACCCTAAGATATCACATATGGTGGAGAATGCGGGCATAAAGGTCTACACAAGACAGATCTGTGGGAATAAAGTGGATTATAGCAAATAAATGGACATAAGGAGGCTCATTGCACCTGCATGGTGGAATGCTCATCAAGGTGGTGAGTGAAGATAAGTTTGTTGTGAAGTGTTGTTTAGACAAAAAAATTGTCTGCAAGTGTTCACTATTGCTGCAGTGTACATTTTTTCCTTGGAAAGGAAGAGAAATAAGTGTTACACAAGTTGCTGAAGCATTCTTTGCTTATGGGAGAGGCAAAGTTTGCCAGAAACAGAAGTATTCAAGTGTTTTTGCAAAAGAGAGAAGTGCAAGTATATTGTCTGTGAAGAGAAATGTGCACTTCCCCAGCATTGGAAGGGTTAAAAGAAATTGTGTGGTTTATCCTGGTAAATTGCTCAAACTCATTAAGTCAGGTGAGGCTAATCAACTGTGATGTGGAACAGAGGTTCCTATTGAAAGGATATTGAGACTGTTTGATACATGCTGGTAATTGTAGTGAAGAAAAATGTTTTGCTGTGTTGAAAATACTTTTGAAGACAAAGTGTGATACAGTGAAAACAAAAACAAGTTGTTCCTGTGTATTTAGTGCCAAGAATCATGGGAAATAAGTAGAAAAATTCTAAAGGCAGAATTATTGCTACAAAGGTTCATTCTCAGTCTAGAGAGATGGAAAACCCAGGCTGGAGTTTACAGTCTGAATGTGAAGAAAGTTGGTTACATGGAAGGGATTTAAAGCTTTTTGAAACCCTCTGTGGTGAATCCTTTCAAATTGATGGGGTAAACAGTGCTATTCAGTTGAAAGAGACATTTAAAAAGCAGAATAAAGATGTTAGTGTGTGTGGTCAGTGTATGGTGCAAGGTCCACTAGGAGAGGGCTATGTCAGCATAGAAAAATTTGACTCTCTGTGTGAAGTTTGGCGTGACACACTTATGCACTATTGCAACCAGATAAGTGACTTGGAGGACAAGCCTACAAAAGAGAAGCTTTTGCATGCGCAAATTGAAAAGATGTTACAGAGTGAGTTGTGGTCTTTGAAAATAGCATTGGTGCAAGAAGAAGAAAAAGACTTGATGTTCTTAAAGAAACAGACCTCAAAGTAGCGATTATGTCTGAATGTCTTGAGGAGGCTAAAATGTTCCAATATGTTACAAAGTATGAGAATGATGTGCTGCTAGCAAAGAATGACGTATTACAGCAAGATATTGCTGAATTGCAGCAAATGTGTGTGGTACTTCAGCAGGAAGTAGAAGAGTTGAAAGAATGTGTTCAGAGACATCAGAGTGATGTAGAGCACACGCAAAAGAAAATGGTGGATCTGACTCTGGTATTAAACAAAAAAGACTCTTTAATTGTGTCCACACAAGTAAATCTTAAAGATTGTGAACTGGAGAAAAGTTCCCTGGCTGAAAAGTTTTGTGAAGTAAAAGAGCAGTATCTCCAGATGCTGCAGACTCGCGCTCAATGGGAAACTGAAGGAAAATAGATTGAGATGGTCAGTCTTAAAGTCAGCTGTAAGGAGCAAGTACAAGCTCTCTACTCCAATTTAGCTGCAGCTAGAGCAGTTTCAGAATGTCTGACGGAATGTATTCCTGGAGGAAAGTCTGCATAAAGCCGCAAAGCAAAGTGAATCTTTGGAGAAAGAGCTTAACCTTGCCCATGGCAGGGCTTGGAAGTTGCAAGAACAGACTGAGAACCTTGAGAAGTGTCTGCTAAGTACACAGGACAAGTTGCAAAGATTTCAAGTGGAGTGGAATACCAAAGAACTGGAGTTGCAAAGTGAATTCATTGTGGCATAGTCTGAAATAATTGTACAAAAGTTGAGACTTGCTGAACATGAAGTTGTGGAGCACAATCTACTGCAATCTGAGAGCAAGTTGGGAAGCAGAATGAGTAGGGGAAAGGGATGTTGGGAAAAGGGGAATGCAGCACAGGTAAATGAGGACAGTGTGTTCTCCAAATTATAGAGAATGTAATCACATGATGCAATAGCTGTGTCTGACAGAGGTGTAGGTAAAAGGAAAAGGTAACTCCTGTGTTTGATCCAAGTTGGGAAGCGCCATGGTTAAAATTGCCCAGCTGGAAGAGCAGATGTCTATGGCTCAGAAAAATTTCCACATGGTAGTGGGAAAATCAGAAGAGGAAAATAAGTTAAATAATGTTCTGAAGTTGGATTCGGGACCCAAAATGGCATCCGATGTCTTCGCTGAACCCAGTGTGGCAGAAGTACATAAACATAAGCAGCAATTGTTACAGGTTGATTCTGAAAAGGCTGGCATACAGAGTGTCTTGAGTGATGATCAGTTGGACCATAGTGATGTCCTCATTAACGATACCAGTGTACAAGAAGTATCTGAGTTGGGAAATTCCTTAAAGGTCCATCTTGGAAAAGTGGATGAGATTCCTTGCAGTGACTTTCAGCTGACAGTGATAGCTGAAGGTATGAAGTCCTCCAATAGGGACACAGGTCCAGATGGCAAAACTGTGTCCGAAGTTGATAATAAAGAACTGACATATACAGATGGTGATCGCATGACCTGTCAAGCAAAGGTGCAGGATGTGCAAAAGTCTATGAAGATAGAGATGGCTTCAAAAGATGAGACTCACTTGTTGCCGTGTATTCAGAGTGATGTGAACGTGCCCAAGTCATGTTTTTTTGCAGTGGAAAACAGAACCTTACAGGCAGTTAATGGTAACAGTCTTGTGAAGAGTAATTCTCATGTAGATGAAGTAATGCCGTCATGCAACCAGGATAAAACTTGCAATGCAGCTGAATTTATCTGTGAGGAAGTGAAGTGGTCTCAAATTACAAAGCTTGAAGTGAATTGGAAAATAAAGACCTCTGTGGTAAGTGAACTTCAACCTGTGCTGGTGGAACATTATATTTTCAAGGCTCAAAAATTGGGAGCACAAGAAAATCCAAGAGATCTACATTATGCCTTAAGGAAGTGGCAGATAGCCATCAAAGCCATGAGACAAATTATGTGGAACAATGGAGTAAATATTCAAGTATCCTATGTGGACACGGGAGTCCGGAATCTGAGGGTGCCAGTACGTTGTCTATTGACATAAAGCCAAGGTCCAGAATTTGTGATGCTGATGACTCTCAAGATACTGGTAGCTCCTTTTCTTTCAAAGGGCCATCAGTGAAGTATGCCAGTAGCCAATACAGGGCTTTAAGGCTGAAGGTTAAAGATGTGACAAGTAGACATTGGCCAAAAGATGTGCCTTTAATAGGTTTAAGTGGCAAGAGTAAAGATTAAGTATGTCGCTTTGGAAAAAGTTACTTCAAGTTCTTAATGCCTGTTGCAGTACCCAAGGGTGAGCCTCAAGTACTGCATAAAGAAAGCAAGTACCACCATTGGTACCATAAAGTTAGGAAAAAAGTAAGGAGAAAAATTACCTCCGGAACTTGGAGGATGCGAACCCCAGAAATGACCAGAGTCTGGATGATCTTGGACCTGGTGGATGGTTATGAGAATATTGAAGAGGGACTTCACAATGTGAATGCCTCGTCCCATGTAGCTGAATCCAGGGGTTTCAAGCTGGGGAGGGGGATATATGGCAGTATCACCAGAGGTGGTGCTGGTGAGAAGCAGATTATGTGTGGGGCAGGACAGATCCACCCACACAGAGTAGAAAAGTATTGTGGGAAGATGCCTAAGTGCTGCCTTGTGGAGAGAGCTCAGGTGTGGGCTGATGAGGAGGCAGACCAGTCAGGCTGCTGTTGGAGACAGTTTATGTGGGACTGTGGCAGCCAGAGAGCCCAGTGAAGCTGAGCAAGCCATTGGGGGCCAGGAGGCATGGGTCTGTATCTGCAGGAGGCAGGGGGGACCACAAAAACTCTCAGACTGTGTGACATTGAAGCAGCCGGGCTGCAGGGTGAGGAAGCTGGGGCCTACTGTATACCTGGAGGATACAGGGAAGGCATAGATACTGACTGTGATTGCACAGCTGTGGCAGCCAAGCCAGGCTGGAGCCAGCGATAGACCCTGCAGAGAAGCAGGCTGAGACTTTATTGGCAGCTTAGCTGCACCCTTATAGAGAGGGTTCAAGAAGTCAGTTAGTTGCCCTAAATAGGGGCTAGGTTGTTTATTATTTTCTGTTTGTTTCCTGACTTTCCATGCTGGAAAGTAAAGCATAATTTATTTACTTGAAAGCTGTGTGTGGACCGTCCTTAAGCACATAAACACTGCACCAATCCACCCTCTGCCGAGCTAATCACCCTAAGATATCACAGTGCTTTGATGTTAAACCTTTAATATTCTCCTCAATGTATCATATTTTATATATATATATATATATATATATATATATATACTAGGGATGTGCAGGCTCGGATAGGTTCGAGTTTGCACGTGGAGTTCGGATTTTTCCCTCCAAAAAAAACGGAACTCAGAACGAGGCAAAACGTCATCTTACATGGACGAACATCATCATTCCTGGTCTTTTGTCCAGGAATGATGATGTTCGTCCATGTAAGATGATGTTTTGCCTCGTTCTGAGTTCCGTTTTTTTGGAGGGAAAAATCCGAACTCCACGTGCAAACTCGAACCTATCCGAGCCTGCACATCCCTAATATATACACACAAGCTCCTTTAATTTCGGCACTCCTGTTGTCTGTAGTCAATTGCCTGCTATCAACCTGACGGAATGGCTCTGCTTAGCCCAGAAACATTGCAGAAGTCTTATAGAAAATAAATTAGGGATGAGTGGGTTCGGATTTTTGAAATCCAAACCTCCCCGAGCCCTCCTGATCCGAGCCGACAACCAAGTCCGGCTGAGGTTTTCCCACCAGACTCAGTTCCCGGAATGAGGCAATACATCATCCTCCTGGTGTCGGATTCTTGCGAGACCTGGACTTCACATTTCACGACTCCCGTCCCACCATCTTCACTCCATTCCTGGAGAGTGTAGTGAGAGGACAAGTGGCTCTGCTGTATCAAGCTGCTCTGTTGTATCAGTCAAGTCCAGTGGTGTTGTGCTGCTGTATCAGTCTGGGCTGGGGGTGACCTGCTCTGCTGTATCAGTGCAGTCCAGTGTTGCTGTGCTGCTGTATCAGTCTGGAGGTGACCTGCTCTGCTGTGTCAGTCCAGTCCAGTGGTACTGTGCTGCTTTATCAGTCTGGGGCTGACCTGCTCTGCTGTATCAGCCCAATCCAGTGGTGCTGTGCTGCTGTATCATTCTGGGGGTGACCTGCTCTCCTGTATCAGTCCAGTCCAGTCCAGTGGTGCTGTCCTGTGCTGTATATTCAGTCCAAATAATTTTTACAGGGCCTGCCCTGTGTGGTGTAGGTTGCCCTTCATCCAAATCATTTTTATAGGGGCTGCCCTGTGTGGTGTAAGCTGCCCTTCATCCAAATAATTTTTACAGGGGGCTGCCCTGTGTGGTGTTAATTAAATTAAATTGTATACTGCGCTCAGCTCTGTTTGTCCAGATAATTCTATATGTATAGTATATAGATGTATCGGGAGTGACCAGCTCGTCTGAGGTTAACTCTTCACCTGCCAGTCGGGCCCATACTACCTTCCTCAAGAAGATCACCCCAGGCAACCATCTATTAGCAGTACACTTGTTCTGTCATTCACCAGCAGAACACAGATGGTTGTCATCACCGCTCTACATTGCACCATCCTTCACCCAGCGATAATATCTAATAGGTTCACTTAGACATATCAGTTACAAGATTGCAGAACATTGGACAATTTCCTATTAGAGCAGTTTTGTATATTGGTTTCTCCTTGGTTTACTAGATTAATTTGTGTTACTATATTGTATGTATTTGCATCATATTGAGTATTCAGTTTTTATTATTTATGTTATTTTGCCATTTACTTTTGTATCAGTAAAGCATTTTTCTTTTTACTTACAACTGTAGTTATATATTCTTTATTGGTATCAGTAAGTTTAGTAGCTGCATTACTAGAATATCACATTAATATCACTTTTCCCACCATTTCCTTCTCCCCACTACCCCCCATGAGCCACCAGGGCTAGCCTATTATATATCATAATACTACAGTACTGTATTCTAACATCAACCTGTCATATACTATACATATAGAATTATCAGGACAAACAGAGCTGAGCGCAGTATACAATTTAATTTGATTTATCCGTGTCATAATAGAGTCAGCTATTATTCTTTATACCAAAGCTAGCTAAAACCAAATCCATTCCAAATGTGCAGGTATCCCCCCTCCCGCTTCTGTGTGGTGTAAGATGCCCTTCATCCAAATATTTTTTACAGGGGCTGCCCTGTGTAGTGTAAGCTGCCCTTCATCCAAATAATTTTTACAGGGGTTATTCACTCCAAAAATTTGGAGGATAAAATAGGGAAAGATCAAGAACCACTTCTTCCTAGTGCTGAAGCTGCTGCCACTAGTCATGATATAGACAATGAAATTCCATCAATGTCATCTGCCAAGGCCGATGCCCAATGTCATAGAAGAGGGCGTGTAAAAATCCAAAAAGCCAAAGTTCAGTAAAATGACCCAAAATTTTTTTTTTAATCATCTGAGGAGAAACGGAAACTTGCCAATATGCCATTTATGACACAGAGTGGCAAGGAACGGCTAAGGTCCTGGCCTATGTTCATGACTAGCGGTTCAGCTTCACATGATGATGGAAGCCCTCATCCTCCTGCTAGAAAAATTAAAAGAGTTAAGCTGGCAAAAGCACAGCAAAGGACTGTGCGTTCTAAGAAGATATCACAAATCCCCAAGGAGAGTCCAAGTGTGTCGATGGTTGTGATGGGAAGAGGTGGCTGCTTCCACCATTTGCATGCCCTCTGCAAGTGCTGGAAGGATCACCCACAGTCCAGTTGCTGATATTCAAATTGAAGATGTCACTGTTGAAGTACAACAGGATGAGGATATTGGTGTAGCTGGCGCTGAGGAGGAAGTTGATGAGGAGGATTATGATGGTGATGCGGTCTGTTTAAATCAGGCACTGGGCAACTGAGTTGTTGTCCGTGTGATGAAAAAGCCCATTGTCATGCCTGGGCAGAATACCAAAAAATCCACCTCTTCGGTCTGGAAATATTTCTTCTGTCTTGCCATATGTAGCATATGTAAAGGTGTAATAAGTAGGGGTAAGGACATTAACCACCTAGGAACATCCTCCCTTTAACATCATTTGCAATGCGTTCATAAAAAGTTACTGTCAAGTTCAGAAACTGTGGCTAAGACCGGAAGCAGTCCAGGGACACCTAAATCCCTTTGTCTTGTTGTATCCAAGCACCTGAAAACCACACCAGCAACTCCCTCCTTGTCAATTTCCTTCTCAATCAGGATCGGAAATAGTCCTGCAGGCCATGTCACTGGCATCACTGACTCCTCTCCTATCTGGGATTCCTCTGAAGGTCCCTGCATAGCTACGACTACTGCTGCCGCTGCTGCTGGTAGTCCTTCATCATCCCAGAAAGGAAGTTGGAACACCACTACTTATTTTACTAAGCAATTGACTTTCCAACAGTCCTTTGTGAGGAGGATGAAGTACGACAGCAGTCATCCTGTTGCAAAGCAGATAACTGAGGCCTTGACTGCTATTTTGTTGTTAGACGTGCATCCGTTAACTACCATTAGTGCAGTGGGATTTAGACAATTGATGGAGGTAGTGTGTCCCCGGTACCAAATCCCATCTAGATTCCACTTCATTAGGCAGGCGATACCGGGAATGCACTGAGACGTCAGAAAACATGTCATCAGTGTCCTAGAAAATGCAGTTGTACCCAATGTCCACTTAACCACGGACATGTGGAACAGTGCAGACTAAGGACTATATGACTCTGACAGCCCACTGGGTAGATGTATTGCCTTAAGCAGCAACAACAGCAGCATCACCAGTAGCAGCATCTCAGAAATGCCAGCTTGTTCCAAGGCAGGCTACGCTGTGTATCACCGGTTTCAGTAAGAGGAACACCACTGACAACCTCTTAGAGGAACTGAGGGAAATCATTGCCCAATGGATTACCCCACTTAGACTCTACTTGGAATTTGTGATATCTGACAATGCCACAAATAGTGTGCGAGCATTACATCTGGGAAAATTCCAACACGTCCCATGTTTTGCTGACACAATAAATTTGGTGGTGCAGAATTTTTTTGAAAAATGACAGGGGCATGCAGGCCACTTTCGCCATTCAGCGACTGTGTGCCAAAGACTGGAGTGCCAGCAAACACTTTTAAACCTGCCCTGCCATCACCTGAAGCAAGAGGTTGTAATGCAGTGGACCTCAACCCTCTATATGCTTCAGAGGATGGAGGAGCAGCAAAAGGCCATTCAAGCCTATACATCCACCTATGACATAAGCAAATGAGGCACCTAACTCAAGTGCAGTGGAGAATGACTTCCGTGTTGTGCAAGGTTCTACAGCCCTTCGAACTTGCCATACGTGAAGTCAGTTCAGACACTGCCAGCTTGAGTCAGCTCATTCCCCTCATCAGGCTTTTCCAGAAGCAGCTGGAGAAAGTGAAGGAGGAGCTAAGACGGAGTGATTCCGCTTGGTATGTGGGACTTGTGGATGAAGCCCTTCATTTGCTTTGCAAGGATTCAAGGGTGGTCAATCTGTTGCAATCAGACCACTACATTTTGGCCACCATGCTGGATCCTAGGTTTAAAGCCTACATGGTGTCTCTCTTTCCATCAGACACAAGCCTGCAGAGGTGCAAAGACCTGCTGGTGAACACTGTCAGCTGAAGCGGAATGTGACACGTCAACAGCTCCTTCTTCATTTTCTCCTGCAACTGGGGCTGCCAGGAAACAACTTATATATCCTAACCAAACCACTGGTGGTGATGCAGGGAAGGCAGGACCAAGTTTGGACATTTGTTCCAGACTGAAGAACCCACCAACAATTTCTGACATGTCTACTATCACTGCATATGATGCTGTCACCATTGACAGAATGGTAGAGGATTATATTGGTGACAGTATCCAAGTAGGCATGTCAGACAGTCCGTACCTGTACTGGCAGGAAAAAGAGGCAATTTGGAGGCCCCTGTACAAACTGGCTCTATTTTACCTAAGTTGCCCCTCTCCAGTGTGTACTCCCAAAGAGTTTTTAGTGCAGCCGGGAACCTTGTCAGCGAACGGCGTAGGAGGTTGCTTCCACAAAATGTGGAGATGATGTTCATCAAAATGATTTATCAATTCTTCCAAGAAGACCAGCATCCAGAAAGTACAGAGGGACCTGTGGTGGCGGATTCCAGCGGGGACGAATTAATACTCTTGGAGGATGAGGATATACACAACACTGAAGAGGGTGAGGATTTGGTGGATGAGGATGAGGACGACATCTTGCCTCTGTAGAGCCAGTTTGTGCAGGGACAGATTAATTGCCAGCTTGTTTTGTGGGGGCCCAAACGAACCAATCATTTCAGCCACAGTTGTGTTGCAGACCCTGGCGCTGAAATGATTGGTTTGTTAAAGTGTGCATGTCCTGTTTATACAACATAAGTGTGGGTGGGAGGACCCAAGGACAATTCCATCTTGCACCTCTTTTTTTCTTTGCATTATGTACTGTTTGGGGCCTAGTTTTTCAAACTGCCATCCTGTCTGCTACTACAGTGTCACTCCTAGATGGGCCATTTGTTTGTGGTGCCCACTTGTGTCGCTTAGCATAGTCATCCAGCTACCTCAGTGCAACCTTTTGGCCTAAAAACAATATTGTGAGGTGTGAGGTGTTCAGAATAGACTGGAAATTAATGTTATTGAGGTTAATAATAGTGTAGGAACAAAACAAAAAAACTAATTCTGTGATTTTAGCAGTTTTTATGCTTTTTTCCCAAAAAATTAGAGATGAGCGGGTTCGGTTTTCAGAGATCTGTACCCAGCCAGCTCGGATGTTCCAGCCTTACTCGGATCTCTCAAATCAAGGCAAAACCATAGAGATGAAATCTCGCGGCTCGCAAGCTTTCATCTGTATATATAAGGGACGCGGTGGGCGCCATTTCACTCCAGCTGTGGAGACTGAACAGGGAGGGTGGGTAGTGCAGGGTTAGGGAGAGGTGATGTGCTGTTCTGTCTGCTGTGTCCTGTTCTGTCTGCTGTGTCCTGGGCTGGTGCTGATCCATTCTGGGCTGGTGTTGTTGTGCTGTCTGCTGTGTCCATCTGGGCTGTTGCTGATCCATCAGGGCTGGTGCTACTGCTGTCACTGTGCTGTCTGCTGTGTCCATCTGGGCTGTTGCTGATCCATCTGGGCTGCTGCTGACTGCTGTGCTGTCTGCTGCATCCATCTGGGCCCAAGTTCTGGACCCCCCCAAAAATTAAAATAATAATTTTTTTGTGTAATATATACTTGTCTGTGTGCATGTTAGGCTTAACCGCACAAGATGCAGCAAGTCGGCAATGCAACCTAGTGCTGCCCGACTCCAGTTGTCATCAATCTGTGCTCTGGGCCCAAGTTGTGGACCGGCAAAAAAAACAAAACATAGTGTACTTTTTTCTCAATTTTTTTTCTGTGTGCGCACGACTGCACGTGTGTGAATTTTGTAACCGCACCTTGGCTACACTATTGGTGCTTGGTGCTTCAAGACCACAGAAAATATGGAAGGCTGTCACATGACAGGAGAGCAAGGCCAAGAACCACATGTTGTAGCTGCCGCCAGCAGTGCAAGGCCATAACTTCCTCATCCTCTATGAAGGCCCATGCCCCAGGGCTTAAGTCACACCATCAATATGGTAAAGCTACTTTTACTGAAGTTAAGAAAAAAAAATTAAAGGAAATTTGCCTTTAGATAAACAAAAAATTGGCAATATGCAATTACATGAAGTGGAAAGGAAAGGATAAGGCCTTGGCCTTTCTTTATGAAGACTGCTGGTTCTGATTCTGATAGCCCTTCAGAAAAAACAACTGTGTGCCCTGAGATATCCAAATCACAAATCCCAGAGGAGAGTGCAAGTGTGTCCGCACCATGTGTGAGCCAGACCTAAATACTAGTTTACTGGAGGATCCTCCAGGTTCCAACATTTGTGTGCCCTCTGTAAATGTGGGGAAGGGCAGTCAACATCTTGCAGACATAGTCAGTGAGGATGCTTCTGTCAAATTGCACATGGAGGAGGAGGATATTTTGGTAGTTGAAGGTGCTAAGGATGATGAGGATGTTGATGACGAAGATGTTGGTGATGAGGATGTTGATGCTGAGGATGTCCTTTGTGTAAGCAAGGCAACAGCTGTTGCCCATGGATTGAAAAAACCAAAGCACATTGTTGTCATGTCGGGGGCAAAGGACAAAAAAATCCACTTCTCACGTGTGGAATTATTTCCACCCCAATCTGCACAACAGTTGTCAAGTCATATGTAACCATTGCAAAGCAAGAGTGAGTAGAGGGAGGGACCTAAACCACCTAGGAACCTCCTCCTTGTTACATCACTTAGAGTGCATTCATCAAATATCAAAGTGTATGTCGCCAAGTTCCAAAACTCAAAATGTAACAAGTCCAGTGTCATCTACCTGCTCCTTCTCTGTGGGATCCAAGCATCTTCGATCTCCAACACCAACATCTGCATCATCATCATCAATATCCTCGTTCGTGATCGGAAGTAATTTAAAAAAACAATTGACTATTAAACAATCCTTTGATAGAGGAAGTAAGTATAACAGCTGTCACCAAGTTTCACAGAGGATCACTGATGCCATGACGGCTGTGCTAGTATTAGATGGTGAAATAATGAAAAATGAGGATGATAGTGTGGAGGAAGTGCAAAAGGAGGATGAGGGGGAAATTAGTGTCCTATCTGACGTTAATGTGGATGCTGATGATAAGGATGTGGTTTGTGTAAATCAGCCACCAGTGGCAGCAGTTCTTGCTAATGATAAAAGAAAGCCAGAAAAGCAATGTGTTGGGTGTGAAATTATTTTAATCTAAATTCTGACAACAGTTGTGAAGGCATCTGTTCCATTTGTAAAGTAAAAGTAAGCAGAGGAAGGGACGTTAACCATCTAGGCACCTCCTCCCTGTTACATCATTTGCAGTGAGTTCATGCAATTTGTTTAACAAAATTATAATTAGTAAATTAATAACAAGCAGTCCAGTATCAGCTACCAGCAGTTTGGACCAGCACATGCAATCTCCACCACCAACACCCTCCTCATCACTTCTTCCTTAATAATTGAAGGTAGTCCTTCCAAAAAATGTTTTGTGGGGGCCCAAACAAACCAAGGAGTTCAGCCACAAAAGTGTCAGTCCTAGTGACTAAAGTTCTTGGTTTGTTAAACTGTGCATGTCCTTTTTAATATCCCACATAAGAGTGGGTGGGAGGGACAATTCCATCTTGCACCTCTTTCCTTTACATTTGGCACAATTTGGGGCATTGCCAACTGACATTAATATAGTTTGTTAAACTGCCATCCTATCTGCCACTGCTGTGTGGCAATGTTTCATAGATGTCCTATATTTTTTTAAACTGCCGTGCATTTGTGCTGCTGCTCTGTTGCTTACTTTAGCCAGCCAGCTGGCTGCAGCCTTTGGCCTGTATTGGTGAAAAATAGTGAAATCAATATTGTGAGCTGTGAGGTGGTTAAAAATGCCTAGAAATGCCTGAAAATGCATGTGGTTTTAGCTGTTTATATCATTTTTTTGAGAAAATACAGATCCATAACCAAAGCCAAAACCTAAAAACAAAACACCAAGGAAAAAAAACCAAGACCAGATTCAGATCCAAAACCAGGGGATATCCAGGTCCAAAACCAAAACACAGGGGTCAGCGCACATCTCTAAAACAAAAATACAGATCCAAAACCAAAACCCAGAAGGGTGGTTTTGGCAAAAACCAATCCAGATCCAAAACACGAAGAAAGATCCAGATCCAAAACCAAAACACGAAAAGTGGCCGGTGCACAGCCCTAATATAAAGTATATTTTTACAAATCCTGGAGTGTCAAGTTTTGTTTTTACTGCCTGTACTACCATGTGGGACAGTATATATATATATATATATATATATATATACACATATATACAAAGCAGCGGCACTCTCATCGGATTCTTTAAATAAGTTTCAAAAGCAAAATTGTGACTCAGGAAATCGAATACCCATTAAACACGTACTAACCTGCACTTCTAAATTCATCATATGCATGATTCGTTGTCCCTGTGGACTCGTTTACATAGGGAAGACCACCTGCACAGTGAGGATTAGAATGGCCCAATACAGGTCTGCCATTAGATAGGCACTGGATGGGAAGGATATAGACCAACCAGTGGCTCGCCACTTAAAAAATCTGCAACATCCGTTATCCACTCTTGTATACAAACTCATTGATCATGTCCCTGTGAACAAGAGAGACAAAATACTTCTGCAGTTGGAAACTTTCTGGATCCATAGAATGAATACGGTGTCCCCCCATGGTGTAAATGAACAGATATCTTTTTCTTTTTTCTTTTAAATGAAACATGATTTCAGGCACATATGCTTGATATTCCCTTACTGAGTACCGGTTACTCTCATCACTACTAGTTGACTGTGATCGTTGGCATTTACTCTTGCTGTTTCTTCTTCTTTTATTTCCTTTCACTCATTCAATCCTTTTTGTGTATTTTTTATTGGTTCCATCATTTGTTTATTTTCTGCACTGTCACCCTATACACCAACCATCGGCCCTGATTGGATATCCTCTTTGCACCAAGCTTGCCTTCACTACAGCCATATTACATTGGACATGCCTTATACCGTCTGATCTTTGAAGCTAAGCAGTGTAGACCAGGCTAGTACCCGGTTGGGTGACTACCATGGAAAATCTGTTGCTGTAATTTGGCAGTGTACAGGATTTTGTTTCATCCGATGGCTCTGTTTCAAATCTAAATATATTTTTTTACCTTTTTGTCTGAATTATTTGCTTATTTTCATGTTTCTGATTTCCAACTTCCATCCATATTTGCATTTTTCAGAATCCAATTTGGCACTGTTAGCCTGCTCATTGCTCTTATGCAATTTTTGTTTAGTGCTTGCATGCCGACACCTCTCATATATATTTACACAGCCCGCGGATATGTTACATCATATCACTTGCTGTTGTCATTTTTCTTATTTATTGACATCTTAATCCTTGGTAACCTTTTGACTGCTTGCCGTTCCATTGTTCTTATATCCTCATGTTCAGCTATCCTCTGTCTCTCACCTCTGACCATTTTTCCTTGGTAGCTCTCACATTCATTCTTTCTTATTACTTTCTATCACTCATCCATCTCAATGTTTTAATTAATCATTTCTGTTATTAGATTCACTCATTGTGGCACATTTCATTAGCCTGCACCCATGTTTTCTCCATTGAGACTCTTTATTGCCATCACACAGTTGCCTCACTGTGTTCAGGCACATTACATACAGTGACATGTATGTCCACATTACCATATATCTCTCCGAATACACCACCCTGACAGTGTATGTTAAGGAGTGGAGGAGGATCACAGGCCACGCCTAGCGCCAGTGCATCACAGCGTCTGTACATCATGGATTGTTGCCATGGCGCTGATGCTCTGGATGGCCGCGTCATGGTGGGTGTGCCGGTCCCGCACTTGTGATGTCACATACTGGGCATCCGGTGAGGAAGCAGGTTTCACTTTCACATTATGGGATGTTACTGGCTATTATAGGTATGTATGTTTGTATTGTACCTTTGTTCTTGATAGAAGTCATCCTGACTGAAACATCGAACACCAACATATTGGAGTCGTGAGTCTTTGTTATTTAGTCCTGTGAGTGCCGCTGATTTTTGCATGTTTTATACATATTAGAAATTCTGTATTGTAGTTAGTTACATGTAATGCACAGTTGTATGAAATAAAGTGCCTGAATCAGAGATTTACGCAGTTCCCATATTTATGTAGTTGATCGATTATCGGTAAACTACATATGTGTGTAAGTCACACTGGGCATGTATCAAACTCCATCACCATAGTTGCTCACAGGGAATTTTTGCTTGCAGTGTGATTGACAGTCAGGGAGCATATGTGGGGGTAATGTAAAGAACGCAGGCATATCGCAACCATTTTGGGGCTTGCCAGACTGCGTCTGCAATCCTGTATGCGATAAAAATGTCTTCAGTGTCCCAGTTCCGACGCCCCTTTGAGCTGTCATAGAGTTACTCAGAACTGCGAAAATCGAATGATCTGTGACCGATAATGCGTCTTTGTACACAGATGCTTGTATTTGAAAAAGCTGCAGATGGGCGTCTCAATACAATCCTCAGCATCTGCGACATTTGCATATTTTTGCACAGCAGCTGTGTACGGGATCGCGCCTGCAAAAGCATTAGTGTACATCAGGCCCTAAGTGCCTATGAAAATGATAGTACCATTACCAGTTCTCTAATTTTACTGAAAAACAAATCCTACAGTACACAGATATTTCACTGTGTGATATTTTTATTTCCAAACGTTAGGTTTTTTTATGTAACATTGTTTTATAGGCCTCTTTTCATTCTTCACCTAAGGCCCCTCAAAACTGAATGGGATTGAAATACCAGCGGCTGTACAAATCCCGACTGTGGAAACCTGACAGGAGGAGATCCCGGCGCCGGCTGTTAAGTATCCTATCCCTCCCTTGGTGGTGCCTAACCCTAAAATTCCTGGGGTGCTGCCTAACCATGTCTCCCTGGGGGTGCCCAAACCTAACCCCCCCATTCCCACACCCTTAACCTAACCCTCCTGGTGGGGTGCCTAACCCTAACTCCCCCTTTCCCTAGCCTATCCCTAAACTTCCTGGGGGGTGCCTAACCCTAACCTCCCCCCAGTGGTGTCTAAACCTAACCCACCCCCCCGCACGGCTAACTCCTAAGACGCCCCGGACTTACCTCATTTGGGATGGCGTCTGTCCGGATTCTGTTGTCGGGATTAAGATACTGTAGACGTTAGTATTTCAACGCATTTCTTAAATCCCGTGTCGGGCTTGAACCATTGGAAGTTAGATTGACGGCATCGTGTCCAGTTGTCTAATAACTACATCCCCTCAAAACATAGAACTGCCTCTGGCCTAGGTTTCCCATATGTGTGGTTAATTTTCAGGCAACAGCCAATATATGAACTAACTAGAAGATTTATGTGTATTATGTAATACACACCATGTGGGGTTGATTCATTTATATAGAAGCACATAAAGCACTAAGGATTCTATTCAACATGTTAACAATCAGGGTCTAAATAGACCCCAATATTTAACTTTTCTCCTCGACGCAAGAGCCGGAACACTTCATCATTGCTCCAGCTTGGAGACAGCTAATCCAAAAATCAGCTGTCTCCTGAACACTTCGGAGCAGTGAATCTTTTCACTGCTCCCTTCAGAGCAGTGAAACTAATGCGCATGCATTACCTACTCAAGCGCCCCAACGTCCGACGGAAGGAGCGGGTAGCAGGAGTACTCGCCATCTAAAAATGGGGAATGCTCCCACAATCAAGCTCCAAAAATATTGTATTTTCGGAGCTTGATGAATTCTGTCCCCGTACTAGTGTATGGGGACATCAGCCATTCTGCAAGAGGAAGGTAAACAGGACATATCTGTGATATCTCCTGTTTTATTTGTTTAATGAATAGCCCGATAACTTAACATTTTCACCTGCAATTGTGAAAATTAATTTTCACCTGCTTTTGTAAAAATTAAGTGATAATGAATAGGCCCCTAAATGTAATAAAAAGAGATTTTGGCAAGTTAGCAGTTCGAATTAAAGCAGAAATGAACACTAAGGCAAAACCTGATTTTGCATTAGTTAACATTGACACTTCACATCTGTATGCTAAATCTCTGCAATTTCAAAAACCCATTACTTATAAAATTTTTGCCCATGGTCTTATTTCTACTTACATGTGATCTGTCAGGAATCAGTACACAGCTATATGGATCTTACCTACACGCTGGTATGCGGGCTTGTACAGGTATCTATCCAGGCTGGCTGTTTGTTTCCTGGCCATCTCGCTGTGGTGTACCTGCAGTGTCAGTGCAATGTTCACGCCATCTCCAGGCCTGGGCACCACCATGACACTTTCGGTCAGCTGACCTCTGATCCTCCAGTCTCTGTCTCAGTAGTGGTCACATGATCCTATGCACCATTCAGTGCCAGTTCCCTTTCCTACTATCACAGTTCCTACAGCAGACACATGATCCTGGTACTTAATCAGGGTGGACCAGGGGGGATATAAGGAAATCACTGACAAGCAGCAAGTGCCTTGAACAACACATCTCACTTCTGTGCTATGTATCCAGGCTCCAGACTCTGGTCTCGTTGCAGCTGTGGAAGTCCTTACTAACTCAATCGGTTACTACCCTATAACCAGCAGTATTGGCTCCTATCTGGTAACTAGCACAATTGGTTCCTATCCGATAACCAGCACAATTGGTTCTTATCTGATAACCAGCACAAATCGGTCTCTATCTGATAACCATCATTATCTGTTCTCGTTCTACTGTACAATCAGTTTAACCGGAACCATTCCCACCGGCTTCTATTAAAACTCCTCATAGTTATTTCTGGCCACGGATCTGGGTGTCAGGCCTCAGAATTCTCAGAGAGTCCTAGACAGTGACATTGGAAGACCCTGCAAGGGGGTCGCGATCTGCACAACGGATGCAGCGAAATCCAAATCTCCTTGCAGAGGTCCCTGGAGAAGACCGCCGGTGTGTTTAGATTCCGCGCATATGGTTAGGGTATTAGTCAACTCCTTGTGCCTGTCTAGGTCTCAGTCCCTGAGACCAGTCAACCTGAGCTATCGCCTGAGTCCAGTCAACCAAGCTATCTCCAGAGTCCAGTCAACTGAGCTATCGCCTGAGTCCAGTCAACCTGAGCTTATCTCCTGAGTCCATTTACCTGAGCTTACCACCAGTCCAGCTTTCTCGTGCTTTCCTCCAGTGTCTGGTATCTGAGCATACTACTCCCTTGTCTTACCAGTCTCAGCTCCTGTGTCTGCACATGCACAGAAACTATATGAGACCCGCTAGTTTTCAGATTTTAGATTGCACCACTGAGCCACCAGTATCACAGTCCGTAACATTAAACACCAGAGTTCTGACATGATCAAATCTAAAGCCATGGTCTTGGAGCCAGGATAGGGTATGTGATGAGGTTGAGTGGCATATTGGGAGTTCATAGTGGAATGTGAGAAGTTCTAAGTGATGCTGCTGACACCCCTGGGAGACACAGAGAAATGACCCAAGGGTAGAGCTAGACAACACATTTATTTTAATGAGTTCTTCTAACTGAAATTATTTTTCAAAATTTGTTATGAATGGGCTGTAGGAGTAATATTACAGTATCTACAATACTTACATTTACCACTTGTGTTCCTCTATGCTAGCTGAAAAATTACAAAATAAACTTTGAAATATAAAAGCAAGAGAATAAGATACCATTGTTGTGAGCAACCCTTCAAAAGCAGGAGTATTGCAAGATAGGTATGGCCCCAATAACTGTTGTGATGCATTTTGTTCAATTGTAGAATTATTTAATATAGGGGTAAAGATTGAAAAACACAATCCACCAAAGATAACAACTCGGTTGGGTAAAAGTAATATAAAAGTAACGCAGAGTATATTTTTTTCAAGGTTTTAAAAATTGTGTATTAAAGGTGCGCAACATTATGATTTGATATATTTTAAAAAATATATTTACACATTGGAAATTAATATTATTACTTAAAACATACTTTCATGTTTATTATATTGAAATGGTGCACTATTTCTAGGTTTAGGTAGTTCAGAAACATCTCCAGACAGTGGGCTGTAACAAATTATGACAAGGGCTGACTTCTATATCTGACTTCCAACTAGCAGCTTTAGAGCTTACAATCTTCCTCTACTCAGGAGATCTCACCAGTGATGGTTGCAATGGTGATCCAATGCTGCAATACTATTAGCATACAACTTTGAATCAGGCCCCATGTACAGTACCTACTTTTAGGTGGCACTGCTGAGCTCTCTGTTTTTAATTTAATTTTCTCTTGCTAACAAGCAGCGACCCATTAATGTGCAATGTCAATTTCACTGCCACAAGTGTGTGGAAGCCCTGAACTGCCACGCAGTAATCCAGATTTAATGCTTGAGATTGCAGCTACACCAATACCATCTGCTTTCGCAACCAATTTGATTTTCATATTCAAGAGGAGCCACACCAACTGCCAGTGAGTCCCAGTCGGCGTGGCTCCCCTGTTTGAGTTTTGGACTGCGCTGCAGCCCCACCTCTGGAGCCACCACTGCCTAATATCCATTAGATGTACCCTTCAGTGTTTAAAAAAACATGCATCTCCACCTTCCAATTGTATATGTCTCAGCACCAAGCCCCCACTACAGGTCACAACTCTAAAGGGTAAATTTACTAATGGTCCATTTCAATACATTTTAATTAATTTCAAATAATCTAAATCGATGTTGTGTTTCTGGGGCTAACTCACACATTTACTATCATTTGAAAAACCAAATAAAAATTGTCTGTTATTAAATGTGTGAGTTAGTCCCAGAACACAAAATCAATTTAGATTCATTTGAAATCAATTACAATCAATAAAAATCCATTGAAATTTACCTTTAGTAAATTAACCCCCATGTGTTAGATAGGTGAAGGAACCTATCACGGAAAATATATTATAATATGCTTAACTCCATAGTAACATTGTTTAATGATGAGCAGTTGGGGGAACCAATAAGAATGATGAAGATCCAATCAAAACATATGACTTAAAGAAATCTATTGTAGCCTAATTATTCATAGGGGCATATTTATTTATCGGGTTTGAAACCCGATAATTAGAATTTCTTATCGCTACTAGTCATGGCAATAAGAAAGTTAAATTTCCCTGAATGTACTAAAAATCACATGCAGGGACAGGGACTTCAAAAGTAGCCCATACCTGAGATTTGTAAAGAAGTGAAAATATCACAAAAGCGGCAGCCCGACAAGAGCAGAGTTAGAAGCAGCGGAAGCCCGACAGCGCTGGAAATCCCGATCGTGGATAGGTAAGTATTTACTAACCTAACCCCCCTAACCCTCCTTAGGGATGCCTAACCCTAACTTCCCCCCCAAGTGCCTAACCCTAATCCCCCCTCTAAGTGCCTAACCCTAACCACCCCCTTCCCCGCTGCCTAAACCTAAGTCCCCCGGGGGGGTGCTTAACCCTAAGTTCCCCCCGGGGGTACCTAACCCTAACCCTCCCCCTAGCCTAACCCTAACCCTCCCAGGGGGGTGCCTAACCCTAAGTCCCCCCCGGGAGCCCTAAACCTAACCCCCCCCCAGCGGCTGTCCGCTCGCGGCGCCCGGCATCACTACGATCGGGATGCCGGGGCGCCGGTCTCCCGGCATCGGGGAAATGCGGGCGTCTACATCTAGACGCCCGGCATTTCACCCTTGCCGGGATATGACAGTCGGGAAGCCGGCTGCCGGTATTTAGGCAGTCGGCTTCCCGATTGCTTCCCCTTAGAAGAGGCTGGTGAAAAGATAATTGAATACTGTATATAAACTATTTACTAAATGAAGGTGATTATGAGAGTTAGGTGACGGCATTAAGTAGTGTTTTAGTATCAGAATAATCATAGTACATGACAGCGCTTTCTTATTTGGATAATGCATGAAAACAGGTGGCAAAAGTTTTAGGACCCATATGTAATTGTAAAACAATGGTGGTTAATCAAAGACAAACACAAATACACACACACATATATATATATGTTTATATATATGTGTATATAATGTAAGGGCACAGTCGTGCCCTTACATTAAGGCTGCATCTAAAAAAAACTGATTTCTCCATTGAGAATTCCGGAGGGGGGGGCATGGTGTTTAAGGGGTGACACCTCAAAAACTATAGAAGGTACCAGGCTAAAATTTGGTACGGATGGGTAGAGCTGGGCAATAACATAAAAGATTAGGATTTGGGAGTAATCTAAAGCTCCAACTGTCACTTTTTTCTGACATTCTCAATTAGGACCACTTTTCTGCTGTTCTCTATGGGTTTTTTTGGGGAAGGCATAACTCAGGGTAGGGGGCGAATTAAGACTTGGGGTTTGTTTTATTAGGTAGCTATTGTGCCAGGGTATGTGATTTTGGGGTTCAGGTAAATTAGAAAATTGCAGTTTTTAAACTATTACCTCAAGAATGCGCCATTGAATAAATAGGAAATTTCAAGTTGTTGCACAGCCAGTAGGAGCCTCCAGCAGGTGTATTCACTGCGGCTTCACTTGGCTGCAGCAAGATGGCTGCATTTTGTGGGCAGTAGCGGGGGCCGGGTCTGGTAGGCAGGAAGCCAGCATTTGCTGTGGCCGGGATGTGGGGGACAGGGGGTAGGGCTTAGTGGGCGTTAGCTGTGGCCGAGCTTCCCGACTGTCATATCCCGGTGAGGGTGAAATGCTGGGCGTCTAGATGTAGATGCCTGACATTTTCCCGACACCGGTAGACAGGCACCCGGCATCCTGATCAAAGGGATGCCGGGCGCCATGAATGGACAGCTACGGGGGGGAAGGGTTAGGTTTAGGGCACCCGGGGGGGGGACTTAGGGTTAGGCACCCCCCCGGGGGATTTAGGATTAGGCAGCGGGGAAGGGGTGTGTTAGGGTTAGGCACTTAGAGGGGGGATTAGGGTTAGGCACTTGGGGGGGAGGTTAGGGTTAGGCATCCCTAAGGAGGGTTAGGGTTAGGGGGTTAGGTTAGTAAGTACTTACCTATCGACGATCGGGATTTCCAGCGCTGTCGGGCTTCCGCTGCCTGGAATTCTGCTTTTGTCGGCCAGGCGCTGCCGGAAATCATACCGATTCCAAACCACAAGTATCAGCATGCGGGGCATTATGGGCCTGCTGGTAACTGCAGTTCCACAACATAAGCAATATTAAAATAGCACATAACACACACCATAGAAAAGTACAATTTTATTAAAACATGCATGCACACACACATATACTCACACACTATCTCACATACACACCTATTATCTCTGAAGCCAATCTGTCCTCTTCTCCAGTGGACAATCCAATGGAGTACCTGCAATAAAAATTCCATGCTCACCTCCTCCTATGTGTGGATCTGTCCTCTACAGGCAATCCAGGGTCTTGGCAAAAAAAATAAAACGCAAAATACCCAGACCCAGAAACATTAGTAGTGTCCTCTAAGGATGCTACTACCCGAATGACAGCTCCAACCGGCATTTCAGTTCAAATCCCGGTGCGGAGCGCTCATTTGCTGAGAGAGGCGAGCCTTCCGCCTCTCAGCCAGTGAGCTGTTCTCACCATTGACTTCAATGGTGAGAACCGAGTGTTTCAAAAATGGCGCCTCAGCACTATTTTTGAAATTCAAAGATGGCCACCACGAGTCAATCACGGCTCACAACGTCATCGCCCAACCCCCTCGGCTGGCTTAAATACAGCCAGCGTGAGGCGGCGTCCACTCAGTCATCGGCTGGGAGCTGGAGAGAAGTCTAGCTGAAACAAGAAGATGCCAGCAGAAGCCCTGGATGGTGGCGGCCGTGGAAAAGACCTTAAGGGCTGCCGCGCTCCAGGTGAAGGCGCTGTAGAAGTCCTGGGGAAGCTGCTGCCATGAAAAAGAACTTCAAGGTTGCCGCACCCCAGGTGAAATAAATAAAATATTTAAAAAAACAGTGTCTGTTTGTTTTATTTTAATATTTCTTTTGCAGGGGTACTATAGGTACCAGCAGGCCCTTAATGCCACGCCTGCTGGTACTTGTGGTTCTCCAAGTGCCAGTATGCAGGGCTGCCTGCTGGGACCTCTAGTACTACTGCAAAAGGCAATATTTATATTTTCATAAGCACCACACCACACAATCAACCCAGCACACACCGTCCAGGTGTGCTGGGGATAGCTCTGGGCTATCAGCCTGGGGTGCCCTAGAGACAAGGACCCCTTTTTTGTGGGGGGGGGTCCACAGCTATCCAGGGATCCCTGGCCTGGACTGACTAGCGGTCAGAGGTGATGCTGCGGCTGGGTGCCTGGTGAAAGGGCTCCCCTGGGTGTGGCATCACCCCCCCTCCACTAGAAAGAGTCTGGTGCTGGTTCTGGTAAATACAGCAGGACCCTACGCATTTTTCCTCCCTGTATTTCCAGAACCAGCTCAGAACCCAGTGCCGGTTCCGCTGAATACAGGGCATCCCTACGTAATTTGTCCCCCGTATTTTGGCAACCAGGACTGGTTCTGAAAAGTCTGGTGCTGGTTGTGCTTAATAAGGGGAACCTCTATGTCATTTGTCCCCTGTATTTAGCACAACCAGAACTGGCTTTCCAAAGCCCGGGGCTGGTTGTTGTTTGTAGGGAGGGGGCCACACCATTTTTTTTTTACACAGGTTTTTTTTAATTAAACAGAAGCACAGATGGTCTCTGCCCTGCTTCCGTGTTTATTTAAATACAGGTATCATGGATTGTTCAGATTCGAGCCTGCATAAGTCTGCTGCTACCTCCCCCGAGTCCTGCCGCCTGCACCATGGCTGCCGCTAACCCCATGGGTCCCAGCTAACGCCTGCTATCCCCCAGGTCAGGCAAGAGCTTACGGCTGCTTCCTTCCCCCAAGCCCACTGCCACTACCACCCACACTGACCTGTTATCTTGGTGCACCCAAGTGAAGCCACAGTGAGTACACCTGATGGAGGCTCCTACTGAGGCTGCGCACCAAATTGAAACTTCCTATTTCTATAATGGTGGATTTGTGAGGTAATAGTTTAAAAACTATAACTTTCTCAATTACCTAAACCCCAAAAGCACCTACCCTGGAACAATAGCTACCTAAAAAAACAGACCCAAAGTGTAAATTTGCCCCTACCCTGAGTCATGCCTTCCCAAAAATCCCACATAGAGAACAGCAGAAAAGTGGTCCTAATTGAGTGTCAGAAAAGACTGACAGCTGAAAATGTAAATTACTCCCAAGTCCTCATTTTTTATGTTTTTGCCATGAAATATGGCATGCATCACTGAGCGACAGTTTTACCAGCCCATGTCAAATGTCAGCACCGTACATTAAATAGCTTCCGAGGTGTAGCCCTCTTAAACACCATGCCCCCTCTGGATTTCTCTATGGGAAAATTCTGTTTTTTTCAAGAGGACCCCTACGTTGCTTATCCCCTGTATTTTGGCAACCAAAACTGGCTCTTATTAGCCTGGTGCTGGTTGTGCTTAATACAGGGAACCCCTATGTCATTTGTGCCCTGTGTTTAGCACAACCAGCACTGTGGCTCCAAAGCCCGATGCTGGTTGTGCTGTGGAGGCACAAATATTTTTTTATATTACACACTCATTTTTTAAAACAATACATGGATGGATCTCACTGATACGTTCATGCATCTGTGTCTTATTGATTTGATTTTCTCAGGTGCATGCCCAGCACCAGTGAGTCCCTCTGTCACCTGCTGATGCTTCTGTGCATGCTCGTTGCGGCCACTGCTCCGCCCCTCCACTGCTGCCACTGCCCCACACACCTGCAGCCTTCGTCCGCAGCTGACTCTCCTTCTGCACCCTTAAAACACCTCCTGTGTGCTTTCTGCTCCTCCACCTGTGTTAGTGTACCTATGTGTTGTCCTTCTGCCCTGCAGGTGGCCCGGTTTGCTCATCAAAACCCTGATGGTTAATAAACTATAAAAGAGCAATGAAATTCCATACACAAAAGACCTTACAGTTTTACATGTCCCATTAAGGCTTCTTATACATGATCTGAAATTTCACAAAACCTACTGAATTTGTGCCACTCAAACTAAAAAAAGCAATGAAATTACGATAATTAAGGCTGATGCCTTAATGTTCCTTGTGCAATATAGATATGGTATGCCATCACAACCTGTGGTTAACTGCAGATTCAGCACTCTCACAAAATGAGATTGCTGTCATTCACAAAATGGTGGATCTGCTTATTCACAGAATTGTGTGCTCATTGAAATACACACATGCAGTCTTTGCAACTGAGGTCTAAGCAGAAAATAGAGCTGTGCAGATAGCATAAAAGTGGAGACAGAGCAGCGTGGATAGGTGAGACAAAAAGGCATGTAGAGGAGGGAAGATGAATTAGAACAGATGGGGGGTGGCCAAAGTGATGCATATGGGTGAAAAACAGTGGTTCGGATAGAGTGGAGGAACAAAGTAATGCAGATCGGTGGAAAACAGTGGTGCGGATGGGGGGGAAACAGAGTGGCACAGTTTAGGGGGACAGCAACGTGGATGGAGGAAGAGAGTGGCATGAACATGGGAAGACAGAGCAGTGCAGATGGGTAAAGACAGATTGGTGCAGATTAGGGAATACAGAATAACACAAATGGGAGAATACACATCAGTAGGGATTGGGGAATACAGATTGGTATGGATGAGTAGGATGAGTAGGAAGACAGAGTAGTGCGGGTGGGGGGAGGAGACAGAGGTCCACAGTTGGGGGGGACAGAGTGGTCCAGATGGAGGAATAAAGAGTGCCACAGAGGAAAGGAATACAGAGCGGCATGGCTTAGGGGAATGCAGTGGTGCAGAAGGAAACAGAGTGGCACGGATGCAGAGCGGTGTGGATGGAGAAAGACAGATTGGTGCCGATGAGCGAACACAGACTTGCAGTTACAGTAGGGATTGGGGAGGACAGATTGGTGTAGATAGGGAGGAAGACAGAGTGGTGCCGATGGGGGGGAGACAGAGTTTCATGGTTGGGGGGACCATAGTAGTGCAGATGAAGGAAGAAACAGTGCCAACAGATAAGAGAAAGACAGCAATGTGGCTGTGGAGAAAGCATGGATGCAGGGAGGTGCGGCTGCGGAAAAACAGATTGGTGCTGTTGAGGGTACACAGACTAGCACATTTGGGAGACTACACAGCAGTAGGGATTTGGGAATATATAGCAGCATGGAGGCATATAGGGGAAGAAAGTGTACATGAATAGACAGAGTATGATAGTTTTAAAAATAAGGGAGCTGAACCATCTTAGAAGAGGAAGGGGCCCGTGTGCACTGCCCCGTGATGCGGCTGGCCAGCCACCGGATTATTAGTAGACACTTGGGCACTAGAGTGTGCCTGGAGTCTACTGCGCATGCGCAGAACTCAGGGAAAATGGCTGTGGCAGCCATTTTCCGGTATTCTGTGCATGCACAGTAAACTCTGGGAACTAGAGTGTGCCCGGAGTCTACTGCGCATGCGCAGAACACCAGAAAAATGGCCGCAGCAGCCATTTTCTGGTGTTCAGAACAGCGCTGAAACCCACTGCAGGACCACGGACAGGTACGTTTAAAATAATATGAGTACAGGGTGTGTGGTGTGGGGACCCCTGGACCCGGGGGCCCGTGTGCCCTGCAAACACTGCACCCATTATAGATACACCACTGAGCTGAACATGTATTTTAAATGAAATAAATGTATGGAGTGAGAAGGATGTTTGGAAGCCAGTGAGATTGTTGTGGTGATCGAATGGGCACTGAGTAGGTTGTGGGAGCCACATAACTGCTCAGAACTCAGTTGCATAGACTGCATGTGTGTATTCCATTGAGCGCACAATATTGTGAATTAGCAGATCCACCATTTTGTGAGTAACAGCAATCTCATTCTGTGAGAGTGCTGAATCTGCAGTTAACCACAGGGTGTGATGGCATACCATATCTGTATTGCACAATGAACATGTCCATTAAGGCATCAACCTTAATGATCGTAATTTCATTGCTATTTTTAGTTTGAGTGGCACAAATTCAGTAGGTTTTCTGAAATTTTAGATCATGTCTAAGAAGCCCTAATGGGACATGTAAAACCGTAAGGGTTTTTGTCTATGGAATATTTATGTATACTGTATGTATATATATATATATATATACACATATACACACTGTATACAATGGTGAACTCACATCGAAACAGTTGTCAAGCTGAGCCTGTCTCTTTGAGGGGGACATGTTGCTGATAAGTGTCAGTTTTCTTTGCCACTACAAATGATATGCCTTGCTTGAGCATTGCTGCTGTGTTATAATCGGCTCCCCTCATTGTTTTGCAATAAATAGCTCTTTGGTGGATGTTATGAGGTGACCTCCCAAGGTACATACTAGTGTGAACAAAAAACTGGCCCTATCTTTCCATTTAATGTCCTATGGTGGTCTAGGGTGCAGCCACTGCTGTCTGGTCAATCTACCTCTCAGAGTGCTCCAGTGTCTTTCCTGTATTGAGCTGTAAAGTGAGGAATGGGCAGCCATCCGGCTATCTGCCCATTCGTAGTACTCCAGCTGATGGTTAGCAGTGAGGGAGGGAATGGGCGACCAATGTGTTTCATCAACAGTCTTCAGATTTCCAAGGATGTGGGCAAGGTTCCATCTTCCCCTTTTTATCCCATTTAGTCCTTCCTGGTTGTCTACTTTAAGGGGACATGGACCTTAAGAAGTAATAATTATAATGATATTGAAAATGTATGAAAATATATACCATATACTGATAGTTTACAACTCTGGTTTCATATGTTTATTGATTAACCTGTTATGTGATTACTGAAATAATCTGTATGCCATAATTGAATCATTGCATCAGTAGTACCTTTGTATAATTACCATCTGCATTGCTATTTTGGTTGCCAAGTAACTTGTGATTCTGGAGAACATTATCTTTTATTGTTTGCAAATCTACCCTGCATTATTCTTCATTATCTGGTTACCTGGACAGGATTTGTTTAGTTACTGAATTTCCACTTTAATTAATATTTTATTGTGTGCAGGATGTTAGTTTAAACTGAGTATTTATTTTATTTTCCATACATTCTTTATTCACATCAATATATTTGGCCACCCTTTTTTCACCTCATTGTTGCCTTTGACAACAAGGTATTTTATATTTCTTAGGCAAGTCTAGGGTTTTACAGTAGATGCTACTAACCTAGCAAACAGTGCACCTAGGTTAAATTAACAAGGTGTCTCAATAGCTATCCCAATATTTATGAGAAAAATAAAAATAAGGGAGCACTAATGGTACCACATATCATTGAAATACAATGTAACAGAAATTATAATTATGCATGGCAGCAAAATCACCAGACTAAAAAGCCGGGGAGGTCACCCAAAGTGCTTCGTAGCATGGCAACCTGAGTGTGCAACTAAGTTTTCAATAGTAATTGGTTTTGAAAAATTCTATGTACTACTGCTATATGAGCATTCACGTCTATTACATATCACCAGACCAATGTTTTATTGTCTATGGATGCTTTACACTTCTTAATACAGATGTGTCCTCTTGCATCTTTGCCAATTGCACTACAAACGTGATGACGCATTGTACCATGCGATTAGCCACAGACGCCATGCATGCACCGCGTGCACACTATGCAATCCTATGGTTGTGAACACAGCTCGCGTACCCGCTCGCAGGTACGTGACTCACACCATGCATGGCACTATTTGTCACGAAAGCGGAAAAGATGAAAGAGGACACAACTGTGAATACTGTACATCTTTGATTATTTACAGAGGAGACCTAAGGAGACCAATGTCAGGATGCGGCCTGGGATCAGCCTCTACTCACCTCTGCGCTGGTGTCCTTGGGCTTAGGTGTCCAGACGCTGGGAGTGGAGGTGAGTGGTGACTGAGTATTCTCCCAGGGGTCCGCTAGGGCTTCCATGCATGCGTCCTGGTTTCTGGGGTGCTGGGCATGGGCGCAGTCATGTTGGTTCATATCACCTGACTAGTCTCTCCCAATGATAGTCCTGTGGTCACTCAGCTGATTCTCTGATCCAATGATCAGCCACCCTGGGGTATTTAAGTCTGACTCCAGGAACAAGTAACTGCTGTTCAACTTTGTTATTCCAGTGCCTGTGATACTCCCAGCTCTGTGCTAATTCCTTCAGCGTGTTACTTCAGCCTACTCACAGTTTTCCAGTTTCCTGTATTAGCTTCCATGCTAACCCTTAGTCTGAGACTTCAGCTTTCTCACAGTACTTCAGTGTTTCATGTCTCTTTCCTGTGTGTCTTTGTATATGTGCTGCTAATTCCATTGCAGCTTTCCAGTGACTATTACCCTGTGTCACTGAGGTGTCAGATTACCTGCTAGTACTAATTAGTTCACAGCTGGACCTCCCAGCACTCTCCTAGTAATTGCCTTTGCCCATTACCAGCATTACTAGCTTCCCCAGTTTATTCCTGTCTTCCCTCTGTGTTTCACTGTGTTTATCAGCTCCAGAATCTGTTGCAGTTCCTGTACATTTTTATGTGTTTCCAAGCTAGCCTGCGACTGGGATTACTACATGTGCCTGTGTCCACTTCTCTCTGTGTCTTGTCTGTGCAGTCAACACCTAGATTTATAGATTTCCAGTATATGTTTGTGTTCTTTGCTCTGTGTCTTGTCTCTGCAAATCAGCTCCAAACATATCTAGCAATTCCCAATATATGCCTCTGTTTTTCTGTGCAATCTTTACTTGGATTTCTCAGTGATTCTCAGTACACTTTCCAGTATTCCTATGCTAACCTGTGAGTAGGATCCCTAACAGCATTCCAATATCTAAGCATCCAGTTTACCTCCTGTGCTCTACCATTTACTTCGTTAAATATAGTTTACGGTCTTCTGCCATTCCCAGGTACCTGTCCAGAGGGCCGCGACCTGCTCACTTGGTGCAGCGGAAAACCAAATCCCAATTGGAGGGGTCACTGGAGAAAACCACCAAGTGAGTTAGACTCCGCGCCAGAGGGCAGGTCTAGCCAAACCTGTGTTCGGCCGCAACTAGGAGACCTAGTCCAGTCACTTCCCAGGTCACCCGAATCCCCTGGCTTACCATCCTCCACAGAGGAACATTTTGCACCGGATCATGACAACTATATTGGATAAACATGCCTCTGGGAATTTTACATATTTTGTGCAGTTGTCTGACTATACTACCATCCTGATATCACAGATGCAACCACCACATAACACCATCCTCCCCTTTATCAGATGACACCATTAGATACTGATTCTTACAGACATGTCTTTGGACATTTACATAAGGCACGCCCTTGATGACGTCAAGCACACTGAGTTTATAGTTACTTCTCTATCACTTGTCTCTTCCTCATTCAATTCCCTGATAACAATAGATAGTCTTATTGGCCAATTTATTTGTCAATCAAGATCTCCCTTCATGATTTGTTAGATTCACATTCATAGCTGCAAACTAGATTAAGGATGCCAGACTGACAGGGGAACAAACTCATGAGATGAAATGCAAATTCTCCCCCCTCCCTTACTGCAGGGACTTCGTGGGTTTCCCTACTGCAGGGACTATGTAGTCGGCATTGAGACAATTGATCCAGGCACTTTTCCATATCAGGTGCATTTCTCTTCTAGGTGTATGGTGATCTTTTCTGTATCTCTGGAATGTCTCAGATATCAAGGACCATATAACTTCCAATAGAGAAATAGACACTGCCGTCTCTAACTGAAAGTTTCTGTTACTACTGTCTGCAGATGCTCTCTTTTCTCCCATCTGATACTTGGATGACAGGAGACAGCTGAAGCGCCTGCAACATAGTACTGTACTGTATCTTTTCCATCACACTGAACAGTTTCTAATCTAGACTGAATAATTATCCGATTTATTATATTGATTGTGCCTTGTATGATATATATTTGCATATATATGTCCACAGTGGATGTGATTATAAAATATGTTTAAGCAAATATCTCTAAGAGTACTAGTTTGGAATTGGTGCAATATATTGGCAGACGTTACTATATATAAATATACATTCTTCTGAATCATTCTGTATCTTTGTTACTAAATAGCTTTATCATTTATTATAGGAGTTAGACATTTGATATAATATAGATGTATGATATTCAGTCATACTATTTGATATATGACTCATACATCACAAATGCTATGGTCTCTTTGTGTATGATATCATTTTGATGATAATAAAGAATGTTCCTGGTGGAACCATGTAAGGCACTTTGAATACAGGGAGTTAATAAAACCACACAAACATATATCCCAGTTATGCTGGCCATACACGCTGCAATTATCGGGACGTTCCGCCCGATATCGGCAGATCGCCGCGATAATTGTAGTGTGGGGGGGCGACCGAGGGTTAAATATTGCTCGGTCGGGCATGCTGTATTGTCCAGCATGCCCGTCCGATGCGATATTTACCCAGTAACTGTCGGCCGCATCGGGCAGTGTATGCCCAGCGCGGCCGACAGACAGACATTTCCTGTGTTCCGGGGAAATGTCTCCTCCCCCGGGGGCGGAGCACGGATGTCGGGCTATACACTGTGAGATTTCTCTCACAGTGTATGCCGCGGACATCTGCGGCTGGCAGCCGGCCAGATAAAATGTATGTCGGTCTGACAGACATTTTATCTGGCCGTGTATGCCCAGCATTAAAAATAATATTTATTACAAAACTATAAAAGTAAATAAATAACACTTCACTTAGCTTCGGATTTGTATAGTTTGGTTTAAATGTTCAAGCTTGTTTACTCCAGGAGTCCATTCTCTGCTAAGAGATGGAATTTGAAGATAAAGGTGTTAGAACACCCTGGCATGTCCTCACTCTTATACCATTCTACCTATGGGCTCCAGACTCAACTTACAAATATGGATATAAACATGTACAATATTCATAGAAAAACTTGCGCTCCAATCCAATAGTGCTGCAATAACCACTAGTAGGGCCGGAGAGTCTAAAAATAGGCCCAGGCATTTAAAAAGCACACAGGCCCAACTCGCATCAGCATCTGGCTCCTGGCATAGACTCCTCCCCTTACTATTCCTGGCTCCTCCCACTTCTTAGTCTAGGCTCTTACAAATATAATTAATATTAGAACAACATACAAGTACACATCATTCTCTGTATTAAAAATGTAACAACAGAGCTCATCCTGCAGGGTATTCAAACATGTGCCATAGTCAGACATACTGGTGTAGCTCACACACAAAGAAAAGGGAAGGCATTTTCCCAAATGACCAATCCCTAGTTTAGCGGTTGCACAGGATTAGATAGTGTTCACTGCAGGAATTTTTTATGGCAGAGGTGCTGAAGGCAGAGAACACATCTGTGCACACCAAAGCAAAGCTGTAACTACACAT